>OY744540.1:82354943-82382443 GCA_963556195.1 Sepiola atlantica
TTAGATGTTATTGTCTCTTTTCGTTCGCTTGTAATATTTTCTTTGTATCAGGTCATCACCTGATCCATGTAAAGACAATATGTTTTTTTTCTCTCTCTTTCTCTTGACATTTATTTTCTTACCGACGACATTGTTCGTTGTTTTTGTTTTTTTGCTTTTTTTTTTGCTTTTTTTTTTAAAGATTCCTGCTTGCGTATTCACAATGTTATTCGTATTTGCATCCATTGGATTTACCCGAAATATTGTTAAAACTTTAATGAAAGGTCGGCTTTATGCATCCTGTGTTGGAGGCATGGCGAGAACACAGGAGGAACATCACGAACGAGATGACATTAAGGATGACATTAGCTTGTCATGGATTTCGAGAAAGATTTGTGATCGATGCCTTAGCAAAAGTTAGGACTTTGTTTAAATCCAAATCTAAATAATGATGAACTGCATACTCCAGTTTAATATTTCTTTATATATTATTAGCATTGTTACCCGACGTTACCAGGGAGAATGGATAACAAAACAGAAGACTTAAAAATTGCTCTTTCTCTATTCCCCTCTCTATCGATCTATTCCCTTCATCTTCTCCACCGTTGTGCTACCAGATCAGGCTGTCTGAATATATCGGCTTCGTGACCCAAAATGCACCAAATATTAATGTTTTGTTTTTTCTCTTGCAAAACTCAATCATGTTCTGCAAAATCCAAAACAAAAACCAACAATTTGCCTCCTTCACCTTCTCCCCGTTCCCTCAACCAAACACCATTAATAAATACTTGAACATATAAAGAATTTGAAGCATAAAACCTTTTACCAAAATAATCGGATTCAGCATTAAATAAACTGAAAAAGATTGGTATGCCGTAAAACAAAACAACTTATTGTCCCCTAATTTCTCCCATCAACTCCCTCTCTACACCTGCCCTCTATCTATCGCCCCTTTCTCTATTAACCTCTTCCTCTGTCATTTGGAAAAATCGTTAACGAAATACTAAATAATCATATTAAAAACTCGCTCTAAATATCAACCACGCTCTCTAACCCTAACCCAACCTTTCAAAAGAATGAATGTTAAATAATGTTGCTATATTGTACTAGAAGTAATGCTGAAAAAGAATACATCAAACCCACTTTATATGATGAACTACTTGTACCTACCCGGCGTTTTCCGGAACTCTTTTTACTTTAAATTAATGTTCGCTTACTCTCATTTTTAAATTACGTAAATACTTTCAACATTTTTCTACTCTTACATCTATGAATAACTAATGAAACCCGTGCACGAGCGTTGCGCGCTAAATTTGAAGACCCCCAAGAAACTCCTGCTCTCAGCTCAGAATCCCATATACTAATTTTTACAGCGGTATTTAACTATTAAATTCATAAATAATAATAAACATTTAAGCGTTCATGTTTTTTCATCATTAACAAAATTCAATTAAGTACGTAGAGGCAAGGATATGTTGATTTTAATTAGTGGCTATACACCTACACTGAAAGGATAGTACTACTTTATAGAACTGAAGTTCTTCTTCTAAGTAGTATTGTTAAGAAGATCAGTATTGTGATAACATGCCTAGTCGCCATTCGTAGCAAGTAAAAAAGAGTGTAGAATGGAACGGATGACTTTGTGTAGCATGTCAGGTCCGGTTACGAGCGAAATAGAAAAGAAAAATTTCGGCGGCGCCTGATTATATGTTAGTGGGTCTCGCCAAGTAACATGAAATCTTGTTACTCACATGCAGGGGAGTTATTTGGGGTCGTGAGTTTGTACAGCAGCGGTGGTATGCACAGAACTAGGGCTTTTTCTCGATTCTAATCGCATAAAGCGAAACCACAATCATTTAATGAGAAGAATAAAGAAACTTTACTGACTCTGGATTTGAATAACAAGTAAAATCTAAACTAAATTAAAATTAAAATAGAAATTAATCTTACAAATTAAAACGAACATTGAAACATTACCATGTAGCATTTAGATTATTCAGACTACTGTTCTCATCTTGAATTTTATTCTTACAAGGTTTCTGCCGATGTAACCTCCGATCTTCCTCGGGTGCATCTTGTCGAACTCTGAATCTCTACGGAATTTCAAACGAGACAACTTATTTAATCTTCATGGATGACGGAACAAGAACAATCTACCCCCGTGGATTAAATAAACGGTTCTGAAACGTTGGTATGAATTTGTTACTAATAACCGAGTCCTTTCATTAACCTACATTTCTATGGACACTTAGTTACGTGCTAACCTACTTTCTCTACTTACATGGCGATACGCTAGAAGCAGTTCTGTATGGTAACTGACTGGGAAGAACAGGTATTTGCTTGTGCGCACGTAACTGCACCACTGAACATTGTCATGGGAATATGAAAAAAAGAACATCATGGTGAAACAAAATATTCAAATATCTGTCAACAGCGTTAATGAAATTTCAAGCGTGGCTGAGAATTCTTCGCTCGGTAGATCAAGTGCGACAGGTGTCACCCGATCGTCAGCCAGTTTGGTAGTTTGGTAGTTTTGTTTTACGGCATATCAACCCTTTTTGGGTTATTTAATGCCGAATCTGGTCATTTAAGTAAAAGTTTTTATGCTTCAAGTTCTTTATATCTTCAAATGTTTAATCATCGTTTTTGGTTTGGTAGTTTTGTTTTACGGCATATCAACCCTTTTTGGGTTATTTAATGCCGAATCTGGTCATTATAGTAAAAGTTTTTATGCTTCAAGTTCTTTATATCTTCAAATGTTTAATCATCGTTTTTGGTTTGGTAGTTTTGTTTTACGGCATATCCACCCTTTTTGGGTTATTTAATGCCGAATCTGGTCATTATAGTAAAAGTTTTTATGCTTCAAGTTCTTTATATCTTCAAATGTTTAATCATCGTTTTTGGTTTGGTAGTTTTGTTTTACGGCATATCAACCCTTTTTGGGTTATTTAATGCCGAATCTGGTCATTATAGTAAAAGTTTTTATGCTTCAAGTTCTTTATATCTTCAAATGTTTAATCATCGTTTTTGGTTTGGTAGTTTTGTTTTACGGCATATCAACCCTTTTTGGGTTATTTAATGCCGAATCTGGTCATTATAGTAAAAGATTTATGCTTCAAGTTCTAAAAATAAAATAAAAAAGGGGAGGGAGAAAGGGAGAGGGGCTGTTGTTTTTGTTTTTGGTTTTGTAGAACATAATTAAGTTTTACAAGAAAAAAAAAAAACAAAAAAAACGTCAATGTAGGTGAATTTCGTCTCAGGGAGCCACAGGGCAGCCTGATCTGGTATCACCAGCGTCAGCCAGTGACTGTACGCACCAAGAACAATCTTGGAAAACAGTATACCAAGTTCACAGATGGCCTCAACATGGTAACTGGAATCACGACTCTGGATCTCATCAAAAAGACCGAATGCAAAGAAGAATGGAGAACCTTGATCATCGATGTTTACAAACAGATCTGATACCTGAAAGAAGAATTGATATATGGGGAAACCACCCTTTTCTTTCAGTGTCACTTTCTTTTAGTTTTCTTTGGGATTATTCGGAATATTCCATTTATTATATGCTTCTATTTTTTGAAACTGTATCTCCTCTTCCTTGCCTGTCCTATTGATAAAGCCTGTTACGTCACAGGTATTGTTCACACAATGAGACGAGGATGTAGCAGATGGAACGAGAATCGACGGTAATGTTTCAATGCTAAACGAAATGTGTTGCGCTTCTTTGAGAGTGTCTTGGGTTAAAGTATTTTACAGACAAGCGTCTTTCGATCTGGTCCGACGCAAGAATGATATAACCTGATTATTACCGCCGCTCCGTCCTCGGGAAACATCAGTAGTGATAAAGTCAAGAAAGGCCAGCAGAGACTGAAATCACGCGACAAACTAACACTTTAAAGCGAAAGCAATACAGGCCGGCTCGTCAATGTACAACGTTGCTCACCCTACCATAAAACAACAATAAAAGGTGCCTATCCACTTCTACCCTTCCGTCGTAATTGATGTAACGGTCAGTGACATCGTGTTAATTATGAACAGCCCAAGAGTTTGTGTCTTCATTGTGTTTGCGGTGAAGCTACCATTAATGGAACAAAATGATTGGTCGTTGAAACAAAGCAAAGGTGAAACGGGAGAAATAAGTAGATATGTTAAGTGAGAGAGAGCAAGAGAGAGAGAGAAAAAAGAGAGAAAGCAAGAGAGAGAGAGAGAGAGAAAGAGAAAGAAAGAGAAAAAGAGAAAGAGAGAGAGAGCGAGAAAGTGATTAAGTGAAAGAGGGAGAGGGAGAAAGTGATTAAGTGAAAGAGGGAGAGAGAGAAAGTGATTAAGTGAAAGAGGGAGAGAGAGAAAGTGATTAAGTGAAAGAGAGAGAGATAAGAATATAGAGGGTGATATAAGAAGATAGAAGGGGAGATAGGAAAGTAGAAGGGGAGAGAAGAAGGTAGAAGGGGAGAGAAGAAGGTAGAAGGGGAGAGAAGAAGGTAGAAGGGGAGAGAAGAAGATAGAAAGGGAGAGAAGAAGATAGAAAGGGAGAGAAGAAGATAGAAAGGGAGAGAAGAAGATAGAAAGGGAGAGAAGAAGATAGAAAGGGAGAGAGAAAAGGTAGAAGGGGAGAGAGGAAGGTGGGGAGAGAGGAAGGTAGAAGCGGAGAGAGGAAGGTAGAAGGGGAGAGAAGAAGATAGAATTGGAGAGAAGAAGGTAGAAGGGGAGAGAAGAAGGTAGAAGAGGAGAGAAGAAGGTAGAAGGGGAGAAAAGAAGGTAGAAGGGGAGAAAAGAAGGTAGATGGGGAGAATAGAAGGTAGATGGGGAGAAAAGAAAGTAGATGGGGAGAAAAGAAAGTAGATGGGGAGATAGGAAGGTAGAAGGGGAGAGAGGAAGATAGAAGGGGAGAGAGGAAGATAGGAGGGGAGAGAGGAAGATAGGAGGGGACAGAGGAAGATAGGAGGGGGCAGAGGAAGATAGAAGGGGAGAGAGGAGGGTAGAAGGGGAGAGAGGGAGGTAGAAGGGGACAGAGGAAAGTAGAAGGGGAGAGAGGAAGGTAGAAGGGGAGAGAGGAAGGTAGAAGGGGAGAGAGGAAGGTAGAAGGGGAGAGAGGAAGGTAGAAGGGGAGAGAGGAAGGTAGAAGGGGAGAGAGGAAGGTAGAAGGAGAGAGAGGAAGGTAGAAGGAGAGAGATGAAGGTAGAAGGAGAGAGAGGATAAAAAGCGGGAGAGAGAAAGGTAGAAGGGGGGAGGGGAAGGTAGAAGGGGGAGGGGAAGGTAGAAGGGGAGAGAGGAAGGTAGAAGGGGAGAGAGGAAGGTAGAAGGGGAGAGAGGAAGGTAGTAGGGGAGAGAGGAAGGTAGTAGGGGAGAGAGGAAGGTAGTAGGGGGGAGAGGAAGGTAGTAGGGGGGAGAGGAAGGTAGAAGGGGGGAGAGGAAGGTAGAAGGGGAGAGAGGAAGGTAGAAGGGGAGAGAGGAAGGTAGAAGGGAGGATATGAAGATAAGGAGAGGATATGAAGATAAGGGGAGGATATGAAGATAAGGGGAGGATATGAAGATAAAGGGGAGGATATGAAGATAAGGGGAGGATATGAAGATAAGGGGAGGATATGAAGATAAGGGGAGGATATGAAGATAAGGGGAGGATATGAAGATAAGGGGAGGATATGAAGATAAGGGGAGGATATGAAGATAAGGGGAGGACATGAAGATAAGGGGAGGACATGAAGATAAGGGGAGGACATGAAGATAAGGGGAGGACATGAAGATAAGGGGAGGACATGAAGATAAGGGGAGGACATGAAGATAAGGGGAGGACATGAAGATAAGGGGAGGATATGAAGATAAGGGGAGGATATGAAGATAAGGGGAGGATATGAAGATAAGGGGAGGACATGAAGATAAGGGGAGGACATGAAGATAAGGGGAGGACATGAAGATAAGGGGAGGACATGAAGATAAGGGGAGGACATGAAGATAAGGGGAGGACATGAAGATAAAGGGAGGACATGAAGATAAGGGGAGGATATGAAGATAGCGGAGATGGGGCGTTAAAGTAATGTCTTGTCCACTTTGTCTTATTAGCTATTTACCTGTTACGTTAAACAGCTCAGTGCACACTTACAGAAATGTCCAACGATTATTCGATACCACTTTATCGTTTCGAAATTCACAGGTACTCGAATAGCTTCCCAACATGGCGACTTCGGAGACTGACTCGGCAAATAAATTATCCGTGGTTTATTTTCGGATTTAATCTGATTACCAGTTGAAAGTAAAACCAATGATGTTTGAAAAATCATCAAGGTACGACGTTTCGATCATAATATACAGCAGGAGATTCGAGCAGATGAAAATAGATTAAAATAGCATCCCATTCTTTTATATAGCTTTAGACTATTGCAATCTTGTAGTCTTCGGCACTTTAATTAAACTGTTTCGAAACAACGGTAGATATTTATACCAAATACGCACCCCTATTTTGCAAAAAAAATTTTGGAGATACTATTCTATCAACTCAGCATTTAAATGCGCTCTTTGCAACACTCCTTTTTCTGTCTAGTGTATATGTAGACCCTTTGGATTTATCTCCCTTTCCCGGCCCACCATTCGTTAGGGACTTTTTTTATCCCCGACACCGGCCGGCAAGCAGCTTGCCGGTGCTCTGTTTTTCTGGATTCTCGCTGCTGCTATCTCACGAACGAAACCGCATGGTGGAATTTCAATCTCCCTACAGATTCCGACATTTTAGCCATCTTCGTTTTTTTACGTTTTCGACGGACAATGAAACCTGCGATTAAAATATGCTATGGCTCAGAGTTTTGTTTTTTCGAAATGAGTTATTACTAGCTGTCTGACGATTAAACCCGGCCCCAAGGCAGTATAATCCTTCTCCGTTTACTTCCGGAAGTAGACCTATATATTCAGGCAGGGAAAGAGAAAGATAGATGTTATTCAATGCATTGACAAAACTTCGCATCACGAAAGTCGCACTGTTTGACACTGGAATAATTTCGAAATCGTTTGTCCAAAATTAAGATGCAAATTACAGGATTTTAATTGCACATAATGACATAATATTAAACAGGCAATTTGTTTCCGCCATCATGCCTTCGGTGGAAATTAGATTCTGTAAATCTTAATTTTCCATCAAAATTATGTTCTCATTTCCTGTTTTGAATTAGAGAAAATTGGTAGAAGTTTTGATGCGTTTTCAGTCGGTCTGTCACGATTAACTTTCGGAACATCATTTTCATCGTTAATTAGCGAACATATTAAATAGACATATCGTACGAGTGTTATTTTAATGTTAATTCGTTTTTATAGCGGAAAGAAAATATCTCTTTCGCTCTATCAAAAAAGCAATGCAAATCGAGTATTTTCGCGGTATTTAGCGTCCAAACTATAACTATTGTAAACGAATATTTGTATACAATTAATTATACACAAGTTGCTATTTCACTTATAATTGGATAGCAAAGTTGGTTTCACTATCATTACCAATTGTATTAATTTGTCACCCTAGATCAAAAACAATGTGGCTCGGTATCCATTTTCAATTACACCAAATACCCACCCCAGCAATTAATTAAAGTCAGAAACTGACCTTTTAAAAATTAATATTTTTTTTATTTCGTTGTATTACTCGCGGTTATAGATAATTACTTAGATATTATAGTGTAGCAATATATGGCGTTGGGGCGTTAAAATAAGGTGGAACAGAAAAATCATTTTGTAAGTAGATTATGTAAAGAGGAATGTTTCGCTCTACATTAAACGTTAAGAATTGAAGCTGGCAGGGTTAAGACGTTGCGTCATGACAGAAAGTTGACGTGACAAACACGACAGGAAAGTCTTTCTCTTGAGTGTTGGACAGCAAATCGTATGGACGTCATTCTTTAGCTTTCCGACCAGCCCCTACGAGGTATGGCCCTGAAGAGGTCAATACTAAGTGCCTTTATGTTCTTCATTTGTGATACGAATTCATGTATTTGTAAAAAGATGAATAAACTAAAGAACATAAAAGTCACAGAGCAAAGTAATGGTGTTGTTGTTTTTTTATTGCTCTGATTACGTATCTAAACAACACAGAAAAAATAAAGGAAATAGGCTAGAGGGTCAGTTCAAATTACGTAATGCCAAATCCGTCACTGCCACTAGTGCATAGAGACGTCACATCTGATTGAGCTGAGAGTTTACCTGCGTATAAACAAAACACAGCTGTTATCGGGTTACACGTCTAACAAAAGATTTGTTGCGAGAAGATTCGACCATAAAGCTACGAAAACATTATGAGGAAGAACGAATTATGTATTTTTTTTCGAGTGTGGGAAAGAAAACCAATCCGAATAAAAAAAAATTAACGATAAAATAAAAACATGAAAACTAATCCTTGCATTGTTTATATACTAATATAATTCCTGTTTGTATACACGGTGTCTAAAAAAGTGTTGTCGTTAAGATAACATATTTTGACTTCACATATTTTAAAATGAATTGTTCTCAAATCGAATTCTGTAGTCCCGTAAAAACAAAACTATTATTTGCATTCATTTTAGTAATATCATTTTAGCAGACGTCTTATCGTAATAATTTTAAATTAAAAGAGTAAAATGGTCGAACATAGTCGGAAACCCGACGGCTTTTTTTTCATTAGCTACTCAACCGAGATGTAGGGGAGGGCGACACTCTTTTCCGATGATAACACCACTTACACTTGATTCTCATGTTATAATGCTGGATGTTTAGCAAAGGAGAATCAAGTATCATTTTTAAGTCTTTGGTATGACTCATCCAAGGAATGAACCCTGGTCCCCTGACTCATTAGCGTACAATCTTACCATTGCGCCAACTAAATATATGAATTAGAAAGTGACATTACTTTACAAAATAACATTTTTAATGTCAAAAGAAAGATACAATTATTTTTATAGTAAGTAAGAGGAGAATATCTATTGTTTTAAAAAGATTTAAACTCCTCTAATTTTTAATAAATGAAAAAGAGAAATGTTCGGTTTATGTATTTAAAGAATATTTAGATGACAATGAAAAGTATTTCTACGATAGAAGACCGACTTCATATTATTACACCAAACATCATATTATTCTTGTAAGAGATATATTATCATTGACAGACAGATACGGATCGATGGAAAAAACATTTGTGGAATTTTCACGGGATTTTATAAATTATTATGTTGATTTATTTAGAATCAGAGCCTTGATTTCTTACTTCCAGCCATTTTATTTTGCATAAAGCTTATATCAGATTTATGAAATGTATGTAATGTGTAAACTTGAAGATTAGAAAAAGACAAAAGAACAGAATTAATACTTACATACAAAGGAAACGTACATTGATATATGTATTTTACGTGTTTAACGACATGCCCATTATTTTGAGTTATTTCATTCCAAATATCTATTGGAAACGAGACCTTGTATGAGATTAGTTAAAACATGTCACTGTTTAGATCATGGTTGCAGGGATAAGTGAGTTCGAGCCTTTCCTAACGATATTATTGCAATAGAATTTTAACTCAGCTTATTGAATTCCATAGTCCTAAATGCTTAAAGCAAAATCTTTAGTTTTGTTTTTCTGTTTATTTTTGCAGCTCCTTTTTCTCAACCCTCTCAACTACTCAATCTGTATCTCTACCAACCCTCCTGAGTATGACACACAACTGAATTCAGTTATACGGACTCAATTTCGGAGCTTTAGGAACTATAACCCAAGTTCGGTTTTATTCGATGCAATAGTACCTAACAAGGCTCCACTTCTAGGTTAAAAAGAAACTATCGTCTGTCGACTAATTATTTACGAAACAAATTCTTCTACAAATTAATCGTTTACAAAATATACGGTTTTAGCAAAATGCCTGCACGCTGGTTGAGATGCCGTTCAATCCAACAAGCAACCACCTGTTTGACAGCATATCAATACTTTCTGACTCAATCATTAAGAGATACACTTTTTGTTAACGATTCTTTAAAAAGGTTGAAGACGAATTTATAGCTTACCAATTATTTGAAGAGACGTATTACTGCCCTTTTGAATTATATTCGTGTGTAAGTTAATTAATTCAGAAAGATTAGAACTCGACTTGCCGATCAGCTAGTTCGACCCGTTCTTCATTATTCCCATAACCAGAATAAGGCCGTTGACGCATTTTTCATGACTTATTATTGGCCTTTTGGCTAAGATCAAAGTGTAGTGTCTGTTCCGATGGATACTACACTCCATAAACTGGTATTGTCTTGGCCTTCATGGCTTGATTTACGCCGGTCTATGGGTCGGTCCTGTGCAGTTCTAGGAGGTCCACCCTCCTAGGCTTTGCCTCCTCTCTTAGGGGAGAAGTAAGTTTATTGCTTACTGCCTGAAGCGCCCCTACCGAGGGCATGCGACGGGGCTGCCCAGACAATGTTGAATGGTCAAAGTGCTCACTTTCTCGGGCGCTGGCTTTTCAAACCCCACTTTCTCGACCCGACCTTGGGTCATATTTTACCTTGTGGGAGTAAGATAAAACTGGCCTTGTGCCTAACCCCCTGGAGAGGAGGTAAATAATTACCTGACAGTGTGCATCTCTGTACAAGTATATAAGTAGAACAAATAGTATGACTATTTTGTGACAAGAATAACTATGTCCCTAATAGAAAGATAAATATCTGACAGAGTTTGTACTTCTATTATATACCTGCTACCCCACAGGGAGTGGATGTGACACGAGGTCGGTTCTATTCTGTAGTGTAAGCATTACTGGAGGCCTCGTGGGAGTCTAAAGTTGGTAACAATTACCTCAGTTCCGTCGGCATTTCTTTTCGTGGGAATGCTCTAGGTGAACCTCCTACTTTCGGGAGTTAACTGCTAGAAATGGAAAGTCTCGTAAGACAGAAGATATTACTTTCATAAAAACACCCAAACAACTTGCAATTGCATATTATTTTTAAGAGGGAATAATGAATCGCCTTGACTTAAATGTCTTTTACAATAAAATTAGAAAAATAAAAAAATGAAAAATACAAAATCTTGCAAAAAATGCAACCTATTTCTCACAGAAAAAAGACTGCTAGTCTTTCTCTACTCTATCGTCATTTGCATGGTAGCTCTAATCTCTGGGTCTTTTGTAAAACAACAAGAGCCCGTCAAGCTACAAACTCTGTAAACAAGTTTTCTTTTCTTCCTCTGCGTACCTAAAAGTAAGCGGAACTTCCGTGAGCAAGGTTTTTTTTTATCTAAGAATTATTCGTCTGTTGAAAATAATACCACGGGACTGCTTCTCAACTGACTACAACATGTTGGTTCTCAAGTCCAATGTTAACAAATTCTTGTCAGGCCGTCCTCTTAAATCAGGGGCGGGCAATCTTTTCAGAGTGAGGGCCAGATGAGACTTTTGGAAGGAGATCGCGGGCCGGAGTGAAAAACGAAATCTCAGAATTACTATATTTTGTTTACATGAATAAATTGTACAAAAATTGCATTGAACACTCTACAAATCTGATATTTTTTCTCAAGAGACTTCTGTATGTGATGTTATAAAAGGCGCCGATGAAGAGCCATTTTGGAATCATAAAAAATAATGACGGGGGAAGTAGCAAGTTGATCCAGCATTCGTTTTGACACACCTCACATTAGTTCTGTTTCCAGCCCTTTCCTCGTCTCTCGTTTTCTGTTTGCCTCTCTCATTCTCTTTTTCTATGTTTATCTCAGGCCAAGGATTTGAAATAAACAGTTAAAGAAAAATGAAATATACATGCATCATCGCGCGCTGATATTTATACATTTTTATTCCACTGTAAATCTTAATTGAAAGTATTTTACGTCTATGTCACAAAATGATATGAGTTTTACTGGGAGATCCGCGGGCCGGATTACAATAATAAAGCATAGCAGGGTGGCGGGCCGGGCCGGGCGCTAACTCCTTGCGGGTCGGATGTGGCCCGCGGGCCGGAGGTTGGCCGTCCCTGTCTTACATAATCAAATTCTTCCCAGTTCTAACCATCGTTACTAATACTTAGATTGTTGTCTGATAAACTTTTTGACCCTTAGCCTCGAGACCTTGATAAGCGGTGAATCATCAGAACATACAAAATATATTTTTTGTCGTTTGATATTTGATTACCAGACAGGGCAATAGACAGAATAATTGTTTCTTATGCATCAACATATGTTTTACAGCATCAGGAAACATTTCTAGTTTTCACCATATTTTTTTCAACATTGGGTTATTATACGATTGTCCACAACTGAAAAAAGTTTCTATTTTGTTATTAACAAAGAAATGCAAATGTCTCATTTATTCACTGAGATGTCACGCAATGTGTAACTGACTTCCTGTTGCAAGACATTTTCTCAGCAATTCGTTCCTGAAGTGTTTCACGATTAACAACATCGTACAGTTTCCGCAAAATATCCAAGCATCGATTTCTCAGACAAAAGTTCACGTCTGGTTCGCTACGTGTTACGATTCTTAACGAAATGACTAATGCTATTGATTTATTTTTTAACTCATTAGACTTTATTCGGCCATTATTCGGGAAAAGTATTTCTATATATTATACTATTATTCTTAAAAAATATTAATCAATTAAAATATGTTTTTGAAAGCGGTAAAAAGACCAATGAATGTAGACTTTTTTAAAATAAAATTATTTATTTAAAATCTAAATTTTCGATTCATAAAATAATCTTCATTAGGACGATACAGACAATATTTTTCTTTCTTCTTTATAAGCGACATGTTGTCATTTAGTCTTGAACTTTTGTTCTTATCGAAGTCTGGTGTGTAATGTCCGATAGAAGTGGTGTGCCTTGGTACGCACGTGTGAGTTATGAATAACACCTTTCCACTGTTTGAATGCATTTTAAATTTGTGATGTTTAAAGCAGTAAAGAGACCAATAAATTTAGACTTTTTTTAAAAATAAAATATTTATTTAAAATTCAAATTTTCGATTCATTAAATAATCTTCATTAGGAGGATATAAACAATATTTTCTTTCTTTTTTTTAAGCGACATGTTGAACCTTATTCTTGAACTTCTGTTCTTATTGAAGTCTGGTGTGTGATATGATGAAGATTGCTTTATTAATCGAAAATTTGAATTTTAAATTAATAATATTTTATTTAAAAATAAGTCTGCATTTACTGGTCTTCTTACCGTTTAAAAAATTACAAATTTAAAATGCATTCAAACTGTGAAAATATTTTATTCATAGAATGTTTGATGCTATTGGAAGAAAACCAATAATCGCGTTCCATTGCAACAACTATGAATTATTATCAGTTTTGTCAAATCGTCGAATCTCCGCGAAGAACTAATTAAAAAAAAAACATGTTCGTTTCTTTCTTTGTTTTATATTTAAAAAAAAAACAGACAAAATTTTACCCCTCCACCCCCCCCCCCCAAAAAAAAAACATTATTTTCACAAACAAATCAAAACATTTACATCTAAACATTGGATTGACAATGGTTCATTTCTCCCACCAAAAAATAAAGATATATTTATTTACAGTTCTTCAGCTACGGTTTGTTCGTTTTATTTTTATCTATGTATTTTTGTCTTTGCAAGTCTTCCATTAAGCGCTTGACAGTTTCAGCCTCGTTGTCGTCTCGTAAGCTCTTCGCGATCTGCCCGATCGTTGCCGACGCCAAGTCACGGAAATCTGGCGCGTCAGCTATAACAGTACACTTTTTTGTATTTGATATCATTAAGTGTTAAGCCGATTACTGTATTCTTGTATGATCGGTGTACGTAGCGGGAGGTGACGGTGGTTATGTGGATAACGACACGGACTGAACACCTGGGGGTTCCAAGTTCGGCCCAGTCGGTTCCTCAGTACCACTTTCCCTTAGGGATGTTATCAACCTTCTCGTGGTCCTTCCTGTAAGTACCCGATGTTATTCCAGATAAATTTCTAACTAGAAAAACATCGGGGAAACTAATGCCAACACCAGAATTATCTGATTCACACGAAAGAAAGAAGATGTTGTACGCAGCGAGTTGCAGTTTCAGGACTTGTCATAAGTTTAATTCTTTCTAATTTCCTTGTTAATCTGACACTTCTATAATATAATTAGACTAACCCTTATTTCTACCCGGTCATGGCTCGTGGAGTTAATAATACAGTTTTACGGTTCAATCCTCAGTACGGGCTATACTAAGAAAACATTTGTGATATCTACGTATTAAGTAGTCTAAAGATACCATTCATTTTTTATGAAGTCATCTTTTTCAAATAATTATATATATATATATATTTCTTTCGATAATTATTGCTTTAACCCCTAACCCCCTTTTTTCGTTCCCCTTTCTCCCTTTTTTCTCTTCCCCTTATGCTTATTCTCTCTTAAATTCCGGAGACTAACAGTCCTTGCTATCGGCAAACCAATGGTAAACGGTTGTTGCGAAAACGCAAATTGGTTTTGAAAGCTTCTCGAAAAAAGTGGAATGTACTGGAGATCGGAGGATAAGTGTTGTCACTCAGATTCCAGGGGAACACTACTGGTTATTGGCAGTTAGCAATTACTGGCGATCACTTGTGTAGAAACTTCTAGTAAGTAAAAATAAAGAAACAATCAAAAAATAAATAAACAATCAAAAACTAATAAAAATAATACACACAGTGTGATGGCTTCGGCCTCAGCTGATACCACACACAATAGTCGTGAAGGGTCAAAGATTATCTAAAAACAGGAGGAGATAGAGTACAAACCAGACCTCCAGTGGAAAGGTGCGGAGAATACTGGGATCTCCGGGAGGCTTATCACCTCCCAAATCCGAGAGAATAGTGATGGTCGTTGCAAGCGAGAAATCAATAGTAAGCGGCTGTTGCGATAACGCAAAATCAGTTGCAATGTTTATCGAAAGAGGTTGAGAGTGCTGGACATTTTGGAAGACTTTTTGTCACTCAGACTCTAGGGAATACTATCAGATATTGTTTGTGAACAATCACTGATGATGATCTGTCTGAAAACTCATAGTGAGTTGATAATACTAATAATACTTATACTACTTATAACACTACTACTAATGAAAAGAAGAAAAAGGAGAAAAAAAGGAGAGCAGAAGGAGGAAGAGAAGAACAATAAAAACAAGCAGAAGAAAAAGAAGAAAAAGGAAGAGGAGGAGAAGGAGGTGCAGTAGAAGAAGAAGAAAAAGAATAAGAAAAAGAAAAAGAAGAAAAAGAAAAAGAAAAAGGAGAAGGATAAGAAAAAGGAAAAAGAGAAGAAGGAAGAGATAAAGAAAAAGAAAAAGAAGAATAATAACAAGAATAAGAAAAATAAAATAAAAAGGAGAAGAAGCAGGACAAGCAGAAAAAAAGCAGAAGAAAAAGAAAAAGGAGAAAAAAGGAGAAGCAGAAGGAGGAGGAGAAGGAGAAGAAAAAGAAAAAGAAAAAGAAAAGAAGAAAAAGAAAAAGGAGAAGAAGAAAAAGAAAAAAAAAAGAAAAAGAAAAAGACGGATAAGAAAAAGAAAAATAAAAGGGAGGAGGAGGAGAAGCAGAAGAAGAAAAAGAAGAAAAAGAAGAAAAAGAAGGATAAGAAAAAGAAGAAAAGGAAAAAGGAGGAGGAGAAGTAGAAGAAAAAGAAGAAAAAGGATAAGAAAAAGAAGAAAAAGAAAAAGGAGGAAGGGAAGTAGAATAAGAAAAAGAAGAAAAAGAAGGAGGAGGAGATTAAAAAAAAGAATAAAAAGACAAAAAAAGAAGAAAAAGAAGAAAAAGAAGAAGAAAAAGAAGAAGGAGGAGAAAAAGGAGAAGGATAAGAAAAAGGAGAAGGAGGAGGAAGGGATTAAAAAAAGAAAAAGACAAAAAAGAAGCAGGATAATATAGAGACACAATAGACTTCTTAATTTAAGTTATACAAAAATACTTTCAGTGTTAATGAATTTTTGAATGAAATCAAAGTAGAATGTACGTGTTTTCAATCTGTGGAACCTATATATGAACATTTAAGAACTCTATAGTTGATTTTCTCTTCTGAAAATACACCCAACCCATCTTACGCATGTTTTTCCTTGTTCTATAAGAAGTCAGTCTCGTTTTTAAGGCAGGTTTTGTGTCTTTTCGTTGGAATTTTAATTTCACCTTTGTTGACATTCTCAAAGTAAAAGCAATAAATTGAACTGGCAACTTCCTCGAAACAGACACAGCGAACGGAAGATAGAAGATTTATGTGTAATTATGAGACGACATGATTCGTAATGTTCGAGCACCCATCAAACTAGCAATTAAAGACCAAATTAATCAACTGCTCAATAAGATCAACGCAATTTTAATGCGATTAGCGCAACTTTAATTACACAATTATAATTCTTTGATTAGTCGATGTCAAGATGGCTGACCTTTTTAAAAAAAAACATACTCTGGTTTACTGTGTCCAAGTTATCTTCTACAAAGAAAGAAAATATGGTTGGGTTTTATATTTACTGAGAACTGAAATATTTTTATAATGACAGTTTTAGTATCTGTTTAAATAACATTTGTTATTTAACTTCTGCGATTTCATGTGCTTTGTTTGGCGGCATATTAACCCACCTCGGGTTATTTAAAACGGAATTTAACCATTTGGGAAAAATGTTTTATATTTTATCTTCTTAATATTTTCAGATATTTATTAGCGTTAAATTGTGTGAATGTTTGTGAAATGTGTTTCCTGCAGCCAATCTAATATATCACATGCATTTATATACTTCTTTAATTATGTTTCGGAAATGTTGAGACGAGGAGTGATAATTTGTATCATTTTGATTATTCAGACCACTTTTCTAATTTTGTATGTTATTCTAACAACGTTTCGGTCGATGTAATCTCTGACCTTCTCCATGAACATCTCGTCGATCTCGGGAATCTGTACACAATTTTGAAAGAAACCCTTTATTATTAAATCCACGAGCGTAGCTTGCCCTCGTTACGTCAGTCATGCCCGGGTAGAAATACGGCTTATGTTACTCGTAATTGTTTTCTTAGTATAGCCCGTACTGAGGATTGAACCTTAAAACTTTATTATTAACTCACCAGCCATGACAGGGTAGAAATAAGTCTTAAGTAACTCATAATTTTTTTTCTAAGTATAGACCGTACTGAGGAGTGAACCTAAAACTCCAGAAGACTAATTTAGAACAAATTACACTTAGCACTTTTATACGTTACGACATGTGTCCAGGAGAAGATCGGTGGTTACATCGGCCGACACATTGATAATGTTTGTATTTTTCATTTGTCAGATTTTTAAATTTCCATAAAAACCTACTACTTTTAGAAAATGGTCCAATAATATAACTTTATTTTGTTCATGCAATTCTGTTATATTCTATCTTGCTGTTGGCTATTTCGCTTTACAGCATATCAACCTTTTCGTTGAATTGAGTTATTTTAGTAAACAGTCTTACCTATTTCTTAATGGTGTCTGTATGTAAACATACGAAAGAAAATACACCTAAAATAGGGAGAGTATTGATTTACTCCTCTCCAGGAGTTAGGCACAAGGCTAGTTTTTATCTTACTCACACAAGTAAGATGTGACCCAAGGTCGGGTCGGGAAAGTGGGGTTTAAAAAATTGCCTGGGCAGTCCCGTTGACATTCCCCGGTAGGGGCGCCTCAGGCAGTAAGCAATAAACTTACTCCTCCCCAAAGAGGGGAGGCGAAGCCTGGGAGGGTGGACCTCATAGAACTGCACAGGACAGACCCATAGACCGGCGTAAATCAAGCCCCAAAGGCCAAGACAATACCAGTCTATTGGGTGCAGTATCCATCGGAACAGATACTACACTTTGATCTTAGCCAAAAGGCTAAGATGAGAAGAGTTTCAAAAACTACAGGATGTATTTTTATGAAATTTTGAACGTAGAAAGTAGATGTTATAGGGAGTGTACTAAACTCGGTTTTGTTTATTATTTCAGGAGATCAATTGAAGCAAAACGCATCCTGTGCGAATGAATGTTTTTTTATGCATTACATGACTACTGTCAGCTTAAAAATAGGAGATACAAAAAGAAACGAGTGTAACTAAACAATGGTTTATTGACGCTTTGGGGGAGTACAGACGGCAGAACTCCCCCTTGAGTGTGAATAGAGGCTAACAATCTTTATTACAGTTTATTTATTACAGCTACAATACAATATTATTCGAATTCAGATTTCACTAATATCAACTTATAAGTATAATAAAAATAAAATAAATACAATTATTTAATTATTCATAGAAACACTATTAAAAAAACACCCTTTTCAGTTTTTACTATAGAAGGTGGCCATGTTTAAGTGGAAAGCGACGTTAACTGCCATCACGCTCACTATTGATGTTAGCAACCTTCACAAGATCTCTTTCAGAAATACATCAGTCTCGAAAGGACGTTGGAAACATTGCAATAACAATCAAGCTGGTCAAATAATGTACCACACTTATACCGACGAATTTCCGTTGTTTATTCCTTATTACACTCCTTCATATGATGTTATCCTCTACCTTAACTCTGGGCAACACCGGATATCCTTACTAGTATTTACCACATCTATTTAAATATTTGTATAGATATATAATGTTTAGAAGTATAAGGCTTGTCAGGTGTCACACTTAAAAAAAACCCACATCTTCCACGCACGAGCGTTGCACAGATATTTTGAATATCCCTGTATTCGTACAGCATGTTTGGAATGTCTAGAGGACGCAATGGCTATTTCGTAAACTTATTATCGTCCGTCGAGTTAAACTCGGAAATGCACTATAAATTACTTGCTGTCGAATAGAATATAAGATAAACTAATTCAAGATGTCGTTTCGTACTGTTCGACATTAGCTCATAATTCTGAGCGCGGGAAAAACAATTATTTTCCGAATATAAAGCGTGTTCAGTTAGTGACGGCGTTTCAATTGTATACACTCGCCTCAGCACGTGTGTCAAGAGTGAAGCTTACAAAATTAAACGTTTGGCCTCATCCATCTTGTCATCCTCCACAGTTACCTAAAGCCTTGACAACTGCATGACAAATAAACGGTTGCAAAAACAAGCGTATTACGGATCAAAGATTTGGGCGGTAATTGACTTGACAGCTACTGATTTGTGCATCAAGCGATTAACTGACTTTGTTACACGTGGGCAAACGTGCTTTCACTCATGTTGAATATTATTGTGATTCCCTCTTATTTGCATTTCAATTTAAGGATCTAAGAATCGTCATTATCTTCTAGCTACTACGCTAATATATACATACATATTATATATACATATATATATATTATACACACATACATATGCACACACATATATATATATAGACACATACAGACATATATATATTATACACACATACATATGCACACACATATATATATATAGACACATACAGACATATATATATATACACATACACAAATACACACACATATACACATACATACACATACATATACATATATATACACATACACATGTATATACACATACACATGTATATACACATACACATGTATATATATACACACATACATGTATATATATACACACATACATGTATATATATACACACATACATGTATATATATACACATATACACGTATATATATACACATATACATGTATATATATACACATATACATGTATATATATACACATATACATGTATATATATATACACATATACATGTATATATATATACACATATATATATACACATATATATATACACATATACATGTATATATATATACACATATACATGTATATATATACACACATATACATGTATATATATACACACATATACATGTATATATATACACACATATACATGTATATATATACACATATACATGTATATATATACACATATACATGTATATATATACACATATACATGTATATATATACACATATACATGTATATATATACACATATACATGTATATATATACACATATACATGTATATATATATACACATATACATGTATATATGTTAAAGTACTGTAGGGCCCCATTATGCAAGGCACAGTAGGTTAACTAGTATCAAATAGCTAATTTTGTTATTGAAAAATAGGTTTTGTTTCGGGACTCAGAAGTGAGTCAGAGAAGAGTTTGATCCAAGAATAGTCATAATAAATTTAGACACCTGACGTGACCTTTGAGTCAGAGATCAGAGTGAGTCGTTTTTGTCCCCATCTCGTGCGTGGGAATGATGATTACGTCACCACGGAGAACAAGAACTTAGCTTTTGAGAATCAGTCTGAGCTTAGAGGCGATACTGTTCAGACCGGGGGCGAGCATGTAGCCGGCAAACTGGTAAGGCCCCGCTTTGGGAGGGCAGAAGATATCCCGAAAGGAACCAGAAAATAGCCGAAGTATGAGAGAGTCGAAACCGGAATCCCCCTGACAGCAAGCGAACTAAGAAATAAGAGACTTGTGTGAAAATACAGAAACTTGTATGAAATTTCCCTTCAAAAAATTCGTGTCTCGTGTATTCATTCTGTCTGAGACAGACCTCTTCCTTCGATCAAGACGACACAGCCAGCGAAGACTAGACGAATCACAGGCCAAAGAAGAGAACAGAAGATAAGGTAAACTTTGAGATTCATTTGAGAATAACTTTTTAGGAACTTTAAGAAATGTATAATGAACTTTCCGTGATTTGATGTAAGTTGAACTGAAGCGTTTATAAATGGTAAAAGAACTCTTTCGAGACTGTGAACAGTACGTTTTTATATGTGGAATAAGATTTATAAAAGTTATATGTGAACATTATGTTATTTGATGCCGAGAGCTTTAAGAGACGTGTCGCAATGGAAGATTCGTTATTTGAAAAATAAGATCTGTAAACAGTTATCGTACGTATAAATGAACAACGGTCGTAATTGAAAAAGGCTTGAGATGCGTGAACAGATTCGTGATTTTAAAAAGGCCTGAAAGGCCGTAAATTGATACGTGAAGATTTAAGACTGTGGTTACGAAACGTATAGAGTAAAATGATATGAGTAGACATGTAACGTGTATCGTTACATATATATACACATATACATGTATATATATACACATATACATGTATATATATACACATATACATGTATATATACACACATATACATGTATATATACACACATATACATGTATATATACACACATATACATGTATATATACACACATATACATGTATATATACACACATATACATGTATATATACACACATATACATGTATATATACACATATACATGTATATATACACACATATACATGTATATATACACACATATACATGTATATATACACATATACATGTATATATACACACATACATGTATATATACACACATATACATGTATATATACACACATATACATGTATATATACACATATACATGTATATATACACATATACATGTATATATACACATATACATGTATATAAACACATATACATGTATATATACACATATACATGTATATAAACACATATACATGTATATATACACATATACATGTATATAAACACATATACATGTATATATACACATATACATGTATATATACACATATACATGTATATATACACATATACATGTATATAAACACATATACATGTATATATACACATATACATGTATATAAACACTAATACATGTATATATACACATATACATGTATATATACACATATACATGTATATATACACATATACATGTATATAAACACATATACATGTATATATACACATATACATGTATATATACACATATACATGTATATATACACATATACATGTATATAAACACATATACATGTATATATACACATATACATGTATATATACACATATACATGTATATATACACATATACATGTATATATACACATATACATGTATATACATATACACATATACATGTACATATACACATATACATATACACATATACATGTATATACATATACACATATACATGTATATACATATACACATATACATGTATATATACACATATACATGTATATATACACATATACATGTATATATACACATATACATGTACATATACACATATACATGTATATACATATACACATATACATGTACATATACACATATACATATACACATATACATGTATATACATATACACATATACATGTATATACATATACACATATACATGTATATATACACATATACATGTATATATACACATATACATGTATATACATATACACATATACATGTATATACATATACACATATACATGTATATACATATACACATATATATACATACACATACATATACACATATATATACATACACATACATATACACATATATATACATACACATACATATACACATATATATACATACACATACATATACACATATATATACATACACATATGTATATACATATACACATATACATGTATATATGTATATACATATACACATATACATGTATATACATATACACATATACATGTATATATGTATATACATATACACATATACATGTATATACATATACACATATATATACATACACATATGTATATACATATACACATATACATGTATATATGTATATACATATACACATATACATGTATATACATACACATATGTATACATATACATATACACATATACATGTATACATATACATATGTATATACATACACATATACACATATACATGTATACATACACATATGTATATACATACACATATGTATATACATACACATGTGTATATACATATACATATACATGTGTATATGAATATGCATATACATATACATACACATGTGTATATGAATATGCATATACATACACATGTGTATATGTATATACATACGCATGTGTATATGCATATACATACACATATGTATATACATATACATACGCATGTGCATATACATACGCATGTGCATATACATATACATATGTATATACATACGCATGTGTATATGTATATACATACATATATGTATATACATAAACATTAGATGGACAATTCGGAAAATTGAAAAAATAAATAAAAGTCGCATCAAACAAAACCACTCCGTGCAATTTAATAATGTTTGCCTAAGTGAAAATATGCTGCCTAAATACACACACATATATGTACATATATGTATATTCCTATACATATGTATACACATATATGTATGTATATACATATATATATGTATATGTATACACATATGTATGTATATACATACATATATGTATATACATATATACATACATATATGTATATACATATATACACACACATCTACATATATACATACACACATCTACATATACATATATACATACACACATATACATATATATATATATATATATATATATATATAAAACTTAAAATCAACAACATTCTCATAGACAAAAATGCATGAATAAATGTCTGACTGCTGATAAAGTTTTCCGGGTTGTTTAGACAATGTGAGAGGCAACGTAGGAAATCCAAATTTAAATTTTCGTTAGGAAATTTTCACATAAATTCCGAGATCCTGTATCTTTCAGTTTTTATGAAGTTTTAACAGAATTATATATATATATCTATAGCTACACGTACATTAATGTAAAAGGCTAAGAGTTGGAATAGCGTCTATGCACACTGACGAAACCTATGTCTGTCGATGACTATATATACGTATATATATAATGTATACTGGACAATTTGAACTATCTACAATAATATTTCAAATAAAGAGTATACACAATGATATATACACTTTCACACCTGTTTTAAGGCTGAGTAAGTGTCTCTTTCTCTCTCTCTCTATATATATATATATATCTATATCTATATATATATATGTATATATTGGTTTTATCTACATACGTATACGTTTCATCCTTACGGAACGGTCAGTCAAGAGATAATTTTTCAAGCCAGTAACCGGATTTGAAAGCCCGTAACATCAGTGCTGTTTAATACTCAAATTACGACTTCGTAATCTTCACGGCTATCATACAAACTACATAAACGTTTTTAGTTTTAAGCCTATTGTAAGCAGCCGCCGTTAACAGTTCTCAACCTATGAAGGAACATGCCTTAAACGGCTGTATTAATACTACTCACTACAGCACCCATATGGCTTGGATATTAATTCGTAAATATTCACAGAATTTCAATTTCTATTAAGTATTGTAAGGGGATATTATAGGCACCACTTCTTTATTTTAAAATTCAACTATTTCTTATTTACATAAAGTTGTATCCATAGCTATTAGACCCCAATTAAGCAGAATTCGGTGAATTTTAATTACTTCTCAGGACCTCTTCCTCGTAATCCCAAATTTTTAATTTTCCTTTATTCAATGAACTTTTATAAAAATTCGAATACGAATTCTAGATATATGCTTTAGTAGCATATATATATATGCATATATATATATTAATTCATGTTATTACAATCTAAAAGAATACTTGTACGCTACTAGTTATGTATATAAACGGTAAGATTTGGTTAAGTACATTTCTGTCTTTTTATACTCTGTGAAAAGAGGACATTTTTAATCAGTTCGAAGAATGTAATATTTATGAAGTATTTATCTACAGTCAACAGATAACAACACAATAAGTAAACAGGACACCTAGAAAGAGGTGTTAGTCACTTCTGTTCTGAATGACCTTAGATTTATTGATAAATCGACTGGAATCAGAACTTTAAAATTTCATTTTTCTAAATAAAAAAAACTCACGCCAAAAGCATTTCTTTAAATAAATTCTAGTTATTCTCGATTATATCAAAGGATATTTTTTATAAAAACCACACAGAAATATATCTCGATAGATAATTGTGTTTTGTATATTTTCGTGATTAGAAATTGATGAGTCGTTAAATAAAACATTTGGTATTAAGTTTTGTCCGATGAACAAAATTTATAATTTGATGTAACGAAAGTAATCGAAAGTTGATTAATGTTTTCAGGTCATTTAGTGCACAGTACAAGATAAATATTCATTAGAGGTATTAACTCTGGAAGGGACAGAATAAATAAATAAATAAGACAAACACATAGGTTCAAAAGAAGATTAAGGTTATTTTGCAGTAATAGAAAGTCATCAATGTAGCTTTTTCTAATAGACTCCTTGAGTCAAAAACAATTCTACTATGATATACTTATCGAACAAGTCCATTGTGCATCTCAATAGTGATGGTACTGTAACGCCTTTCAACTACGTCATTAAATATGACCGTCATGTCACAGTAAGGATATAGATTATACGTGCATATAATATATATTGATATTTTCTTTTGAAATATTCTAAGATTTTCTAGAGATAATGCTTTAATAATGATAGAGTGATAGGACCGGCAACAAACCCTGGTCATGCAGCAACGTCAACAGATAGCCGCAAACGGTCAAAATATGCCAATCTTCTCGACAGATTTGTATTTCAACCGATTGCTGTGGAGACGAGTGGAGTGATTGGCTCTGCCACACGCGACTTCCTCTGCAGCCTTGGTTTATTAATGACGCGCAACACCGGAAACAATCGCGAATTAGCTTTACAAGCGTCTCTCTATCGCCATTATTCGTGAAAACACCTTGAGTCTGCTCTCGGCCTGCCAAGCCAGCCGGACATTCGAAGAAAACTATTGACTGTGATACAATTATATGTAAGGACACAGGATTTTTCGATATTGTGTAAAAACAATTAACCTAGATTTATTTTTTTAGAGCTTACAAATGGTACTCATTTACTGAACAACAGACTTGCAGCTGAAGACTTTTGGCCGACCAACTTAAAAAATTAAGTGATTAACTTATTTTGCCAAAATTTTGAAAATGGTTTCATATCTATCACGACTTCCTTTATTCTTTAAATGTTTGATCAAATATGTGAAAAAATTAGTAAAATTGGCGAAACTTTGTTTCTTGTAAAATAGTCTAAAATATTAGATCGGCGATGGTTGACATGATTTTAAGTCATTGAGGATTCATTAGCTTCTGTCTTTTTAAGCCGTGAAATGTATACACTTCTGCAGTTAACGATAATAATATTTTGAGAGGTTATTCCCCTTTTCCACAGGGAAAGGGAACAGACAAGTATGCGTTTAACGTTCAATTCCTCATTAGAAATATGTTTAATTTATTTTTATATCATCCATGTTTGCTAATTTATTGTATTTTGAATTATATTGGTGTAAATAAATCGTTTTTTAACCCATTCATCTTTTAAACTTTCGATATTTTAAATATATTGTACTTTCAATGTTTTTACATGTAGTTCAGCCTACTTACGGGAAATGTATGAACTGGATTTGAGAGAAATAGAGAAAATAATATTGAAATATTCTTACCTCAAAAAAGTAAAAAAAACTCGTAAATCCAAATGATTATTTGTCAGTCTTATTCTGTAAAAAAAGATAAAACTGACGTTAGCCATGCAAGAAAAAAAAAATGACAGACGCATGCACACAAACACACACATATATATATATATATATATATATATATGCAAACATTGTTAAAAATAACAGAATTCGTTTTTTTAATTATACTATTTTTTTTTTCAATTTTTCTGATGGTCTTTTTTATATTAAAACCAAAAAAGTTAATAAATGCTCCATAGGTTTCATAGGTTTCACGAACGTTTTCGATTCGTCGTCGAATTACAATCAGGTGTCAAAAACAAATAAACAAAAAAAGCTGGAGGAAGAACAGAATTTTAAAAAGACATTGCTTCAGGAAGACGTTAGCGATTTTAAATCCAGAAAAGATTTTTAATTCAGCAATTCTGTAATGCCATCCAGCGTTGCTGAATTAAAAATCGCCAACGACGATGCTACTGATCAAAGTAAATAAATGATAATAATAACCAAACATTAATCTTACGGCCACAGTGTTATATGGTAATTTGAATATCAAATACTACTACCACTACTAATAATAATACTATTTAAACACTATCCCAAATAACCATTCTGCGGCATGGTACATAAAATTATATACGAATAAGAGATGCATATATATATATATATATATATATATATATATATATATATATATATATACACACATATATATATCAGTCCAACCAATGATCTATATAACTGCATTATGCTATACATTTTTTATTTTCGTGATAATTTGCGCCATAAATTTAGAAAATAAGAAATCAATCATTTCGGTCTTCAACTTTTATAGTTCACCCCACAAAACACACTCTCTACCGTTATACTGACTAATGTGAGTCGAAAGTGTGAACATGACATGAATACCCCGAATTTATGACAGCCTGTGTCTAACGGTAAAACAGTATGTCTTTACTAGCTGATGCTTTAGGGCAACTAATTTCACGCACAATTGCAACACGAGCAATCAATCATTCAAAACATTAGTTGCTATCACGACATTTCAATCTTTTACAGCCATTACTTGCCTTTGTTAAACCATATTTAATAACTTTGATCGAGTAAGAGGCTGAGAGATATGAGAGGCTCTGAATGGATGAGGACTTTATGTGCTTAAAAGGGATACAGCAGCTGTTGAATAGTGTCTCATTGCGGATTGCAAAATGTTTCAGTCTTCGAAAGTTAGC
>OY744540.1:82389943-82402443 GCA_963556195.1 Sepiola atlantica
TTATATCATCCTGTGGAAGTCTTACAATAAAGACGAAACGTTGATAGATATATAAAAAAAATATCTCTTAGTTGTTTTCCTTTTTCATTTCCCAAATATTTTTCATATATATATATTTTAAGCGCATTTTTTAAGTATATTTTTAGATATACTTTGAAACGTACTATTTAAACGTATTTTGAAACGTGCTTTAAGACGTATATCTGTAAATATTTGAAATACGTTGAAATTCTTAAAAACGATATCCTTGGTGTTTAGTCGAAACAATTGTCTGCCTGGATTGAAAACGGTTTTTACCTGTGAACGTATATTCTTCATCATTTTTCAGGAAAAATAAAACAATGTTAAATAGCTCTAGTCACGCACTATAGAGCTATAACGTACTTTATGATATAAAATCCTACATTTGAAGAACTTTAAATGTGGAATTGATAACAGACACACACACACGCACATTATATATATATATATAAATTTATTTTGATACTGTATATTACATATTTCAGCAATGTACCGCGGTTTCATCCAAAAGAGCAGATTTAGACATCTTTAGTAAATCTGCCCTTTTGGATGAAACCGCGGTACATTGCTGAAATATGTAATATACAGTATCTAAATAAATTATATTAGCTCTCTTATATGATCGAGCACTTTATTTGATTTCTTTTCATATACAACTTGACACACTAATATATATACATATATATATATATACATATATATATATATATATATATATATATATATATATATATATGTTTGTGTGTTTTTGCTTCGTGTTCTAATATATACAATACAAAAAGACAACCTACATTCCCGGAAAACCCCGGGTGCCTCTGCTCGTCAATGATAAACGAAATACGTATCAGTTTTCGTCAGTTTAATAAGACATACAGCAGCTGTAGAAAAAACTGTAGTGTAGCTGTTATTTTTCTAGATCTGCTGGATTTAGAGTGTCGGAGAGAGGACAACCAAATGACAAAGTCGAAGAAATGACCACGCCTTTGGAGATTTCCTCCAAGGATGGCAGCTGACGGTCGAATAATGAGTAAATGACCCTCTGAAGATCCCCTTTTGTCCTTCGGGGAGGAGTTGGTGCACCAGACAGAAATGCAATATGTCAGCGGACTCTCTCGAGAGTAGCGGCAGAACGAGGACACTATATTCTCATAACAATCAGTTTTACAATGAATTCTCCACATAAGTGACGTTGAGAAAGAAAGCGCAATCATATGTGTGTGAGAGAGTTTGTGATAGTGTGACTAAGGGAAGGCGTGATGGCGGAAGAAAGATATTGTGCGATGGTGTGAGGGAGAGAGGGAGCGTGATTCAGTGAGAACCGGCGTGTGTGTGTGTAAGGGAGAAATGAAAGAACGTTTAGATAATTGAGAGAGGGCGTGCTGGCGTGAGAAAGTGAGAGAGGGCGTGCTGGCGTAAGGAAGTGAGAGAGGGCGTGCTGGCGTAAGGAAGTGAGAGAGGGCGTGCTGGCGTAAGGAAGTGAGGGAGGGCGTGCTGGCGTGAGAAAGTGAGAGAGGGCGTGCTGACGTGAGAAAGTGAGAGAGGGCGTGCTGGCGTGAGGAAGTGAGAGAGGGCGTGCTGGCGTGAGAAAGTGAGAGAGGGCGTGCTGGCGTGAGAAAGTGAGAGAGGGCGTGCTGGCGTGAGAAAGTGAGAGAGGGCGTGCTGGCGTGAGGAAGTGACAGAGAGAGAAAGGGTGATGGCATGATAGAGAGAGCGGAAACGTTATGGCATGAAAAAGAGTTAAACACGTGATTGCATGAAAAACAGTTAAACACGTGATGGCATGAAAAACAGTTAAACACGTGATGGCATGAAAAACAGTTAAACACGTGATGGCATGAGAGAACGTGATGGTATGCGAGAGAGCGTTATGGTATGCGAGAGAGCGTTATGGTATGCGAGAGAGCGTTATGGTATGCGAGAGAGCGTTATGGTATGCGAGAGAGCGTTATGGTATGCGAGAGAGCGTTATGGTATGCGAGAGAGCGTTATGGTATGCCAGAGAGCGTTATGGTATGCGAGAGAGCGTGAAGGTATGCGAGAGAGCGTGAAGGTATGCAAGAGAGCGTGAAGGTATGCAAGAGAGCGTGAAGGTATGCGAGAGAGCGTGAAGGTATGCAAGAGAGCGTGAAGGTATGCGAGAGAGCGTGAAGGTATGAGAGAGAGCGTGAAGGTATGAGAGAGAAGGAGCATGATGGCGGTAGACGCAGATAGTTATATGAGAAAAAGATAGCTAGCGTGATATTGTGACATATATATATATATATATATGTGTGTGTAGAGAGAGAGTAAGAGAGAGTAAGAGAAAGAGAGCGTGTGTGTATGCGTGTGTAACGCAAAAATAGTTAAATAAATGAATGCACTTTGTGTATTAAATAACAAACAACCAGGGAAAAACGTTAAATAAAAGCATTTTCTGAGACCATGTGCGTTTTTTAATTCTTTGTTTTCAAAATGGCGGCACAATAGGAAAACATTTTTTCTGCCACTCATAAGAGTCAAATTCTGCTTAACTTTCTTTTATCGTTCCTTAAAGACGCTCACCGTAAAACCTAATGAAGCAGAGATGCTAATACAATCGCTTTTTATCCGTTCACAATCAAAATTAGTGAAGATTTTCAATACAATTTGTATAATCGAATATCCCTAATTGGCTCATGTGTATGATCGCTCGAGCGGAATTAAAGGATCCAAGATTTCATTTCCAAAATTCCCAATTTTCTGTTCTTTATATTTATTTTAATTCTTGGTGGCTTTTCTCTTAAACACATGAAAGGATCCAATGAACATTACCAATGACGCAGTTCAAAACGTGATATTAGCAGTGGAATACTTTTTTTTTTTTGAATTGCGGATAATTCTTGTACTGACAAATTGCATTTCGATCAATACATGGTCAATATTTAAGAACTGAAGTTTAATGCGAAAATATATCGCAAGAATAACTTCAGATTTGGTCGTATGGGCGCCATGGGGAATCAGTCTAATTATGTTAGTCGTAACTTTCTCATTGCCGGACGAGTCAAAGATTGCTGACTCTTCTAATAATGCCAAGTGCATAGCTATTAATGGATTTAACATAGTTGACTCAGATTTTTTAAAGACTGAGACTATTCAGGGAATACACTGACGTCTTCTTATATTTTTTTAGAATGTCCCATTCGCAAATGGAATATATTTACAACTAGTGGCTACGTCATTTGGTTGAATTGCGTTTGTTGAGTGATTTAAACGCACACAGACGTAAATATCGTTTAGTCCCCTGGCCTCTTTAATAATAATTAGATACAAATGGAACATTTAATATGTGCAAAATCACAGATTACAAAATACTTGAAAGCAATAAAATGCACACTATCTAAAACTGAGTAAAATTCGAGATTACATGACTGAAGTTATGGATTTACAAAATAAATTTCAGCAGTCCGAGTCTGCACCGGCATCAGATACACCCATGGCCTGACAGAACGACATGCATGGATTTAGTTGATTCCTAGACAAGGCATTGGATAGGTCTAGTCGGTTAACTCTTTGGGACGATCGTCTAGCATAGAAACTAAAACTTGGCGACAATCACGTCATATGATAAATGTGAGAAAGCGAAAGTCAGCCTGATTGAAACAAGCGCAGCGATAAAATTTTAAAGATCTCCGGAAATCGGGTTGAATGAAGCGTTACACTGCTAATACAGTCTATTTTTGTCGTTTCTTCAGCTCCAACCGTTGCTGGGCAACTTAATTATGAGATCAACTAAATTAACCAACTTTCCATCATAGGAATGTGTTCATTAACCAATAAACTGACATATTCGTGTATTTGTTGTCCCAAGTTTTGATTGCAGCTGACATATTATCCTTTTTTGGAGAGGTTGGCTATGACACACGTGGTTATCAAGACTCCGACCGGTAGATAACAAGCATGGCTTTTGATTAAGGAATGTCATGGGAGGTTGACAACGTAAATATCGTTTAGTACCTTGGCCTCTTTGAAAATAATGAGATACAAATGGAACATTAAATATGTGCAAAAGAACAGATTCCAAAATACTTGAAAGAAATAAAATGCACACTATTTAAAACTGAGTAAAATTCAAGATTACATGACTGAAGTTATGGATTTACAAAATAAATTTCAGCAGTCCGAGTCTGCACCGGCATCAGATACACCCATGGCCTGACAGAACGACATGCATGAATTTAGTTGATTCCAGTCATAACCTACAGAGTCGCATCTAAATAGATGCCCCGTTCTAATTTTTCAGACGCATTATTGCGTCGGCATTGATCAATTATCTCCATAACAATACACCTCGAAAGAAGACAGTTACACCAAATTGAAGTTTTCCATGATCAGCGTTTGGGTGTTCATAGGCCTCAGCTGATCGCAATGCTCTATTATTTACCACTCTCCGCTCGAGAACCGGATGTGAAACAAAGTCAAGCTTAATGAGGGGGTAAGCCATTTTCTTACTAATGAGTTACGACTTATTGATGTCCAAATCCATTCAAGGATAACAGTTAACGAGATGGATAGATAAACAGGTGAATGATGATGAATATAATGAGAGGATTGAACATCTCAACATACAACTCACGGAAAACTACAGAGAACAGAAATTCTTCCAGTTTTGTCAGAATTACCCCCCCCCCTATGGAAAGTGAAGACTAAAAGACAAAACAGTGGAAGGAACTGACGAAAGTAGGAACATTTTCTACTCTTAATCAGTATGGATGGCCGTTGACTATCGAAGAGCTCATACGCTATTTGACAGCTCTTGTTTTTGGTGTAGGTGCGTATACCCGCCTCCAACTAATTGGACAAGCATATACTTCACTCATACTTCAGCAGTTTAGTTGCCCAAAGCCAGACCATTAAATTGGGAGTAATAGTTTACATGGTACGAATAGCAGTTAAGAAAGTAGACCAGACCAGACAGACATGGTGACAAGAATGAATCACCACTAGAGCGCGCATTCGTTATGGCGTTATTACCATCGGGGGTTTTGATCACTCTCGGACAGAACCCCCTTCCTGATTTCCGTCCACTTTATTGTTAATTGTCATTTATGTATTTTGGGGGAGATTGAAAACAGTAGAAAGTGGACCTTGGGTTAACTTTTCGACAGCCTCGTAACTCTCGTTTCCCTTATTTTGTCCTTTAGTCCTCACATTTCATGAGCGATGTTTCTGACAAAGGGGGAATAATTGCTGTTTTCTGGGTCGGAATCTATCCATCTAACACTTATCGTTGGCTAGTTTTTGATCTTGAAGTAGTATTTTTTCAGCTCCTTACATCAAGTGGTTCCATACATTGCCTGGAGCGATTTCCATAAATAAAAAAATAGTCGCCACGCTAGGCACTGCGGCTTGTTTGACACTATTTGCCCAATGCTAGGTGTTAAAATACAGCGCCTAGTATTCCCTAATAGTTACTCATCTGCTACTGACCAGGCTACACGTCGTTTAACTTCGGTGAACTAGCGGGAACCGGTATCAACGTGATTATGCCGTATATACTATGGAGTACCCCTGATATGGGCGACTTATAACCCCCACTATGTATTGTATGGTTTGGTAGGTTTGGTAGTTTTGTTTTACGGCATATCAACCCTTTTTGGGTTATTTAATGCCGAATCTGGTCTTGTTTTCTTCTCTTTTTTGTTTCTTTCCCCTTTTAATATCTGTTTCTATTTAACCCATAGTTGGGACCCTAACAGGTACTACCACTCCGGGTCAGAATGGACCTGGGAGCAATGGTAATTAAGAGGAGGCTCCACATTCCCCAAAGTCCGTAAGCCGGATCTCACCATCGGATGTAGTTTAAGGTCATATCCAGGACCGGGAGTAGGGTAGGAAAAATAAAAATAAAAAAGGGGAGGGAGAAAGGGAGAGGGGCTGTTGTTTTTGTTTTTGTAGAACATAATGAAGTTTTACAAAAAAAAAAAAAAAAAAAAAAAAAAAACGTCAATGTAGGTGAATTTCGTCTCAGGGAGCCACAGGGCAGCCTGATCTGGTATCACCAGATGTATTGTATGTTTACTACAACTTGCTCAACTTATCAAGGCCCGATCCAACTCGAGGATGAGGGTAAATGAGATTGAATAATTGTCAGGACCAAATCCGAATAATTTTAGGAACGGTTTCAGATGGCAAGAATGTGCAACTTCTTCAGCTGATCTAAAAAAAAGGTGTATGTAATCCCTAAGAGGATTGCCACCTGATCCCTGATAATAACCAGTAGACACACCACACTCAAATGAAAACCATCAGGTCAAAAAAACGTAGGGGAGACAGAAAGAGTCAACCATCTCATTTAGTAGACGAAGCAAAAAGTATTCTTTTCATAAAGATGGCGTTTTGTAGAGATGAACCTTTTCGTGTGTTTGCCAAGAAAAGAAAAAAAGAAAATCGCTGTCAGCCGGAAACAAGCTGCCGTTGGTCAAATCCGCTGATTTACTTTTCAATCTGTTAAATCTGCGGCGAGGGAGAAACTATTTTTGCATAAGCGTTAATCAATAATGGTAAGCAAAAAGAGAAACATGAAAACTACAAGAGCAAATATCTCTGTGAATGGACGCAAATATTTTGATGATCAATTAATGTGAAAAGACCTCCAGGGTCATAACACAGCAGAATTTGGGGAGTGGGGAAATAGATTCTCTCCTGATGAGGAAATAAAAATGGAGAAAATATAAGCAAGTCTAAAATGCCTAAATCGAATAATCTGTCGTGATTTACAATTAATGGTCATCTGATTAAATGAACATCTGGCATCAAACGAGGGGAAATAGATTCATAAAACATCCATTTCTGTACAAAATATTGATGTTAACAACACCACGTGTCACAAAACGTGTATATATTTTTTTAAAATAAGGATGTATAACACATATTTCATTACTGATGCAGTAGCAACTATGTTATATATATATATATATATATATATATATATCTACATATAATTTTATATAAAATTATATATATATATCTATGTACATATAATCTTATATAACATTTTATATATAAAATTATATATATATGTACGTATACTTTTATATAAAATTATATAACTTTATAAAATTATATATATATATATATATATATATATATATATATATGTACATATAAAATTATATAATTTTATATAACCTAGCGGACCCCGTCGCCCGGCGTTCCACAGGATAAAGTACTGCCTATTGCATGACGTCGAATAAAAAAGGAAACGCCGTATTGTTTTTCTCCCCCTCCGTCTACCGTGTTGGCGAATGTTTTAAATTTAAAAAAAAATGAAAAAAAATCGTATAGTAGAAAGGGATCGAACGCTAAAACTGGAAATCATGAAACCTCCCTTCTTAACGACTGCGCCACGGTTTGGCGTTATAAATACATGTGAAAATAGGCCAATTTACTTTAGTTTGATTGTTGGCATGCGTGTTATGTTAACAGTTAGCTTCTGCTGACCAAATATAAAAGGTTAACAATGACACGGTTTAGGTCATGGGCAAGTTTTCTATAATATTCGTGTTAAAGGTGTATGATTTTGAACATGTAAATGTATCGGCGTCTACCAGTATGTTGGCGCTTATTGAATTAAATAGAATGTCGATTCAGTCTAGAAATTATAGCCGCCATGTTGAATGAATAAATGTTGCAGGAACTGTGTTCGTTAATTTCATTCGCTTAATTCCGGAATGAATATAAATGTAGAATTCATATGTAGAATAAGAAATAACGTAATCTGATATTCGCGGAAAATCATCGGAGTGAACGGGAGCGGTCATTAAGTTTTTGCCTATTGCTTTATATTATGTAGTAAATTAATACCAGCTAAATAATTAATAAGAACGGGTGTTTTGTGAAAATTAAACTGTGTGTATTAGTTCCCGGTGTCGATGAGTAGAGTGACAGTACATAATTGTTAGGGAGAAAAGTGTTTACGACCACCTATATGGAGTTGGTTTTTCGGAGAGACGTGGATGGTGGGCCAAATGTAATATTTAGTGTTAGGTAGAAAACAATAATAAAAAATTTACTAACACACGCTCGAGTGAATAAGTGTAGTATAGTTGTGAGTTTAGTAGCCTGTGATGCATGTGGTTATTTTCCTATACTCCGAGAAGGTACAGAGAAAAAAAACGTCTCTACTTTATATATTAGATTATATATATATATGTACATATAATTTTATATAAAATTATATAATTTCATATTGTATTATATATGTATATATATATATGTACATATAATTTTATATAAAATTATATAATTTCATATTGAATTATATATATATATATATATGCACATATAATTTTATATAAAATTATATAATTTCATATTGAATTATATATATATATATATGTACATATAATTTTATATAAAATGATATAATTTTATATAAAATGATATATATAATTTTATATAAAATTATATATATGTGTACGTATAATTTTATATAAAATTATATATATAATTTTATATAACTTATACATATACATGTATATATAATTTTATATAAATATATATATATATATATATATATATATATATGAGAGAGTGAGACATTACAAGTTCTATTGCAGAGCGTTTACTTAGATTCTTGAATTCGAAGGATTCTTTTTTACTTTGGTGTTCATATTGTAGGCAGAAGTTTTCTTGCCAATGCAGTCAGCGTATTTGTCAGTCTGTCCTTTTTTTTTCTAATTAATTTAACAACGTATCCATGTTTGCTAGGTCATAGGATGTTTTAAGCGATATTTTCCAAGTAAATGTTTTCCATGTTTATTTTTCCAGTTGGTGAAATAAATCCTTGTGAAAATGCTTAAATACTTGAGTAGCTCTGTATCATTATTTCATGTATATACACCTATACTATTGTGAGGTGATATGGTGTATTCTGTATATATTTTCATGATTTACTTCAAATAGGCTAAATACGTGAGTAGAGATTAGTAGTAGTATGAAAATATATCTTAGCAAGTAAGATACACATAGGCATCATGACGTATTCCATCAAAAAATCACCAGGCTAAATTCCTGATAGGATGAAACATGAACAGCTCTGTGTAGCTGACTTACCATAAATAGATTTGCATACTACAGTAATATATATATATATATATATATATATATATATATATATATATGACAATATATGTATTAGCATATACTATCAGTGCCCTTTTACTTTGCAGTCTCCTTTGCTGCTCGATGATTGTCAATTAGTGACAACGGAGCAACTATACGTCAGGTTCATATTATATTCCAATAACCATGTATTTATTTGATTTTTATTTTTATTTTTTCACATTTCCAAAACACATAAATATCTTACAGAAATATGTTTTTTGGAAATGTGAAAAAAATAAATAAAAATAAAATTAAAACATGTTTATTGGAATATCATATAAACTTGAGTTTATACAGGGTGGGCAAAAATAAGGGTCCTATTTTTAAAAATTCATAACTTTTTTATTTATTGATTTTTTTTTTTTTTTTTAGAATAAGTAAAGGACCCCTTCCGAAGCAAGCATGAGCCGTATTAGCCCTAAGGAACGTACCCTCATTTAGAAAACATTATTTTTGCTTAAAAAAACTCAAAACAGTGTAAAAAACAATACTTTAGTTTTTGTAAGTTTTAAGAAGTGTTTTTCGGCTAAAATTTGTTTTGTTTATTTCAAAAAATCTCGGAAGGGTCAGTCTACACACACATAAAGTTTGGTGAGTTTAACTTTTATTTTGTGGAAGTTATTCAAATTCAAGTTATTCAAATTTAAAGATAGGACCCTTATTTTGGCCCACCCTGTATGTATATATATATATATATATATGATAATTTTATTTACACAAACATGTACAAAATCTGCGACACTGGCATGTCGATGTTATCGATCAACAGTTACCATAAACTGAGATCTCATCAGGCAGAGTTAGAATCCGATCTTAACCTCAGATCATATTTGGAGAGAATGAATGGGAGGGATAGAGAAAGAGAAGAAGAAAAGAAATTTAACATTTCAAAAATTGAGGCCGTTAAAAAATTAAAAATTAAAAATCTAAAAAATCTAAAAAACAAAAACAAAAAATCTAAAATCTAAAATCTGAAAAAAACAGGGCAAATAAATAAATAAATAAATAAAAATAAAAATATAAGCTGCAAGGAGGGGCATATAATGAAGGGAGGGGTGATGGGAAGGTAGACACATAAAGGAAAAGAAAGAGAACGTATATATATATATATATATATATATATATATATATATATTTAAGAGAGAGAGGGGAGCGAGAGTGAGAGAGTGGGTTGCGACTACTACTTAAATACATGCGATCTGTTACTACTAAAACTTATGCCAGGAGCATATGTTCTTACTTTTTCTTTTATTCATTTATCACAATTAATAACTTGCTCATTACAAGACGTTTTCCCTATTTTGTACTGAATATATTCATAAAATTTATACGTTTTTCTTCTACTGAATAATAACTGTTTTCACTTATTCCGGAATAGCAGTATACTTTAAATGTACAGAATATTTTATCTGATATAAAATGATAATTGAACGTTTATCTGACTGTTCGGAATAAATTACTTAATTTGCTCTGGGATGTATTAGCTCGTAAATAATATCTTAGATATACAGGGTCCGCCATCAGTAACTGTATATTTTTATTTCAACATAAATTCAAAATTAGAGACATATGCGATGTACACACTGGCAACGGGGCTTGAGTTTTCTGCAGGTAAAACCGTTATTAAAACTCCGTGTTCTATCCTATGAACTTGATGCACTTTACTAATCTTTCAAGGATGTCAGCTCGGATTTGATCCTGAAGGTTTATGATGCTATAAAAATAAATGAGTAACGCATTAGCATGACACATAAAAGAAATGATTAAATATAAATAAAGTCACAAACAAAAGAAAATATATAATCACTCATGATCAGCCCTGCACACCGTCGCTACTGCAGTGTTATGCGATTTAACTAGCAAGTAACCCGGTATCCGACAAGTGGATTATTATGGAAAACATGTTTACACCCGTAGTTGCAACCAGCCTAGAGTCGCTACATAGGACGCCATTCTTCTTCGACATCATCATCACAATTGCAATTACGAAGTGTAAAATTGAACAGCAGGAAGATTACGAAGTGAAAAATAAAATACCATGGAAATTACGAAGTAAAAAATCGAACACCATGGAAATTGCGCATTGAACAATCGAACACCATGGAAATTGCGCATTGAAAAATCGAACATCATGAAGATTACGAAGTAAAAAATCAAACACCATACAAATCTAGAATTGAAAAATCAAGCACCATGACAATTAAGAAGTAAAAGATCGAACACCATGAAAATTACGAAGTGAAAAATCGAACACAATGGAAATTGCGAATTGAAAAAGGATCGTCCATTTCCTAAAGCGAGAGACTCCAACGTAGTCTGAGGATCGTTCATTTTCAAAAGCGAGAGACTCCAACGGAGGCTGAGGATCGTCAATTTTCAAAAGCGAGAGACTCCAACGGAGGCTGAGGATCGTCAATTTTCAAAAGCGAGAGACTCCAACGGAGGCTGAGGATCGTCAATTTTCAAAAGCGAGAGACCACAGCGGAGGCTGAGGATCGTCAATTTTCAAAAGCGAGAGACTCCAACGGAGGCTGAGGATCGTCAATTTTCAAAAGCGAGAGACCACAGCGGAGGCTGAGGATCGTCAATTTTCAAAAGCGAGAGACTCCAACGGAGGCTGAGGATCGTCAATTTTCAAAAGCGAGAGACTCCGACGAAGGCTGAGGATCGTCAATTTTCAAAAGCGAGAGACTCCAACGGAGGCTGAGGATCGTCAATTTTCAAAAGCGAGAGACTCCAACGGAGGCTGAGGATCGTCAATTTTCAAAAGCGAGAGACTCCAACGGAGGCTGAGGATCGTCAATTTTCAAAAGCGAGAGACTCCGACGAAGGCTGAGGATCGTCTATTTTCAAAAGCGAGAGACCACAGCGGAGGCTGAGGATCGTCCATTTTCAAAAGCGAGAGACACCAACGGAGACTGAGGATCGTCCATTTTCAAAAGCGAGAGACACCAACGGAGACTGAGGATCGTCCATTTTCAAAAGCGAGAGACACCAACGGAGACTGAGGATCGTCCATTTTCAAAAGCGAGAGACACCAACGGAGACTGAGGATCGTCCATTTTCAAAAGCGAGAGACACCAACGGAGACTGAGGATCGTCCATTTTCAAAAGCGAGAGACACCAACGGAGACTGAGGATCGTCTATTTTCAAAAGCGAGAGACCACAGCGGAGGCTGAGGATCGTCCATTTTCAAAAGCGAGAGACACCAACGGAGACTGAGGATCGTCCATTTTCAAAAGCGAGAGACACCAACGGAGACTGAGGATCGTCTATTTTCAAAAGCGAGAGACCACAGCGGAGGCTGAGGATCGTCCATTTTCAAAAGCGAGAGACACCAACGGAGACTGAGGAT
>OY744540.1:82407443-82429943 GCA_963556195.1 Sepiola atlantica
AGAGAGGGAGCGCGTGAGATAGAGAGAGGAAGCGTGTGAGATAGAGAGAGGGAGCGTGTGAGATAGAGAGAGGGAGCGTGTGTGATAGAGAGAGGGAGCGTGTGTGATAGAGAGAGGGAGCGTGTGTGATAGAGAGAGGGAGCGTGTGTGATAGAGAGAGGGAGCGTGTGTGATAGAGAGAGGGAGCGTGTGTGATAGAGAGGGAGCGTGTGAGATAGAGAGAGGGAGCACCATAAAGAGAGACAGACATACAGAGTGTGCGAGAGAGATACACACAGTGTATGAGAGAAAGAGAAACACAGACAGATAGCGTGTGAGAGAGACAGCACGAGTAAGGGGAGTAGAGACAGAACGTGTGAGTGTGAGAGACAACACACAAGAAAGAGAGAGAGAGTAAGATAGAGAGAGAGAAAAAAGGATAAAACGGGAAAGAGAGAAAGAAGTACAGCACAGACATAAAGACAGCACAAGTAAAAGGGAGAGAGAGAAAGAGAAAGAGAAAGAGAAAAACAGCACAGATGTGAGAAAAATGGACAGCACAAAATAGAAGGAATGCCATCACACGTGAATAAGAGAGAGAAGGACATCATAAGAGAGAAAGAGAAGGACAGCACAAGAGAGAGAGAGAAGGACATCATAAGAGAGAGAGAAAGACAGCACAAGAGAGAGAAGGACATCATAAGAGAGAGAGAGAAGGACATCATAAGAGAGAGAGAGAAGGGCATCATAAGAGAGAGAGAAGGGCTTCATAAGAGAGAGAGAAGGGCTTCATAAGAGAGAGAGAAGGGCTTCATAAGAGAGAGAGAAGGACATCATAAGAGAGAGAGAGAAGGACATCATAAGAGAGAGAGAGAAGGACATCATAAGAGAGAGAGAGAAGGACATCATAAGAGAGAGAGAGAAGGACATCATAAGAGAGATAGAGAGAAGGACAGCACAAGAGAGAGAGAAGGACATCATAAGAGAGAGAGAAGGAAATCACTAGACGGAGAGAAAGACATTACAGGAGATAGAGAATGGCATCACAAGGGAGAGAGAGAGTGTGAGAGAGAAGGACAGCACTGGAGAGATAGAGAAGAGCATCATAAGAGAGAGAGAGAAGGACAACACAAGAGAGAGAGATAGAGGAAAGCATAGAATAGAGACAATGGCGGCGCAGAAGAGGGGGGACAAGGACAACACAGGAGAGAGAGAAAAAGATAAGGACTGCGCACAAGAAAGGGACACATAAGGGTACAGTGCACAAAAGTTAGAGGAAGACAGACCACAAGAGTTGTAGAAAGAGAGAGACAGCGCACGAGAGAGAGAGATGGCGAGAGGGCAAAGTGGAGAGAGCAGCACATAAGCTCGAGAATCAAAAAGAGAGAGACAGAGCGTTATAGAGAGCTGCATTAGAGATAATAAAAGCAAGAAGGTATATATTGTGAGAAAGTGAGGGGAGTGAAAAGTCAGATTATAGATAGTTACAATCGAAAGAGAGTGAACGAGAGAGGGAGGGGAAGAGAGAGAGGGGGAAGAAAGAGAGAGAGGGGGGAAGAGAGAGAGAGAGAGGGGGGAAGAGAGAGAGAGGGGGGAAGAGAGAGAGAGAGGGGGGAAGAGAGAGAGGCGAAGAGGGAGAGACACATCTAAACGAGGTATCAATTTTAAAGTAGTGTTGCTCAGGCAGCTATAATATCATTTTTACAAAAAGAATACTTTCGTGTCGGCTAAAATCATTTCACTTCAAATAAAAACAGAAACAACCCAAATCATTTGCATGAATTGATACACGTTTTCTTTTTCGTTAAAACTAAGCTCTCGATTTTAAATTAAAGATACGAGTACTATTCTCCATAAACTGACAGATGTTTTCATTGGACAAACAATTTCATTTTTTCCTGAAATGTTTTCTCATAAATTATTTAGAAACAAGAAACACAAGATTTCAACGCAGAAGCAATGGAAAGGGGATGGTTGTTCTTAAGATGCGTCCATTATTCTTAACATGCGCCCATTAAATAGGCGACTTTATCGTTAAACAGGGTATTTCACACTTAACCGTTTAAGACGTATCGACAGACCCACGGACAGAACCTCAGAGAAATAAAGGGGCGTATTGAAACATGCTATTTGAAACTTAAGCGTGACAGATCTACTTAAATGCTATTTCAAACTTGATCTTGACAGACGTAACAAAACGCTATTTTAAACTTAATCTTGACAGACGTAACAAAAAGCAATTTTAAACTTAATCTTGACAAACGTAACAAAACGCTATTTTTAACTTAATCTTGAAAGACGTAACAACACGCTATTTTTAACTTAATCTTGACAGACGTAACAAAACGCTATTTTTAACTTAATTTTGAAAGACGTAACAACACGCTATTTTAAACTTAATCTTGACAGACGTAACAAAACGCTATTTTTAACTTAATCTTGAAAGACGTAACAACACGCTATTTTAAACTTAATCTTGACAGACGTAACAAAACGCTATTTTTAACTTAATCTTGACAAACGTAACAAAACGCTATTTTTAACTTAATCTTGAAAGACGTAACAAAACGCTATTTTTAACTTAATCTTGACAGACGTAACAAAACGCTATTTTTAACTTAATTTTGAAAGACGTAACAACACGCTATTTTAAACTTAATCGTGACAGACGTAACTAAACGCTATTTTAAACTTGATCTTGACAGACGTAACAACACGCTATTTTAAACTTAATCGTGACAGACGTAACAAAACGCTATTTCAAGATTAATCTTTACAGACGTGCCAACATACTATTTTCAACATTTGGAACAGGCCGAACGATTAAAAGGTATTTTTACTTTTACTGATATGATTGTGTAGCAAAGCAACCCCTGGGTTCGGTAGATAAAGTAATAATAATTATTATAATGATGTGATAACTAGTCACAGTTTTCACGATGAGGTCTTAGTATCGAACATGGCTAGAAGCGAACAAGAAGGCGCGATACAGTAGAAAATGATAGAGGCTTTCTTGAGGTTTGTCCGAGACAGGAAGCAAACGTGATTCGAAGGACTTCTTCCCTTACCCCTACAGAAGACGGGCTTAGTTATGAATGTTTAAGAAACAGAAATTGAAAACTACATATATATATATATATATATATATTAGAACTACATAACCGAATACATATTGTTATTATTACGAGAAATATGATGGATCAGATTATCCGGAAAGTCCGTGTCAAATTCTTAAGGAAAGGAAATACTACAAATATTTATGCCATCAAATATTTTGTCAACTGCTCATGAATGGTGGACTTAGATATGCTCAGACTTTCTGCTAGTTCTCGTGTTGTGTAATGTGGGTTGTTTGCAATCAATGTCTTAATTTGGTCGTCATCTGTAGAGGATGGTCTGCCTGAGCGTTATTAATCAGAATGACAAGCTCTAAACACAGCTAAAGTACCTTTATCGTACAGTTATAGCAGCTAAAGTATCTTTATCGTACAGTTATAGCAGCTAAAGTATCTTAATCGTACAGTTATAGCAGCTAAAGTATCTTAATCGTACAGTTATAGCAGCTAAAGTATCTTAATCGTACAGTTATAGCAGCTAAAGTATCTTAATCGTACAGTTATAGCAGCTAAAGTATCTTAATCGTACAGTTATGGCAGCTAAAGTATCTTAATCGTACACTTATGGCAGCTAAAGTATCTTAATCGTACAGTTATGGCAGCTAAAGTACCTTAATCGTACAGTTATGGCAGCTAAAGTACCTTAATCGTACACTTATGGCAGCTAAAGTATCTTAATCGTACAGTTATGGCAGCTAAAGTATCTTAATCGTACACTTATGGCAGCTAAAGTATCTTAATCGTACAGTTATGGCAGCTAAAGTACCTTAATCGTACAGTTATGGCAGCTAAAGTACCTTAATCGTACAGTTATGGCAGCTAAAGTACCTTAATCGTACAGTTATGGCAGCTAAAGTATCTTAATCGTACAGTTATGGCAGCTAAAGTATCTTAATCGTACAGTTATGGCAGCTAAAGTACCTTAATCGTACAGTTATAGCAGCTAAAGTATCTTAATCGTACAGTTATGGCAGCTAATGTACCTTAATCGTACAGTTATAGCAGCTAAAATATCTTAATCGTACAGTTATGGCAGCTAAAGTATCTTAATCGTACAGTTATGGCAGCTAAAGTATCTTAATCGTACACTTATGGCAGCTAAAGTATCTTAACCGTACACTTATGGCAGCTAAAGTATCTTAACCGTACAGTTATAGCAGCTAACGTATCTTAACCGTACAGTTATAGCAACTAAAGTATCTTAACCGTACAGTTATAGCAGCTAAAATATCTTAACCGTACAGTTATAGCAGCTAAAGTATCTTAACCGTACAGTTATAGCAGCTAAAGTATCTTAACCGTACAGTTATAGCAGCTAAAATATCTTAACCGTACAGTTATAGCAGCTAACGTATCTTAACCGTACAGTTATAGCAGCTAAAGTATCTTTATCGTACAGTTATAGCAGCTAAAGTATTTTTATCGCACATATCTCTTTTGTTGTTTCTGTGGTGCGTTTTTCCTTTATAGAGGTAAAGTAATATATTGCTTAATGACACATCAACCTTAAGGGTCATTTCATGCCATGAATGTAGAACGAAATATCCTTCATTTTAGCCTTAAGTCAGTGGGTCATTTATAGACATTAGTTAAGAGCTTTGGTATTTTGAATTGTTTAAGGATAGATGCATCTTGTTGCCCCTGTTTTAGGGCCTAAATTAAAATTTTGGTTGTTTTGTCTCTTTTGTACCGATTTTTTAGATCAGTTCCAAAAGGGTTTTTTTTATATTAGAAAATGCAATATTTTGTAAGGTATCACTTTTTCAAATAATACGGTCTGACACTATAACTGCTACATTTTCTACCACAGTCAACATATCCCGAGAAAGAAACACAGACAGGCTAAACTCTATGCTACTATAAGCGTCATATCATGGAGACACGTATTACGCCTTGTGTCACACGAAAGACATCGATCATTTGCTTACGGTTCGATGATTGCTGTGTTCCGACTTTTTGGAATTAGGATCCCTGTTAAAGAAGTCAAGGGCGATGTTATATTTGAATATATGTGAAAAGAAATGCGTTTATTCATGCTGCGCTTTATCTTGTGAAAATGCTATTTCAAATTAAAGCGTGAGAGACAGATAAAAAGGTCTTTCATAGACACACATCAAACTTATTTATATTTTGTGTGATTAAAATATATAGAAGAAAAGCCTTAAGGAAGTAAACGTTGATTAAGTAAGCTTTAATATAATAATGGATGTTTTAACACTTTTTTCTCTCAATATTCACTGTATGGATTTAAGACTATGGCTGTGAAAAGACCATGGAAATCGGAAAGGTTACGATTGTTACTGATTTAATTAAAGAGGAATGACGTTTTTTTTGTTTGTTTTAAGGTTTATCGACTTCTTTTCGGTAAGTTGATGTCAAAATATTACGTACTACAAAAGATTATTTAAATACAAGTCACTATTCTATAAATAGGGTAAGATTTTGCGAATATTAGAAACAACTCTAACATATCTTGTAATAATACGCGTTGTATATATATTTATATATGTTGAGAAAAATTAAATTGAAAAGTGGATAACCGTCATTTACAGAACACAAATTAAATCAAAAAAAATTTGGTTTACTAATATTCCGTTATTTTTGTAATAAAAAATGTATCAATGAAATACGTTGAATGAAAAGGACGAAATATTATTAAACCAAAATTCTTTTGACTTTATTTGTCTTGAAATTGGCGCTTATCAACATTCTAATTTAGTTTTGCTTAAAATTATTGTATGGCGATTTTTTAAACTTTAAACGGAATTGTAGCCTGGCCTTTTCATACAGATTTTCTCCCCAAATTAAAGTATGAAATTGAATAGGTAGATAAAAATATACAATATCCAACCCATATTTTTTTCATGTATTCATCTGTATTTCTATTTGCCTCCTCGCGAGGGCAAAGTTATGTGCAGAGTTTGATTTTAATGTAGAGCACTGCGAACAGAAATATCTATAGATACACATCGACGCTCTCGTACAAATGACTGTGCCTCAGAGGATAAGCAATGAAACCATTCTGTCTCTGAAAGGAGGAGATAATGCCTGGAGTATTATATAATAACAAAAAGATTCTACACATCGATGCAAGACTGAAGGCCGGGTTAAAATAAATCCGTCCATTCGCCACTTAGGAACCAGTTGCTGTTTCCTGGCGAACTGTGCACATATAAAAACGGACAATGTACGAGATTTGCGTTTGTTGTAGGATTTTACGAGGCTATAAAATATGAATCCACCTTAATTTCTTTGTTTAACAACAACAACCTATGTTTCCTTTGATGAGTCACTCTTTTTGTTGCAATCTATGCCGGCGCTCAGTTGGAGTTATCTCCGCGTTGTCAGGAGCCGACAATTGTGCACTGGATTTCCCTTTAAATCCTATTCCCATCTCTGCGCATCCGAAAACTTTGCGCGCGTCTCTCTGCCGATATTTATATATATGCTTGCCTTAAATCATCACCGCGTCACTATAGTACGATCTCACTTTGTTAAGCGGCGGCATTATAACCGCGAACCAATTTACCCATCAGACGACAGGGGGCCATTTAAATCCACCCGATATTCAGATTGCTGACTTTCACAAATTGCTGCTATCAATAATGTTTTGGCAGTTCTTGTCATTGTTCTTACAATCATTGTTATAGAAAAAGGTTCGTGGCTTGTAGTCTGGCGTCAAGCGAATAACAAGTCTCCGAAAGTCTCTGTCGGTGAATAGAACGCATCTATGCGTGGAGACGTCCATTTTATGTGGTCCAGAGACACTAAGGGGGGAAAGTACGCCCCCTTGAAATAACACCGTCATTCATGTTGGATACTGCGCGAAGACCGGCTACAATAAATCGTTAAGTTATTTAAGGCAATCTTTGGCGAGCGCACTTTCGTTCGACTTGATAAACACGAATGAGCAACATAAATAATTCGCAAATACACATACGTGAACTTTGAGCTTTTCACGTCTGCACGTGTATCTACCTGATAACTTACAGATATATAATCTATTCGTGCATAGCATATATCTATAGGGTGTTCTCAACAAACTGATATTCTCGATAAAACTTAAATTTCAACAAAATATGTAAAAACTAAATAAAAAAAGCCCCCACATTTTGACACCATTAAGGCGCTCATAATCCTATTTTAGAATCATCAGGATAATTAACCATATTTATGCAACACCTGACTTTTCTAAGATACCTATAATAAGTCATACATATTGCAGTGTCTTTGAAATATTACACATACTGTCTTTATTAAACTTGCCCCCCCCCCCCTTAAAAGGGCAGAGTTGGACACAATGTCGATTTTAATGTTGGGGAAATCCAGCTCCCAAAAACGGGGTAACCTGGATTGGGATAAAAATAAAAATGGCGTCAGTCGAGAAAGATTCCCCATTGACTAACAAATGACAGAACAGAAGTGTGGTAAAAAACAACAGATTACTCCTACTATTTGATGTATATTGGCAACACTGAAGTCTCAAATATTAGTATACTGTGAACATCTAGAGTGCAAGAGTACGACCAATTTCATCTAGTATTCAATAAACAATTTGTTTGTAAGTAGTCCTTATAACTAACCTACATTTACGAATGCTTTAAGCATCATATGAAGTCAAGTTAATCTTTCAATGTTCATATTTGGTATCACATAATATTGTAATTACAAGATATTTTTGGAAATAAATCAAAAATAATAATTCGAGCGCTAAATGGGTTAATATAGCGACTTGTGTTTTTGAATTTTTTAGATGAGGATTTATTAGAATAAAAGTTAATAATTTAATGATATTAAATAAAAATATTGCATCTCAGAACCTGGTCTCAAAAGCCATTTTGTTTGTTTTTAAAGTTTCTAAATTTCTTAATTATGCTTCCAAGAAATCTTTTACATTTTTATTATATATATATATATATATATATATATATATATTTATTTAAATGTTGAATTAAATAACGATAATTGAATTATCATTTAATAATAATAATAATCTATCGCGATGATATAAAGCTCAATATATTGAATAGATAAATAAATTTTAGAGGTGAAAGATGAGAATAAAAAATTGTAAAGATACAATATTTATTAAAACATCAAAAGTTCAGAGCAAGGAGCCTCATATCCGTAATCCATGGATTTTCAAAGATAAACTCTTCTCATCAGAGGATTGGGAAAAGCCGATAATGTAGTTGTAAATATTATCGGCATCATTTAACTTTGAAAATGTTATATGATATAGAACAAAATAGATATAAAGAACAAAAGTAAGGGCCAAAATGTAAATAGTCTTATGTTGAGATGAGGGCGTAAAGTCAGGGTGGATGATATCCCAAAACACGTCAAAACAAAAATAAATACAGCTGTTATTTTGGAAATGAATGTTTGAAAAAGAAAACAATACTCAAATTGTTTAGGAATCCAAATATTGTTGTACGATGGTGGTGGTCCGACGGTAATTGGTAACTTCCATTTTATCCTGTCTGTGTATTAGTTCAGTGCTGGCATTGCTGAAATTTTGATGTTTTAATAAATATTGTATCTTTACAATTATTTATTCTCATCTTTCACCTCTAAAATATATATATATATATATACACACACATATATATATACATATAGATTTATATATATATATATATATATATACACACAAATATATCTACATATAGATTTATGTATATATATATATATATATACATATAGATTTATGTATATATATATTATATATATATATATATATACACAAATATATATACATATAGATTTATGTATATATATATTATATATATATATATATACACAAATATATATACATATAGATTTATGTATATATATATTATATATATATATATATATACACAAATATATATACATATAGATTTATGTATATATATATTATATATATATATATATATACACAAATATATATACATATAGATTTATGTATATATATATTATATATATATATATATACACAAATAGATTTATGTATATATATATATATATACACAAATATATATACATATAGATTTATGTATATATATATATATATATATATATATATATATATACATATAGATTTATGTATATATATATATATACATATAGATTTATGTATATATATATATATATATATACTAAAAGTCGAAATATGTATATATTTATAGAATGACTCGTACTACAAAATTTTTTTAAGTTCAATTAATATTTAAAGATTCCTATTTTTAGTGGGACCATAGACTGTTTTTATTTACATATTTGCATATTTCCACTTTTAGTGGAAAAACGGAAAAACGGAAAAGTACTATTTTGAGTCATACTATCAAAACATGATGAATCGGTCGCATCTGGTATCTTTAATCCTGTGGGTTGAGTTTCCAGTGTTTCCGTAAAACGAAAGGTACCGATAGATGATCAAAACATGTATAATGTCCATGGAATAATAATATTTTTTCTTGCCCAAGTATGTGAGCACTCTTTTTATTTCTTCTATATATAGAGTTCGAGTGCAAAACGCGATAAACGCCATGTTCAAAATTGTGAAGCTATCGCTACAAGAATTGTTGCATTTCAACACTCGACGACACACTCAACATCCGATTTAATACGATGTAGTATCGGAATAAATGTTCATTGCTTTCAATTAAAATAAGTTTTTTTGTTCGAGCCATGATTTGATATTTTCGTCCTTTTATTGTGTAATGTCTCAATTTAAACACATTGGATTTATCGCGTTTTGCATTCGAACTCTATATATATATATATATATATATATATATGTGAGTTGAGATCAACAAAATGTGTACATTGTTCCAATAATTCAAAACCAACGAATTATCTGGCGTACGATCGTTTCCAAGACAATTTGGAAATATTTTATTCTGTATTATTTTTCTGAAGACTCCAAACCGCCTTCGTCAGTGCCCTTTACAACATGACATACGGTAGCCCGTAAACAACATCCGATTTCAGTATGATCTGAAAAAAAATATTCAGACAATACTGGAGACATTACCTCTCATTATGTAACCGCATATTTGTCTACCAGTCAGCTTAAAAACGATATAGCAGTGTAGAAACCTTAGAAACAGCAAATTAACAGCAAATCAAATAAATTAAATATATATATATATATATATATAAATAAATACATAGTTAGATAGATAGATAGATAGAGATAGATAGATAGATAGATAGATAGATAGATAGATAGATAGATAGATAGATAGATAGATAGATAGAAATCTATCTATCTATCTGAGATACAAAAATATGAGGCCAGGGTAACTGTCTGTGCATTAGGAAAGACGTATCTAATAAATTAGAACTGACGTTTTGGAGGGCAGCCATCAACGACTGGCTACAAAATGGCCGACCTGTATTAGAAACAGATGCTCCTTCTTAAATCATCCTTTTGTATTCCTGCCCGAAATAATCCATAATTCTCAAGCCATCTATTGCCGGTCAGACTGTTCGTTTATCTCGATGGAACTGTGGTCGCAGGAGGGGGACAGGTTCGCTATTGCCGACCCTAATAAATGGACCAGCTTGCAAAAGCAGTATCCAGGGAGGCTTCATTGATACCGCACACGTACACAGACACACGACTGTATTGAGAGAGACGCCCCCGATACAACTGAGGGGGGGGAACTTTATATTTAACGATCGAAAAGAAAGTTGAACTTTGGGGAATTTTTCATAAGGGTTACTTATGATGATCATGAACTGACAGATCGATTTCGCAGTTATTTTAGTTTCAAAAGGCAAAACTTATCAGATTGTATGTCGTAAGTTTCACGATAATAATGATATAATGCACATTTACATTACAACTAATAGTCTTCGAGAACATCGCTCCCATTAAGAGATTATGTTAAGTTATTTATACTGTTTTTTCATGGTGACAATAATATATATATATATACATGTGTGTGTGTGTGTGTGTATAGAGACATAACAGTTACATAGAAAAACTTTTACATATTTTTTTTCATGGATCAAGAATGGAAATTTTATATATATATATATATGAATGGAAAATAAAAAAAAAGAAAACGGAAAAATATGATCTATGTGTATACATCAACGTTTCGTCTTTATTTCAAGACTTCCTAAGGATGATTGAAGAAAATAAACTTGTGTTATCAACTTCAGACGATCATCACGAGGAAGCCTTGAAATAAACGTTGATGAATAGACAAATAATATTTTTTGGTTTTCCTTTTTTTATTACGTCGAGACACTATTTCCATTCTTTATCATATATATATATATATATATATATATATATATATATATATATATGTCAACATACAGAGTGTTCCGCTGTATCCCAGCTGTTCAGTGCGGCTATATATATATTTAATACACATATTGTATTAGTTTCTGTAGATGTTAATCCGTTGACACGCCAGTGTTTATAAAAAGTGCTCAATAACAAGTAGAGCTGTTTTTAAGTATTTTTATTTTATTTTTACAAACATTATTGGTTACATATTTGCATACAGGTTTCGGCTGTACTCTTCACAGAGAGTCAACCTTTTCAGACTAATAAAAATGTATACTATATATATATATATATCTCGAGGGGATAAGTCAAAGTCCCCCAAAAGGATTCAACAATCTGATATTGCCATTCGTGAACCTTCTTTATGCCAGCAGACGAAATTAAATCTCTTTGGGGGACTTTGACACATCCCCAATATATATATATATATATATATATATATATATATATATATATATATAAAATATAATATATATAATATATATATATATATATATAAAATATAATATAATATATATAATATAATATATATAAAATATAATATATATAAAATATAATATATATAAAATATAATATATATATATATAATATAATATATATAAAATATAATATATATAAAATATAATATATATAAAATATAATATATATATAATATAATATATATAAAATATAATATATATAATATAATATATATAATATAATATATATAATATAATATAATATATATAAAATATAATATATATATATATAATATAATATATATAAAATATAATATATATAAAATATAATATATATATAATATAATATATATAAAATATAATATATATAATATAATATATATAATATAATATATATAATATAATATAATATAATATATATATATATATATATATATATATATATATATATATATAATTATTTCGACACTTGATTACTGGGGAAATATTAGACGCTTAAGGTCTCCTGTTTTTGTTTCAATCTTAGATAATTACACCCCCCTTTTTTTAAACTTATATTTTTTCATTTATTAATTTTCCAACGAATGTTAAGTCTGCAATATCTTGGATTTATTTAGTTTGTCTGGGAATTTAAACTGCATTTTACATTTTTTTCTTTTTCTTTTTTTTTGATGACTCTAAGCTTCTTTAGACTATATATATATATATTTAATTATGAATATTTATTTTTATCTACATGCGTATACGTTCCATCTTTTCCGGAATCGTCAGTGTAGAGATTATTATTCATACCGGTCGCAGGATTCGAAACCCCGGAACACGAGTCATATTTTTATATAAATCCATGTAAAAATATGTATTAGGTTAGACATTCTTTATTTCACCCTGTCTTGTTATTGGTGTTCCAGTCCAGATGTGGTTACAATACTCTATGCACCGAATGGTAAATTTATACAGATATAAGATACGAGCAAGTGTGAAAAATATTCTAGCTCAGTAGAGGGAGACTATCTTTGTTGCGGCAGACTTGGCAGTAATCTTAATGTATTTGTTCCACTTTGTTTTTTCCTGAAAATATTTCATGATTAATGTACGGGTTTGATACATTCAACAAAAGATATTTTTACGTTTTATTATTTGTCATCTATTGAATGCATTTTATTTGAACATTTTCAATTTTATTTCCGTTTTTTATTATTTCGCAGAAATAGTCAATGACTTGAAGAATAGACGAAAGAAACGCCTTTTTTACAAGGTTTTAAAGAAAATTATTTGCAGCAACTAGCACTTCTGAATCCATTAAACAATATAACGAGTTTCTAAGAGTACTTAATTATTAGATTAGGGTTAGGGTTAGTGCGATGATATAACTGTCTGACAACAAACAACACAACTAATAATTTAAAAAGCAATTTCGCTGAAGCCATTTTTAATTTTATGAATATATTAAAAACTTTTTTATCTGAAGATAAAACATTCAGTTTAAATTAGTTTCCACCTTTTTAGTTTCGATTGTTTTTTTTAAATTTTATTATTGCGAACTGGATGCACTTCAGTGTTTTCTTGTTAGTTGAAGATCTCCCCCTCACTTGTACCTCCACTCACTACCGGGTAACAACCCCTCACTCATCCCCCTTTAAAGTTTCCAAACAAGGAAATGACAAAACTGTTCGTTTTTTTGAAAATCCGCCATGAATTTTAATCGAAGGTATGTGGCAGGCAATACAACCGCAACTGCTTTAGTAACATACCGGACACCTTCATTCCACGTTAAATATAACCGGATGTTCTTTTTAGTCGATCTGAGTCGTCAACATATTAAAGCAAAAGTCAGAAACAAACCAACTATGGTTTCTGGGCTAACACTATATGTTTTTGCTTATTTTTTTCTGGGAGTATTAAAAAGTTCATTGCTTTTCGCTTGAGGTGTCCTCATCGGGAAATATCGACGGGTTCGAACATGGTTATTTATCTAGTCGCTCAGATGTCTCACTTTAGGGGAGACGTAATGCACACTTTAAAAACGACCTTTTATCCCATCGCGTATTGGTGGGATGCAAGCAAATCTCTTGCCCCACTACACGGTCAATCGTCAAAATAAAAATATATTATACCTTCCTGCTCTCAGAGACTCCCTACTCAGATAGTGATTCGTATCTGATTCCCTGACTCTGTATCGTATTAAATTACTAGCCATATTAATTTTATGTATGGTAACAGAACACTTGTTGTTTGACTAACGAGGCTAGTTCATATAGCTTGTCCGGTTATAACTGTCACGTTTTAGCTTTTCTTTGCTTCAAACTAACAATAGATCACAGTATGGCATAACTTCAATTTGTTAATTATATATATATATATAATATAAATTAGGAAAGTTCATTTTATAAAGCATCTTTTGAAAGTTAATATAATATATAATATATATTTTTATTTTGATTTTGATTTGATTACTCGCATCTAATACATGGTTTTGAAGGCATTTTTGCCTCTATATTTATATTAACTTTCAAAAGATGCTTTATAAAATGAACTTTCCTAATTTATAACTCGCAGCGACCATGCGCAATCAAGTTCTATTCTATTTAAAACAGACATTTTCAACAATAGTCCACAACACCGGACGTGACACTTCACCAACACCTGGAAGTAAATTATGGAAACAAAAGGTTATACCTTTATTTGTCTTGGCTCTGTCGAAGCTTGTTTTTGTCAAGCGAAATATTAGCTGAAAAAAAAAATCAAGATGAAGAAAAAAAAAACCCGAAGGTATTTTGAAATATTTTGTTAAATGTTTCGAAATATTTTTCTTTTTCTTTTGATTTAATTACTCGCATCTAATACATGGTTTTTGAAGGCATTTTTGCCTCTCTCTCTCTCTCTCTCTATATATATATATATATATATAATATATATATAATAATAATATTTATAAGGAATTTAACTTTGTAAATAGCGAATCCGCGGCTAAATTTACACAAGTAGTTTAGAGTGATCAACGAAAGTATTCAGATCGTGAATTTCGCTATTAGTACTGCTTGTTATTAGAGTCACTCAGACATCGATGTTTCATGCTAACGCAATCTTCAGCGGCTTCTTGTACATGTCTGTATAAATAAAAATAATGATATATATACATACATACACATTTATACTGATTGCTGCTGAGTATCGATCATGATTATTTTCGAGGACGTCATAAGAAGTTGTTAACATTGCATTGTTATAGTAAGATGGGAAGCACCCCCGTGGTACTGTGTTCTAAGAAAGAAACTTTGATCATAGCAGTTCAGCTTAGTTCTAGGCACACAGAGGAAGAAAAAAGAAACTATTTTTAATGGCAAAAAAAGAAATTGTTTTAAGAAAAAATAATGCGCTTTGATCTTGCGCCGAATATGACTTTATTTGTAGATTTAAACAAAAACAGGGCACTTAGTTTAAAAGTATGTGATGTTTTCTAGATTATTATTATACTAGTTAATGTCTTGAAATTGATAAAATAGTATCTATTTTTTTTTTTAGACTTACGTAAGATTCGAACTTGGGTATTAACATCGTAAAAAAACTACCGTTTTAGTCATGTGTACTCTGCCGATTCCTTTTTGTCAAGTAATCACATATTTCTATTTCCGTACGAACAAACAAACTCTAAAAACACCATAAATCTTTAAAGGTTTATTAAATCGCTAACTTTTACTTCAAAATCTGTAGCAATTGATGTAAGCAAAATTAGTATTGACATCTTAGGATATTTTCTAATTTTAACATTAAATAAAAAACATATATATGATAAAAGTAATTTCTAATATAAGTATGGAATGATAATGGACAAACTCATCAATTTGTAAACTTTCATCCAGGCTGGAAAGGTTTAATCAAAAGCGAGCGAGACAGTCGGGCGACTTTGTTTTCTAAAAATATATCTGAGAGCTTCGTTTTATGCAATTAGTGTGTAGTCTTCATTAGGGAGACACTGTTGGTCGTCAACATTAGTCGAAGGCGAATCTATTAGTTTATGGCAACGATATCGGAGATTGTTTTGGGTTGATGTTCAGTGTCTCGTTGTGATGTGAACCCCCGTTTTTTTTTTAAAGTAGAAAAAACAAACAAATGAGCCAGCTATCGATTTTTATGGAAGACATTTTTCACAATTTAATCGTTTTGAAAATTCTGATTACATGGGTAATAAAAACAAGAACAACCTCGTTTCTAGAATAAATAACTAAAGAAAAAAGTTTATATATATATATATATATATATATATATATACTTTTACCGGACACCTTATCTACGGACTTTCACCTACTGGACAGACTCCATATTTTTTATTATTATTATTATTTATTTAATTGTTTTTTTTTTACACGCACGCTCTTACGCTCCATTACTTTATATTTTTTTCAAATTTTGAATTTTCCACTGCCAACTTATCCATCTATGTAATCCCTCTTCTTTTATTTATCTCATATATATATATATATATATATATATATATATATATATATATATATATATATGCATGTGTGTGTGTATATATTTAAGCAAACATTGTTACACATAACGAAATTGTTCTTTTTTATCATAACTTTTTTTTATTTTTTTCAATTTTTATAATGATCTTTTTTTGTGTCGAAATAAAAAAAAATGTATATTCCATAAGTATAACTAACTTCAAAATTCTACTTTTCACCGTTAACCGAATAATTGTCATATTTATCAGCAAGGGGAGTAATATCTCTCATCTTGCCTAGGTCCATCAGGACTATCCGGCAGCAGTCATTGTTATTAATGACAATAAGGCAGTATATTTACTATTTTTCATATTTGGTTTTCATTTTATTTCAGTAAGTTCTCGGAAATGAAGTGGCCCTTTTCTGGGGCTAACACTTGATTTCTATATAAGATTCATAGATATCCGAGTGTTCAATCAAGATTCTCCTCTACGTCTCAAACATGGAGTTAGTAAAAGAGGTAAAAACCATTAATTTCCCTCTTCCCAATTTATCAGTAAACTATGTTATAGTATACCTTTTTGTGGTCTCTTGGTCTTACCGGATTCCAGGACAAGAATTTATCTAGTCTGGTGGAGTATCCAGCTAAGTATTGTTACTTGGGGTAACATTACTTTGAGAAGGCGCACAATTGCTGATATAAGCCAATGTGCAGCCATTCCGAAGAGGATCTCATTTGGACTACGAATATTATGTAATTTTGAATATTTAGTCAGGGTTAACTTGTACGGTGACGTATCCTGAAGTCAGGTACAGAGAGACCAAATACACTCGTAGATAATGTCTAGTAGGTAATTCTCTTTTTTGAATCTATTTTACTTCAGTTGAAGTTCTCAAAAATAAAGGGGCCTCTTCTTAGGGCTAATACTTGATGTCTTTATCAAATACATAGATATTCGAATATTTCTTTAAAAGTTCTCCTTACCAGTTAAACGTTGAGTTAGTGAAGAAATTAATCCATTAATTATTTTCTCCCAAGTTGACCAGTTTACTATATTATATGATATACTTCTTGTGGTTTCTTGGTCTAACCGGATTCCAGAACAATAATCCATCTAGTCTGGTAGAGTATCCAGCTAAGTGCTGTTACTTGAAGTTACATCACTTGGATGAAGGGTATAATTCCTCGTGTGAGCCAGTGTGGGTTATACATACGTGAGGGGATGTTATTTTGGCTTCAAACACTGTGTTATTTTGAAAATGTTGTCAGGATTTACTTGGAGGAACAAGTGTCTTCATATCAGGTTGTGCTAAAACCTCCCTTTACATTGAAACCTTAGACACTAGAGGATAATTTCTAGTAGACATTCAAGTTCTCTTCCATTCTCTTTTTTGTTCCATTTTACTTCAGTCGAAGTTCTCATAAATCAAGGGGGCCCCTTCTTGGAGCTAGCACTTGATCTCTATTTGAGATACATAGGTATTCACCTGTTCCAATAAAGTACCCCTTTAGCTCTCAAGCATTGAGTTAGTGAAGAAGTGAAGACCATTCATTTTCCTCTCCCCAATTAACCAGTTTATTATGCTATAGTATAGCTTTCTTTTCGTCTCTTGGTCTTTCTGGATTCCAGGGCAACAATTCATCTAGTCTGGTGAAGCATCCAGCTGAGTGTTGTTACTAGGATAAGGTGCACCATTCCTCGTATAGGCTGGTGCATATCCACACCGAGAAGATCTTATTTGGGCTTCGAATACTATGTTATTCTGAATATTTGGTCAGGGTTATCTTGTAAGGTAAAATATCCTCATGTAAGGTTTTTCCTGAAAACCCTTTATACAGAGAGACCGAAGACACTCGAGGATGGTGTCTAGTACGTAATTCACGCTCCCCCATACATGTATGCCTGTGTGTTATGAGAAAATAGTAAGGTGCATAAAATAACAATTGCGAAGAAAGTCAACTATTTTCTCTTAGTTCATGTCTATACATCTTTGCTTTTAAGCAATCTTTAATAACATGAAAAATAGAAACACGTGCCCAAAATATCTAATAAGAATCTGGAGCATATTTCCTTCGCCTTTAAACAAAAACATGTTTTGAAGCGAATTGCAAATCATAGGATATCATCGCAATGTATACAGAATTTGAAGAGAAACTCTGGGAAGATATTGTGCGTCGTAATCTGATTAGAACTCTAATAAAGTCCTGTATGCATTTCTTCATATATTTTACAAAATTAAGTTTTTTTTTAAACTAATAACGTTTAATATATGTAAGACTTGAACGAATCTTATAAAAGACTGGTTTAATATTCTTGTTTCCCTTCAAGAGACCGATAAATTGGTTATATTTAAAATCGACGGCCATGTTTATCAATAACGAATACACGCAAACATGGAAGTTCTGTTTTTTCGTGAGGAGGAAAAGTGTGAAAAATAACATTTTTAGATGCGTTTATGCATCGTTATAAGAGGTTCTACTTGTCTGTCTGTTGATCTATTGTCTCTTCGCCATACTAAATTCAAAACATACATTTTCAAATATTAGGCGTAAGTTTAAAATATGATTTACGACCGTCAACCAAGCTGAAATTTGAAATATCATTCTAATCTGTCTATAACGCTCATGTGTCACATATCACTTTCGTTTGCCAATCACGTTAACATTTGTTTATTATAACTTTGTTTATTAATATAAACATGTTACTGTTTTGAAATGCGTTAAAAATCCTAACCCTAAACCCTACCCCTATCGCAGCATCAAAGAAAATAACTTTTATGCCAAAGTTTATAAACTTTATAACAATTAATAAAAAAAAAACATGTTACGGTTTTAAAATGCGTTAAAAAATAACTTTTAAGCGGTTTTATTTACATGCCACAAATTGTATACACTTTATATAAACATAAAAAGAAAAGTTATTTTCTTTCATGCTGCGATAAACAAAGTTATCTCTCTTGCCAAAGTATAAGCGAATTCGGAATAGCGGCGGCTAAGAAAAATAGAGTTATCTCCCTCAGATCGGTTACTGCTTATACAAGAGCGTCTAAAATTCTACGTGAGGTTAGTTTACGTAAGAAGGTGACATTTTTCCTGAGAAATGAAACTAGAGTTAGAGCTTGGAGTCAGGATATTGCGTCGTAGACAGGAAGTCGACAGAAACACAGAGCGTACAAGCTGAGAAAATCTTCCTCTTTTTTATTGCAGAATAAAGCGATCGGGCTCTGAAACTGATGCTCCCATGGCTCATAGCGGAGAGGTTGGGCGTATAATGTATGTAAAGAAAGCATTGTTTACACCGAAATGATTTTGTGCTTTTTTTTAAAAAACCGCTGCTATCAATCAACACACATCCCAGCAGAACAACAACAAAAAGCGGAGAGAGAAACAAACAGCTACTGCGTGTTATCAACACAACGAAACCATACTTTTATGTGATCAGCCGCCGAAATGAGCGATCAAAAACGTATTCTGCCTTTTATTTTTGACGCTTTACTGCTTGCTATGGGAATAGAAAATAGATCTGGCTGATTGACACATTCTTCATCATATTACTTATATTTATAGTTCAAATCTCTTTCTGATATGAATTATAGAAACCATGAAGAGTTTGACTTAATTGAAAATAATGTTTAAAATCTACTGACTGTTAAAACGAGTTATGAAAGATACATCATAATTAGGCTTATACATCGGTTATCGTTAGATCACCGACGTTAAGCGACGTTGAACCTGGTCATTACCAGATGGGTGGCCATTTGGGAATACTAGGCGCTGTATGTAGGGGGGCGTCGACATCTCCTTGCAAGAACTGCAAAACATAACGTCATCATCCTGGATATACATGCGACTGGAGACTGCTTGTGAATTTAAAATTCCCTAGAAACTTTCTTATTCAGTGGAAGTTGGATTAACCCACCTAGGCTGAATGGTGTTTAAGAGAAGAGAGAAATCATAGAGATAAATGCGGAAAAGGCGCATTGTTTTACGTAACTTATGCAATTAGGAAAATACTTGTTTTTTTTCCCGCCCTGATAAGGGGAGTGCCGAATTTACACGCGGGTATGTAATTGTTAATTGAATAAGAACGTGCGATTATTTAATTACGATGATTGTGTTTTTGTAGCTTCAAAGATTTCGAATAGATTATGGTAATAAAGTCAGTTTAACTTCATTGTAATTAAAACAGATTAAATAGCTTTATATTGGCGTTTACATAGCAAGAGCGAAATGAACACACTCCTGAATCTCGTTCTGTTTAATGAACCTCAAAAAACAAAAGAGAGTTCCATTCGTATCGATTCTATAAGAAACTAGAAAAAATACCGTCTCTAAGAATGGAACAGTTTTGCAACACTTTTATGTCTCCATGCGGTGTTTAAAATCAAAATATAATGATAAAAACCTTAGGTTTAAGATCTTTACTCCAATTTTGATCAAAATCATTACATGATTTTCTTTCAAGAAAATGATTAACATTTAAGGCTTAAGCTAAAACGCTTTTAAGACAAAATGGAAATTAAGGGAATCTCTTAATTGGTATCTAACGACTATTAATAATATTTAATGCAAATCTGAAATATTTTAATTTATAAAAAGAAATGATGTTGTGCTTATATAATGCTCACTAAAATCACTTTAAAATACTCCATTGAAACTGAAACTTTGTCAATATTTATATTTTGAGGTATAATACTTATTGTAGATATTTCACATGACAATAAAATATCATATTATTTACGTAAGTCTTATAGCCTTTCTTCGCTCCCTTTGCATAAAACTAAATTAAAATAAACAGAGTTTATAGTACCACCTCTTATGCTTGGCATATGTATGATAAAATTTATAATGGTCGGTTAATTATTATAAGAGTGAATGCTATATACATATATATATATATATATATATATATAATATTTTATAAATAAATATCTATTATTTATTTCCTAAGGGACATCGATGTTTCATGCGTACGCAATCTTCAGTGCAGGAAGTTAATTCCCGACGGTCGGCGGGCCCGAACTCCGATCACAAATCGCCACTGATCTGCAGTCAAGAGTTTTACCCTCTGGCCAACATAAATTAGCTTGGAAGTGAAGAGGAATTTAAATTTGTAAATGCGAAGTCGGTGCGTATATACAACAAGCAGCGAAGAGTGATCAACAACAAAAAACCGTGTTGGATCTCGCAATATATATATATATATATATATATACCCAACTTTATATAAATAGGAATAAGTGGAATGATACAAGTAAATGAGATAGACAGTCGTCTTTATTAAACTGACACGTTTTTTTTATCAGTGATTTTTTTAATTATTTTAATACAAATCTGTGACAAACTAAGAAAGAAATAGTAAAAACTCCGTTTTAAAATAAACTAAATTTGTTAACAGGTTGTTAATGGTCAATGTTTGATGGAAATTAAGTTGCTATTTTTTAATGGCGTGGGGACGTATGTGGATTTTTTATGATAGAAAGAGCGGAGATGAAATGGAGCTCCAATAAATGGAAACAGGAGCAGTAGTGGTACCAAGCATAGGTCAAAAGTTAATGTAGCGGATATCTCTCTGTATTTAGTGATTTTTATCGCGTGTATTAATATTAGGTAGCCAATAGGATATATAAAGCTCTAATAAGACCTCATGTAAAATACTGCACCCAGGCCTGGGCTCCAGCGACTAGATATGGAAATTGGAATATAATATTGAAACTGGAAGGCGTACAAAGAAGGGTGCCAAAACTAATAAGTAAAGTAAAGAAGTCCAGTTACATGGAGAGATTGGTAAAATTGGGATTGACTACTTTGTTGGAGAGTAGAATGAGAGGTGATATAATTAAGATTTTTAATGTAATAAATGACATTTTTAACTATGGTGGGTATTTCAAACTATGGTGGGTATTTCAAACTATGGTGGGTATTTCTTTATTAGTTCTCCTAGATCTGGAAGGTTATTGCCAAAGCAGTTTTCAAAAACTAGATCTGTTAACCAGTTAAGTTTTTTTTTGCTCACAGAGTAATATGTTTTTGGAATAAGCTGCCAGATCGGATTAAGAACAGCAGTAGCATGGATCAGTTTAAGATGATGTTAGATGAATTCAGAGATAGTGGTAGGAGAGAGAAATTGAGAGGGCACTTTTGGGAGTTATCAAATGAAATATTGAACAGAATTTGATCTGGATATCGATACTGTAATAAGAGT
>OY744540.1:82434943-82472443 GCA_963556195.1 Sepiola atlantica
GTTGGAAAATTCATAAATAAATAATATATAATAGTAAGTAAATAAAATAAAAAGGGGGATTAAGTATCTAACAGCGAAACAAAAGCAGGAGACCTTAACGTAAGCATCTAATATTAACACGGGGATCTTCAGCTGTTTACCATGTAACTGTTTCGGAGATTTAAAAACAGGACAGTTATATGCATGGCTCTCCAATGGTACAGATAAAACTACCATTTCCCGAATAATCAAGTGTCGAAATAATTCAGCTTAAAATGTTACTTATATATACATAAATAAATAATAATAATATATATATATACGTAGTCTTGTCATTTTACTTATTGGCGATAGAACAGTGTCGTTTTTTAAATATATTTCTATTACCTAAGCTATTACGTATTTGCAGAATATTGCATCTATTCGTTCTTAATTGGACTACATAAAATAAATCTATGGACACGTGTTTCTGGCTATCAGACATCATCAGCATTGCTACCATTGGCAAGAAATGAACCCTATGACGATACATATTAAAATTAATAACTGCGAAAATTGGCCCATTTCTCGCATTAATGGTAGTCAAATCGCACTATTTCAAGTCAATTCAACGTTACACAATAGATGCCCTATTCTTTGTGTGCATACTGCTTATGAGATATCAGTCACCAAGTTACCTGATTTCGAATATTGGTTTTCAAAAAGGACATTTTATTAATTAACAATTTTTTGGTATTGTTTCTTTAATTAAATTATTATTTAATTTAAATATTAAAAATACTTTTGTTTCACAATATTGTTTTATTTGCTAAATAAATATTTCGCATTTGTGATCAAATGGTTCTTTTCTTTAGAAAGAACGACTTTATTTTCATCAAGTTCCGCGCTAGTTCTAAATTGCAAATGAAAAAGCTAATTGCTTTATGTGTTTGTTTGTTTGTTTTTACAGTTGCATTTAAACGATAAATAAATGTGCATCGAAATTAAAATCTTACTGTATCTATATGAATAAACCAGAAAGATATAGAGAGAGCGTTTAATTATTAATGGAGACGTGCTTTAAATAAAAAAAATAATATATTACGCATATTCCTCAGTATTTACTCCAACAGAGCTCCCTACAGATTAGTAAAAGTATAAAAACCATACTCATTGCAAGTAAGCTGCACAGAAACGTTTCTATTATATACCAGAAAAAAAATCATCGTATATTTACATTTTAATATTGTTTATTTAAGAGTGTTTAATGTACTAACGAGTCACCGCTTATCAAAGCCTAAAAGCCACTCAAGGATAATAATTCAGATGATGTCGCCATTGCCATCTTCCCTGATCAAATCTTTAAAAAATTTTCATTTATTTTAATGTACGAATGTGTCACCGCTTATTGAGGCCAAAAAGCCATTCGAGGATAATGGTCAATTAGTCTGTCAGGTGAACGGTGTGACCACACTGTGTTTGGTTTAGTTTTAATATTAAAGAGGACGGCTCAACAATGTTTTAGTCAGCTGGGAAGCAGCTCAGTGCTATTGTGTTCCACATGATCGTACGTATGTTATGAGCTTCACGCACAATTAAAAGTTAGATCGTTCGATCAGCAATGATAATATTTTGTTAATAATTTGATGATTTTAATTCAAACAAATTCGACTGTATCCATTTTGAAATAAATTGTTCCAAAATCAGATGTTGTCGCTCCGTCGACTATAACCGTACAATTTTAAATAAATAAATTTTTAAAACTTACATTTGTTTTATTAATTTCTAGAATACTAAGCTAGCGATTATTTTTTACGTTTTGAAGAGAGAATATTTATTGTTTTGAAAAGTATTAAATTGTTACAATTTAAAATAAATAAAAAAGCCGCGCATGCGTGGTCCCCCTCGGTATGTGACTCGATGTGGCGAGTGTAAAATGCAATACATTTGGGCAATTTGAGGCATTTTTGACCCCCCTTTGACCCCAGGGGGCGCGAACCAGAATTTTTCTGATGTCAAGGATGCTCATTATATATCTAGAACAATTGCCTCTACATTCTGGCCAAGTTTCAGAAAAATTGAATGGATGGATCAAACGTTATGGGGGAGAAGGGTCATTTTTTGCCATTTTGGAGGCTTTTGACCCCCTGGGGACGCGAACCAGATTTCTCCCAAGGTCAGCGATACTTATTTTCCATTAAGAACAATTGCCTCCACATTTTGGCCAAGTTTCAGAGAAATTGAATGGATGGATGAAAAGTTATGGGGCAAAAAATGTCATCAAAACCCACACCTGACCGTGTGTCTAATTTCCTGAAGGAGGTAAATAAAGTACCTTCCGATTTAGTAATAACATCAAATAAAAATACAAGATCTCTTTGAACCATTCGAGAATTCATTCAATAATTATTGATTTAAATTGTTATTTCCTCTTACACTGTGTTACACTTTTTAAGGAATTCAATTATTAAATTATTATAAGACATGGAGTATATATCCCTTTGTATGTATTGTATTTACAGCTTATCTGCATTACTTAATATTGCTATGATAATAATGAACTTGTGTTTTAGTGACAATATTTTGTTTGAAAATTAAACAATAACGCATTAAAACCTAATTAGTTGTGATCAAGTTGGTGTAATTATTTTAAGAATATTACAATAAAAACACTCAGCCTCACTCGGGCGCAGGAACCACCAGCGTCCTGCGACCCATGAGGAAGTCAAAGTAAACCATCGTTTTCGATCTGAAGCCAGATTAACAGCGTTCTTCCAGCTTCTTCTCGTTGCGATCAAATCCGTCTCGATTGTTTGCATCCAGTTCATTTTTGATCTTTACTCTTCTTTTTTTCGATCAGGGTTACACTGAAGCACTCGGTTTTCAAATCTCTCTGGGGACCAATCTTAGGGCATGTCCGAGCCAGCTGAGACGTCATTTGCAAATTATAGATGATGCCTCCTGTTGGTTACTACGATCTCTGAATTCCTGGTTTGTAATTATATCGCTCCATTTGATCCCTATAATTTCTCTAATACATTTGGAATCAAACGCGTCTAATGGACTCTCTTGACTAATTTTGACATGCCAAGTTTCACTTCTATATAGCAGTGTGAAAATAACGTTACTGTAATAAAATGTTTATTTAGATCTGAAGGTGATTTCTTTTATTTGTTCAGATCTCGTAGCGATCTAAACACGAACTTACTTAAAAACTAATATTCGCTATTAAAACTCCTTTTTTTTCTCACTTAGAATCAAACAGATTTAGTTATGATGTAGTTCAAACACATTCATTTTGTCAACCATTTATTGTAGTTTACTAATGCTAATTGGGGTATACCACGTAGTCAATTTTGGACTTACACGTTGTTGGACATCCTTTTTTCCAAAAGCATTGGGAGATACATTACTCCATCTTCTATTCTCCTGACCATCGATGAATAGTAAAGTAGACTAAAATATCAAGCCTTGTTTGAGCAATTAGCCAAAAGGAAAGAAAACTTCAACCATTTTCTACATATCTTCGCATTGCTTCTTGTCTCAGATTCATGCATGTCAATAGATGTAAGCGATACAAAGTCAGGAAGAATGTAGTCGATTATTAAGTAACCATTGCTTCATTATTGTTCATCGCAGAAGTTCACATGCTTTTCATTCTCGCAAGAGTCAGTTTAATCTTTTGCAGATATTTCGTTTGCTTAATTTGTATTTCTAACTACTGTTTGGTTCAGAATGCATGTAAAATACTACAAGGTGGTCCGAGGGATTAGGGGGTGATTTATTAATACATTTGAGACAATATATCTTTGCGTTTGTTTAGGGAGGTCGTTTCAAAATTTATTTATGGGGATTATACGATGTTAATATTAAATATTTTCTGCATTGTCTGATGTAATGTGTAACCTGTGTTATTTGGATTATTCGGATACTATTCTCTACTTTTGATCTGGGACGCCACTTGTTCTGATGAAGCCCGGCACGGCGGCTCTGCTCGCCGAAACAAGGAAGCGCGGAAAATATAGCTCGCTCACTGACCGTTTCGTCTTCCAACCAATTTCAGTGGAAACGTCGGGTGTGCTTAGCTCCGAGACTGTTAAATTTTTTCAGGACATTGGACGGAGGATTTCAACGTCTAGGCACGAGCCCCGTGAGTCAGCCTGGTTGTTCCAACGCATCTCCCTGGATATCGTTCGTGGCAACGCTATGTCAGTAACGGCGGCGTCACTTCCGTTCTAATCGTCATCTGTTGACTCTCTCTTTCTTTCTCTGACAATTGTTTCAAGCCTTATTGTTTTTTTTTGTCTCATCTAACAGCACCATCTTCCCTGTTATTTGTGGCATGTAAATAAAAGTGATTAAAAGTGCATTTAAGACTTTTAAAAAGAAGGACAAAAATATAACAGCAATTTTGTTTTTGGCGTCTTTTTTGACGGTGACTCCCCTAACTCTACGTTTTCTTCTTAACAAAAAAAATATTTAGTATTTATTTTTTAACTTTTGTGTATAAATTGTTCAAAGTAAAACATTGTCGTCTTTTTAACCTCTGATGAAAACATTGTTTCTTTGAAAATCCATGAATTAAGGATATGAGACTTATTGCTTTTAACTTCTGATGTTCTAATAAATATCTTTACTTGGTTTCTATTTTCAAAACGTTTCGGCGAACGTTAACTCTGTAAACATATTTTCAGACTTATATCGAAATGCAAACTGAACGTTTTATTTTATCCACCAAGATTGATTGTCGTCATTCCGTTAGTTATTACCGGATAGAATTGTTAATTAATTATGAAGTCATTCTTATTTATTATCGGTTGTTGTTTAGGATAGAAACTTTAACCCCCAGAAGACTGTCACTTAAATCGATTGTTAGGTGACACATGCAGACGACACACACTAAGCATAGAAGAACACCGGAAAGCTGTAATATGTGGAGATATTAAACAGTCGGTTACGGCTGACAATATAAGATAGCAAAAGAGAAACCGGTTTTCCCGCTCTAATTTTTAGCGTTGTAACAACTTGCCCATTTCTACAAATAACCAATTTTTTTTGAGAAAACATGCGTAGTGTTTTATAAATAAGAGTTACTTCTGCAGGCAATGTAATTCCTTTTACAGGAAGATAGACTAATTTGGTTTCTTGAAAAAAATGTTCATTTACGATATAATCCTTAAAACAACTAATAAATAATGATATTAAGGAAGATAACACGTTCAGTTTCTACCAGAAAACAATGATGCAAATAGTAAGCATCGCCGTCAGTAAAAGAAGATCGATTATCATCTTGTGAAATGCATCTAGAATCAACTCAAATAAAAGCTCTCGAGGAACGCGAATGAGAGTTCAAGTGAATCCAATTCTAACTCAAACATAGACATAAAACGATTCAAGAGAAATTAAAACATCCATATTATTTACGGGGTCGACCAACACGTATCGATTATTACCAAGATGAGTAAAAAGGTCCGGGAATTGTAAATGATGACGGAATCTATTCGTCCCTAGAAGCAAATATTAGTTTTTTTTTAAATATAATCAATATTGACTATCGGCGGCAATTGTCAGATCTGATTTCTGCTGTATTCAATTCTTACCTCAACTATTGGAACTCAGTTATTTCAATGCAGCTATTGAGAACGCTTCACGTGTATCGATGGAGTGAAATATTCCGATATCATCACAATCAGGGTTTTTGATTACTCCTGGAGGATGACCCCCCCCCCCTGGTTTCCGTCCACCTTATTGGTGACTGCCATTGAGGTTTTTATTGGCATAGTCGCCACGCTAGGCACTGTAGGTGGCTGACAATATTTGCCCATAGCTAGGTTTTTACATACAGTGCATGGTATTTGAAAATAGTCACCCATCTTGCACTAACAAGGCTCAACGTTGCTTAACTTCGGGGTATCTAGCGGGAACCGGTGTGTCAACGCGATTATACCGTATATTATTTATATGTATTGCTTGTTTAAATACGCTTTACAGTAATCGCCAGTTACGTTTCTTGAATCACATCTGGAAATTTCACAACATTAGCTACGTATGCGTTGAACATTAATGACGCAATCGGAAAGAACCCCTAACTAATGGGAAATGTTAAAGAAAGGACCAGTTTACAGAAGAAAGGAGAGGTATGCACATTGTCCAAATAAGAAAAGCTTACCATATTGCAATATGGTGATACCAATAATTTACTTGACAAAAGACCCAAACTTTTATCCAAGTTTAGTCATATGCGTGTGTTTCTTCTCTGTAGTTTAGCACAAAATTAGTTTATTAAACATATATTAGACTATCTAGAAGCAGTATATGTCGATTGGCGCAGTGTAATCTTCATGCTTACCTAAGGCAATATTCATAGCGTGCTTTTACTGTAGTTATTTCTTCTTATGTTATTTAAACGCAATTAATTAAACGCAACTAAACATTTTATTTCTATGTTATTCTCGTCTAAAAACGCATTAAAACAAATATAAGCTACACATTCGTGGAATATTAAAGATCCCTAACACAAAATGGAAAGTTGCGCAAAGTGCAGTAATTCCTGAAGGAAGGAGCGGTGTTTGAGTTAGGGTTAAATAGTTTCTAAAACGAAAGCTGATTTTAATAATTTACTTAACAAAAGAGGAAAACTCGTATTAAACTGTAGAAATATGTGTATATTTTTACTCTGTACTTTAGGAATATCAGATCGTATCCCGTTGAACGTACGTGATTGTTGCAGTGAAATATTACGTTAAAATTAGAATGTACCACAGTAGGATCAACATCTTAAAAATGTCTGTATGAGGCATATAATCTAGCGCAATGTTGGATCTGTGAGGTGAGTCTAAACTTATATAAAAAAAATGAGACTCTTTACTTCTATATAAATAAGGGTGGGACATAATGGGTGAAATTTCCGATTCATGCGAGTAGTATTTCTTTGTGTTCATTTATACATAAATAACACTAAACAATCAAACATTTGGAACATTTTGCAAAATTGTGAAGGTGCCGGCTAAACATAGCCGTTAGGGCTCCACGGGACTAAAATCCATTATTTTTCGGTGAAAAAGTGGTTTCATGCGACATTGCAGGTCCTGAAACGTCCTCAAAATGGATATAGATGGTTAAATCTGATATAGTACTTTAATTTAGGACCACTTACAGGCTGTGAAAGGGTTTTCATGAATGTAAAATATCCAAAAACTAGTGGCCTGCACCTTCTGAATTTTGCAAAACTTTTAAAATGTTTGATTGTTTAGTGTTATTTATGTATAAATGAACACAAAAAAATACTACCTGCATGTATCTGAAATTTTCACCCATTACGTCCCACCCCTAATTTTCACCCATTACGTCCCACCCTTAATATAAAGATTATAAAGAATAATAACATCTACATTTTATTATAATAATATAGAAGAAAAAAGACTAATGTTTTAAAGGATATGTAACAGTTGATGAATTTTTGAATGACATCAATTAGATGGTTGTGAAATAACTAGTCAGGGGTAGATATTATATATATATATATATATATATATATATATATATACCAGGGGCGTTAAATAAGTAATGCCCCTGACCCACTTCCAGTTGTCTGATCTAGATGAAATTTTGCATGTGTAATGATTTCTATCTGTATGGGTCATATTGCAATGAACAGCTCTGAACTAATTGTGGTTTCTGATTTACAGGTGTTTGAACCGAGTCAGGTGTGAAATTGAGTTGAGTTGATTTTCGCGCAGTGATCCGGTGTTTGTATTTGAAAAGAACGCACGCCAAATAAGACTTTTGATTAAATGAAAGAAAATAATGGTGACGATGCCCTATCATATCACCTTGTAAAACGCTGGCATCGTGAATTCAAACATGGCTGGAAGTCTGTGGAAACAGCTTCCACACCTGGTCGTCCCTCTTCTGCCATTGATGAGGCATCTGTCCGTCAAGTTGAGGCTGCCATTTTGGAAGATCGACGCAGTACTATTGGCCAAATATCCCAAGATCAGTACAGGGTCTGTGGAAACTATCATTCATGAACATTTGCAGATGCATAAGGTGTCTGTCAGATGGATTCCCAAGTTGCTCACAACTTTTCCAGAAGCAAAAACCCGTCGAGTGCTCGAGGATGAATTTGGAGATGTGCCAAGTAGATGATTCAAAGTTTTTCAAACAACTGATAACACAGGATGAATCATGGGTCCATCACTATGATCCAGAAACCAAAGCCCAGTCAATGCAGTAGAAGCACTTGGACTCACCACCTCCAAAGAAAGCAAGGGTTCAGCCATCCGTTGGCAAGGTCATGCTCACAGTCTTCTGGGACCAAGACGGAGTAGTGATGACAGATTTCCTTGCAAAGGGTACCACAATTACATGAGCCTATTACGCTTCACTTTTAATGAAATTAAGAGAAGCTATCAAAATCAAGAGGTGGGGCAAGATCACCAAAGGTATCCTCCTCCTGCAGGACACCGCTCTGGTCCACAACTAGCATGTCGCCAGATCAGAAGCACGGGCGTGTAGCTATGAAATCGGCCTCCATCCCCCTTACTCTCCTGACCTTGCATCCTCTGACTTTCATCTCTTCCCTGCCATGAAGTTGTTTTTGAAAGGAAAGCGTTTCTCACATGATGCCGCCTTGATTTCTTAAGTTATGACGTGGTTTGAGGACCAACCTGGGGTGTTCTACAAAAACGGTGTCTGGAGCTGCATCAAACGATGGGATACATGCATAACTCTTGGGTGTTTCTATGTAGAGAAAAACGTATAACTGTACCAAGGGGCAGGGGCATTACTTATTGAACGCCCCTCGTGTGTGTGTGTATATATATATAGAGAGAGATAGAGAGAGAGAGCGAGAAAGAGAGAGACAGATAAGTCACCGTTTAATCAACAATGTTATTTTTAACATTTCATTTGAAGTAAACATTATACACATGACTATTTTAAAGTTATTTCTGACAAGCAATATACCTTCATACGCGAAACACCAGGTGAATACCGCTGAGTTTAATAACAAGCAGTACAAATAGCTTCATGCAAGGTCCAAACACAGTTTGTTGATCACTTTCAACTGCTCGTGTAAAATACCCGCCGACTCGGTATTTACAAAGTTAAATTTCTTCCTTAATTATTAGCTAATTCGTTGTGGCCGACGGGGGAACGCTCTTGACTGCAAATCAGTGGCGATTTGTGATCGGAGTTCGAGCCCGCTGACCGTAGAGTATTAACTTCCTGCACTGAAGATTGTGTTAGCATGAAACATCGATGTCTGTAGGTAATAAATAATTAATACTTATATATATATATATATATATATAATGGACCTTTTACCCTCTAGATTCTATCGATCTTCGCCGCACCTGAACATGTGGTTTTTGGAATTTAACTTTGAATCCTCTCTTGTCACTTCTCGTGCCTTTTAACGACCTACCTATCTACATTTCACTTTCTCCGCTGGACTTTTTGACACCGGACTTTTTTGCAATCGGACATTTGCTTGCATTCGGGCAGAGTTTTGCCTTGTGTTTTTTCCCTACAATTTTTATTTTACTTTTTCAAATTTTAAATCTTGGCCTTTGTCAACTTATCTTCCTCTGATGATAATATTTTGATCTTTGAAAAGCCTGGCTTAAGGAAAAATTTAACTTGAATAAATTGCCTTTTGCGGAATATACCTTGCTCTGAGTAACTGAATAGAAATACGATTTGACTTTTGCTTTTCTAATTCCTTTTCATCCTTCTACATATCTATCTGCTCTATCTTGGATATTGAGCTGTATACTTTTCACAATAGGTTTTACGTTTCCTAAAAGTTCGCTTTTAGTTCACCACTTATATATATATATATATAGCTCCCTAAAAGAAGATGGCCTTTTAAGATAATTAAAAATAAGATGCCAATTAATGTGTGGTTACGTCAGACTTGTCTGTTGACCACTTACGACAGCCTACTTAAATATCTCAGCTTGTATAGACATAAATCAACTTTTATTCTCCCCTTTCCCAATGACTGTGGGGTTGGCCCAATTTATAAAGGTTCAGCCTCGAAAGTTAAAACGTTACTTGGGTCTGGGGTTCGAATCCTGCGACTGGCAGAACAGTCATCTTCCGCACTGATGATTTCCGGAAAACAATGACACACATGTGTATGTGGATAAACATTTAAAAAAATATATTTATCATAATATTATAACACACACACATAATATATATATATATATATATATTTTGATTTTATTCATTAGTTGCGACAAAACAAGTTTTGTTTCATTGGTGCAAATAGCGACCAACTCATCGGCTGGCGATGGAATTCCAATGCTTTTGAATTCCATCGCCAGCCGATGAGTTGGTCGCTATTTGCACCAATGAAACAAAACTTGTTTTGTCGCAACTAATGAATAAAATCAAAAAATATATATTTTGCTCTGAATGTCCATTGAGCACTCTCATAAACCCGGTTTTAACTTCCTTCGGATTCATACCCCCTGGATATTTGTAACAAGTTAATTATATATATATATATATATATATATATATATATAATCTTTTCAGAGAATGGTACTGAAGTTAGAATTTGCGTATTGATTAACGTAATTCTGAAATAATCACGTTTGGGATCAGCGTGGAAACGAAGAAAAGAAGAGAACATTTAAAAATAAAAACCAAAATGAGAAACCAAAATGAAAGACAAAAAATGAAAACCAAAGAGAAACTTGACGAAAGGCAGGAAGTGATAAGAGATTACTTTTTCATGTATATAAGTTGGGTCAAGTGGGATTCATCTCGTTCAACCTCAGAATAATTCATGATGAAAATTATGATTTCACAATGCAACTAACAAATAATCTCACTTCAAAAACGTCGACAGACTAAAGCGAAAAGATTCCGTCCATAATGTTTATTTGATCTGTTCGCATCGACACGTAAATAGATGCGGCGGATCGATAGAGTTGCCAACCGACATACCGCCGTATTTACCTTCAGATGTTAAGTTAACACTTTTTGTGTTCTATCGAAGTCTGGTAGTTACACCGTTTTTATATAAACAGTTTTCATGTCATTTTTATCGTTCTTTTTCCCCCCTTTTCTTTTTTTTTTTTTAAACATTTTGATGCTATTTTCGTTAGATTCTGTTGTGCGTTGTTAAGGAGAAAAGAACTATAATTCGAGAACATTTACGTTAATGTTTCGGAAACAGATATCAGAATATATCCGTAAAGACAAAGGTTTATTTGATGTTGAGACGCGTCCTCGCACTTTTGTGAGAATGCTTTGTCCGTCATTCAGTTGAGACGCGTCCTCGCGCTTTCGTGAGAATGCTTTGTCCGTCATTCAGTTGGTCTCATGTTTACCTCCTGCTCACCGCGAGAAGCTTTGACACAAGGTCGGAAGGTGGGTATTTTATGCGCACGATCACTGGAGATCAGCCGAGCACATCTACGAAAAAAAACAGCTCTGTGTTTTATTCTCTGCCTCAGGCAATTAGCGATGACTTCACCCCTTCTCAAAGCGAGCAGGTAAAGTCAGAGAGTGTGGGCCTCCTAAGACTACACTAGACCACATCCTAACCCGACGGAAGCAAGGCCACTTCAGTCACAATGTCGACGATATCTCGTAGCAGCTTCTGTTGACTATTTACTGGGAGATACCAGTCGAGGATCATATCTCAACAATTAGTCCAGCGGCAACTTGGCCATTTCCGTGACCTTTTATCTGTCGGGCTGAGATAATGGTACTGGATAGTCCTAGGATGTCCATCCTCCCAGGCCTAGCTTCGACTCTGTGTAGGGGTTAGATTATTGCTAACTACGTTAGGCGCCCCGACCGGGGAATGCCGACGCGACTGCCCATGCGATTTTTAATAGACCGAATTTTAGGGGCTTGGCGTGGTTCTCCCCACTTTCCGCCTTTGTGGCACCTCTTCCGGTGGTGAGGAATAAGTAAATACCAGGTCACAATGACCCACACTCTGCAGGACTGATTATCGATTGATTTGACTATGTTTTACGGTTCATCAACAAATAGTGGGTTATTTAGCGCCAAGAAGATTATATTTACGATACTTATTTTTGTGAAGGTGTTTTTAAGTCTTGAAATGGCATAATAGTTAAATCGTTTCCTTAAGGTAGTAATAATATTATAATTCGATTTTCACGCTTACGTTAGAAATACCATTATAGTTGGTTTGTAAGGGTTAAGTTTTAAATAGTATATTCGGTGATCCGTCACACTTTCGTTTGAAATAGCATGTCCATGGCAAAACGCGCAAATTCAAAGGACGCATCTTAAGAAAATCGTTTCTCGTTTTGGGAGGACATAGATTGTATGAATTAAACTGTGATTGAAATTAGCACAGGGAGTTTTTCAAAACTGTTAATTCATGGACAGTTGTTCGCAAAAGTAAATACACGGATGTTTCGAAGACACACAAAACACCTGAATGTAATTGATTGGTGTGATTTATCTCTTTTACAAATGTGTTCATAATTATTGCAAAACGATATGTCGACAATAAATTACTATTTAACCTATACACGTGGAGTGTTCAAACATTTTTCAAATGATAATATTAATTATTAAAAATCATAATGAGCAATGAGAACGCCATACAATGCATTTTAGTTTTATTAACTTTTTTTGTTCCAATTGCCACGTGCCGTCCTTAACAACAGACTCTCATCCCATATTCGTTTCATCAACACCGAATCGATAACACCAAAAACGAGACGAAGAAAAGGAAAAAAAAGGGGATTTTAATATATCTTTATTTTGAAATTCAGAAATTCTGATGATGAAATATATCTTCGAAAATTAAATTGGAAAAAAAAAAGTTAATACAACTAAAATGCATTGTATGGCGTTCTAATTGCTCATTATCATTTTTAATAATTAATATTACCATATAAACAATGCTTTCTAAAACAAGAACAACATTTCTTATTATTTTTCAAATGATTTCAATGCAATACGTACGGCATGTCTATATCAGTTACTGTTTTTTTCGCACTGTTTTTCTCATGTCTGCGCAATTTAGGACATGGTACTACTCATTGAACTACGTCCGGTGAACTCTGTCATCGCTGTTCGCTGTCTGAAATTTTCGAACTGAAACCTCTACTCAATCCTATGTGTAAATGTGCGTGAGTTATTCCCTTTCGCTTCATGAAAAGAACATTCAGCCATTTTCCGGTACTAATTAATGAGCGAATTTTTCTATCTCGGCACCGCCATTTTTAAAACGACCACAATGCCGTTAGAAACTTCATATTTCCGTTCAGACTATACAGCTGAGACTAAAAAGAGTTAAGCACGGATATACTCCTTAATTTTATCCTAATGCAACTCGAATTACACTGGTTTACAAAAAAAAAAACAATTTTGTTCTGAGGCAAGAATGTGGATAGATGATGCTTTTTTGCTAATTTGGGTGTGCTGTATTCAAATTTATAAATAGTTTTGATCTATCACCTCTAGTTTTCTGGCTTTTAAATAACCTTATTTTAGTATAAACAGAGAATGAATGTGCATATTTCAAGAGTTGCAACAGTTTATAACAGATAAAACAGGATAGATAAAGAACACTGATTGAATCAATATACATGGATGACACAATTACACAATTCATAGTACCACAGACAGTCAAAAGATCTGGTGTATTTTGCCTCCGGGGTGTGATGCAACAGCATTCAGCAGACGTCTCCCATCATGCCAGGGTTCCATTTGCCGTGATAGTTGCTCTCCATCTTCGTAATGTCTTGGTGAAATCTTTCTCCATGCTCATCACTCACTGCTCCAAGGTTTGGTGGTAAGAAGTTGGTAGTTTTGTTTTACGGCATATCAACCCTTTTTGGGTTATTTAATGCCGAATCTGGTCATTATAGTGAAAGTTTTTATGCTTCAAGTTCTTTATATCTTCAAATGTTTAATCAGGGTTTTTGGTTTAATAGTTTTGTTTTACGGCATATCAACCCTTTTTGGGTTATTTAATGCCGAATCTGGTCTTGTTTTCTTCTCTTTTTTGTTTCTTTCCCCTTTTAATATCTGTTTCTATTTAACCCATAGTTGGGACCCTAACAGGTACTACCACTCCGGGTCAGGGTGGACCTGGGAGCAATGGTAATTAAGAGGAGGCTCCACATTCCCCAAAGTCCGTAAGCCGGATCTCACCATCGATGTAGTTTAAGGTCATATCCAGGACCGGGAGTAGGGTAGGAAAAATAAAAATAAAAAAGGGGAGGGAGAAAGGGAGAGGGGCTGTTGTTTTTGTTTTTGGTTTTGTAGAACATAATTAAGTTTTACAAACAAAAAAAAACCGTCAATGTAGGTGAATTTCGTCTCAGGGAGCCACAGGGCAGCCTGATCTGGTATCACCAGGGTAAGAAGTTGAGGTGGGAATGGAGAAAATGAATCTTGAGTGACATTCGGCACCCCATATCCTCGTAAGACTTTAGCAACTTCTTAACTGCCAACATCCGTCTTGATATATAACTATATATAATGTAATGCTATCACTTACATTTAGTGCATAATAACTAAAAAAAACCATAAATCTCATAATATTAGAATTAGCCCTGAATGGATATACGCCTTTATGTACCGTATATGCACAAAATGCACACTATGCATATCTAAAAAAACTAGAAATGATGAGTAAAAAAGGATTTCACATTTGAATTCAGCACCCGAAAAAACGGGTACTTTTGTGCTCGCTTTAATTACTTTGTAAACCAGTGTTATTATTGGTTTGGTTTTATAAAATACTTATTGGGGTGGATTCAAATTTAGTTTTTACGTTGAATGTAGTTTTTGCGTTTATATTTTGAGACGACCATGTGCGTTTATAAATATTCTTTATTAGTTCAGACTTTTGTTCTTCAGATTTTGGACGCTGGGCTACTGTTGACTATTCTCATTCCGCGTTCAATCTCTCTTACATATCTCGCACCAGTTGTTTTTGTTTGTTTTCCAAAGTTACTTTCTCCAATTAAACTGATACGACTTATCTAAAGCGCATGAAACGCGGAATTGGGTTTTTCTAGCACAGGGGCAGTCAACCCGCGGGCCACATCCGGCCCACGAAGCCTTAGCGTCCGGCCCGCCACCCTGCTATGCTTTATTATTGCAATCCTACCCGCGGACATTCCAGTAAAACTCATATAATTTTGTGACATAGACGTAAAAGTAGGTTTCAATTAAGATTTACAGTGGCATAAAAATGTATAAATATTAGCGAACGATGATGCATGTATATTTCATTTTTCTTTAACTATTAATTTCAAATCCTTGGTCTGAGATAAAAATAGAAGAGAAAGAGAGAGGCAAAGAGAAAACGAGAGACGAGGAAAGGGCATGAATCATAGAACATATGCGAGGTGTGTCAAAACGAATGCTGGATCAACTTGCTACTTCCCCGTCATTATTTTTTATGATTCCAAAATGGCTTTTCGTCGGCGCCTTTTATAACACCACATACAGAAGTCTCTTGAGAAAAAAACATCAGATGTGTAGTGTTCAATGCAATTGTTGTACAATTTATTCATGTAAACAAAATATAGTAATTCTAAGATTTCGTTTTTCACTCCGGCCCGCAATCTCCTTCCAAAAGTCTCATCTGGCCCTCACTCTGAAAAGGTTGCCCGCCCCTGGAGCACAATGGATCGAACGTAGCAGTTGTAACGTGGATAACGACACGAGTAGACAAACTGGGCGTTCAAAGTACAATCCTGTCGGTTCCATACCACCACTTATATTTATGAATATTGGCAACCTTCATGAAGTGCCTCCTGTTAGCAGTGGTGTGCAAGAAAGGGGGGCGATAGGGACATATCCCTGTCATCCAAATTGGCGAGCATCCAACTGTATTTAAAATATCTCCCATTTTCTCCATATTTCTAAGACTTATACTTGAGTCTTTAGGGTTCATCAGTTATCTAATTAGGATCATATTTTGTACTTCTATAGCTGACGCACCATGTTTCCGTGATTTCGCGTCGTCAACATTCGGGCAAGTTACGGAAGCGCCCGAGTGTTGACAAGGCGAAAACTGCCCAACGCGAAATTGGAGACTGGCAGCCGATAAATTACGACGAAGAAAATCAAGCTACAATACATATATACAAATAAAGGCCGAACACCCCACAGCTGAACTGTTAGTAATTAAATGTTTATTTATTTATTTTTGTCAAATGAACCATTGTTTATCAAATATTTTGTAATAAAAGGTTATTTTGTTTTTGCCTCGAAAAGTTTATAATGATGATTTTGTTTGATTTGTTAAGCAAATATTATTGTTTTCTAAATTTTGTTCAATGTTTTTTTTCGAACATTTTTTGTCAATTTCTTTCTAGTCAACATAAACACCGAAACACCTGTTTTGAAGCATCTTTTTTATTTTTTTATTTTTTTATTTTAACGAAAACAAACTGTTTATGAGCAAATGTTTCTGGGTCAATAGTTTCGTCAAGTCTCGGGCGCTTCTGAGACTTGCCCGAACGTTGACGACGCGAAGTTACAGAAACATGGTGCATCTGCTATAGGAGTACCCATATTTCTTTTGTGTTAGCTTGTTTTCACTCACGGAGTGATTGATATGTTGTCCAGTCGGAACACATTTGCGTGTGGGGCACTTTCGTCAAACCATTTTCCGACAGTTTTCGAACAGTCAGTGTTTGAATGTCAGTGAACAGTTATCTCATGTTCGTAGGATTTATGTTTACGGTTTAAATTTTGAAATTGTACATGGGTGATTTTTCGCACGGTTTCATCTCACTATTTTGTATATTTTTCAACCGTTAATTTTTCGTTTCAGGCGTTGAGCCAAAATATGAACAATTTAATTCATAAATAGGTAGTGCATTAGTTTCCAGTCTACTGTTAACGAGATTAACACACCGAAAGAGAAGTCATCTCATCCTCATCCATAACGTGACGTGCCAGTCACACGTATTCTTGTTAAATTGTCCACACCTTTTTTATCCGCTCCTTTATATGTGACAACCCCATATGCACTTATTTAACTAGTTGGATACTTTTGGGACAAACCTTCAAAACGGATATCATGCATATTCATGCGTGGATATGCATATTACGAGGGAGATGCTGACGCATAAACATTCATATATGTTTTAACCTGGAGGACTTTGAAGTGTATGAATAGACAATATGCGTCGTGATGGTGCAATACGAATTTGCTCGTGAAAGCGAAAGGAATAATCCTCACTCCCAGGAAAGGAAAACAAACAAATTGTTGATGCGTCCTAGATTTATTCATAAATGCTTTGTCCGTCTGTTTGTAATATAATTGTATTTGCTGAGCGCGAAGCTTTTGTAGCCGCATCTTTTTTATTAATCAAGGCTAAAAGCTCATCGAGGATAAATATTACTGAGATGGATTGATTGTCAGTTGTATGATGAAGAATATTATGGGAGGATTGTAATGATGAATAAAAAGAATAGATTTTGATAATTTATAAAGATAGTTTAGAACAAGTATGTAGTGATATTGAGTTTGAAGATGTCTATGTTGTAGTCGGCAGGAAGGTAGTTCCGTGGAAATGTGTTCCACAGATAGGAAGTTTTTGAAAATTAATTCTGTTCATAGAAATTCCGTGTGGTGTTTAGAACACAGAGGAAGCAATAAATGCGCTTGCAGTTGTGGTAGTAAGATAAGTTATTGGTGTGAAATTTTTTAAAGGATCAACCAAGAGATTGAAGCTCAGTCGAGTATCTTCCAAGGAAAAAAATATAGATAATAGCAAGACTAGCAACATCTCCGTCGGAAAGGGGATTTAGATAACCGGAAAGATTACCCTTTCACGAAATTCGAAAGTCGATTTTGTACTTTGTCGATGAAAAGAAAAGTTGCTTTGAGCGGCACCTCCCCAGATGTGACAGCAGTACCCCAGTTTAGGACGTATATGCATCTTATAGAGGTAGTATTGAATCGAGAACCATCAGATGATCCAACCATTTTCCAGCAACCCTCGACTCTGTCCGTGGAGTTGTCACGCTTTTGTCTTTTTAGATACCACGTTCCTTTATCGGTCACGCTTATGTTTGCAATATCATTTTTTTTCGCTCTGAAACGAATAATTTTAAAATAGCAGTTTCAGTGCTAAACGCGCAGTTTGAATAGATGCATTATAAGAAAATCTGTTTTATATTTGTTCCGTTTTACTTGATTAATATGAACAAGGATTGTTTCCCCCCCCCCCCCAGAAATATCCGAAAAATCCAGGATACAACAAAAAGATAAGGATTTTTGTTCACCCCCCCCTAGGTTACAAAATTGCATCCATTTCATGATAATCCGTTGATCGCGAGGACAGCAAGTTTGATAAACACGATCTAATGGAGATTATCGTGCTAAAAAAGAAAACACGTACATTAGCAAATATTCTTCTACTTAATATTAAAATAAAATGATGCCAACATCTTGAATAATTTGTCTTTTGCAGCATCCACGTAGAATTGATTTATGGATATCTTTTAAGGTCGAATATTTAAAACAGAATATCGTGGGAAATCTTGTGCTTGATTTCTTTTCTCCTTGTGGACATTGTGCAAAATATACAGGTGCTCATTTTTAAATACCTGAAAAATCACGTTACTTTTATTTCAATAGCTTCGCAGTTTAAACACGCAGGATGAAAATATCACGTGAATACATTATATCAGCAATAATTGCGATCAGAAAGTCTATCAACGAACTATTTAAAATAATTGATTATATAGAAAACAAGCCGCGAATGCGTGGTCTTCCATTGTATGTGACTCTACGTGGCTATTGTAAAATGCAATAAATTTGGGCAATTTGGGGCATTTTGACCCCCCCCCCTTTGACCCCCTGGGGCGCGAACCAGAATTTTTCTGATGTCAAATATGCTCATTTTATATCCAGAACAATTGCCTCTACATTTTGGCCAAGTCTCAGAAGAATTGAATGGATGGATCAAACGTTATGGAAGAACAGGGTCATTTCTTGCCATTTTGGGGGCTTTTGACTCCCTGGGGGCGCGAACCACATTTTTTCCAAGGTCAGCGATACTTATTTTCTATTAGGAACAATTGCCTCCACATTCTGGCCAAGTTTAAGAGAAATTGAATGGATGGATGAAAGTTTATGGGGCAAAATATGCAATTTTTTTCTATTTCGAGCCTTTTGACCCCCTGGGGGCTAACCAGATTTTTTTTCAAAGATCGGAGAATGTCACTTTCTACCCTGACCAGAGTTACCACTTCATGCAAAATTTCAGAGAAATTCAATGGATGGTTGCGGAGAAAAATCCGGACGGACGGAGGGACGGACATGCCTCAAAACTTAAGTCCCCTAAAGGCGAAAAAAGCCGTGTTTCTTACGATACCAGTCGAGGATCCGTCCTCAATAACCAATCCGTCAGAAACTGGCCAATTGTTGTTACCTTTTTTCTGTCGGGCTGTTGTATTTGTGATTTTAAGCTCTACGAAATCCACCCTCCAAGGCCTTGCCTTCTCGCTTTGAGAAAAAAGTTAATTTATAGCTAACTTTTTTTGGGAACTTTGACCGTGAAATGCCGACGGGGCTGTTAAAGCAATTTTGAAGGGGCCAGAGTGCATTTGTAACCTGGCTTATTCTTCCCACCTTCCGGCTATATTCCACATATCCCCGTTATGAGAGGGATGTAAATAGCTGGATTCGAGCAAACAAGACGATTTTTCTCATGTTCATCGTTTCATAATAACGGCCGCCGGAGAAATGTAAGTTTTTACACAGTACATGCACGAAGTTGATTTTACTCTTTAAAATGAAAACAATTGTACTATTCATTTAGGACACATTTTAAATTTTTTTCATTGTGTACGCTTTATGTATTACATGCCTCTTTACTGTCTTGTAACGTTTGTGCCAGACAAACTGTTAATAAATTAAATGTCATTGTTATCACACGTTTTTTATAGTCGTTAGTCTCCGGCGCTCGTGCCATTATTTTGTAATAGAACAATAAAGTTACGGTTTGGTATTACCAACAAAAATACACGGCAAAGATCAGTTTCCCACGTGCAAAAAGAATAATTCCTGCAGTCTCCACACGTGTGTTGTTATGAGTTATGAAATATCAAATATTCTGATAAAAAATACATATGATTAATGCATTTCTAACCGTTTTAATAAATCCTGATAAATATAAAATGTTTTTAACAAATATGCAACTGTATGTCCAACTTGCCAATGCAAATTGAAAATCTTGACCATGATCTAAACATCGGATCGAAATCGTAAGTACGTACATCAATATAAAAACTTATGTTGAATGGAAGATTAAGTTCAAATAATCATGAAAGTGTATGAACTGTACACTATTGATATCTTTAGAAACCTATTAAAGGTATTTACTTACAAACTTACAAATACAGGAAAATCAGATTTTATATATCTATCTATATCTCTCTCTATATATATGAGAGAGAGAGTAATGTGATACTTAGAAGGCAATACAATGCAGAGGTGTGACGGATAGACATACGTTGGAGCAAATAAGACATATAATGGTGGAACGAGTTAAATAGTTTCACCCTTAATACAATGTATACATACAGCTATATATATATATATATATATATATATATATATATATATATATATATTTCTTAATTATTTTTTTTATTTCCGCAAACACACATATAGCTGTCTTTCTACACAATGTTACAATGTGATGTAATACCTGTATCAAGATGGTCTGGTGGAAACTCTGTATGATATAATAGTTTGGGAACTCTATCCGTCACACCTCTGCATTGTATTGCCTTCTAAGTATCATTTCTATATGCTAGTAAACAATGCTTCAAGCAAACTATAGAAACCTCTCTCTCTCTATATATATATATATATATGTGTGTAGACAAACATTATTAAATAACACGGAGTGTTTTTTGCTTGATAAGTCTTTTTTTTTTCAATTCTCCGAATGGTCTATTTAGTGTGTCGGTCAAATTGTTGTATGCAAGTTCAAGGGGTTACTTTTTCAATTTTATTTCTTTTTTTTTGCGAGTACTTTCGATTTGATCCGTCATCTCATCTTCAGGCGGTGTTAGTTTTGGTTCTTCAAAAATATGTATTTACTGTTAAGTATTTTTTAAATTATTATAATGGGCAGTAATATATAACGTAGAACGTAATCACGCAACATCTTGATATTATAGTCGCTTCTTTTTCAGTTGAATCTTATTGAACTCGGGAATCTATAACAGATATTTAAAACGTGGCGCAACGGATAAAGGTGTTAAAACAATCAGTTCTCAGCGACAGTCTTCTAAATGTTGAAGGTTTAATCCTAAATACAGGTGATATTAGCTAAGAATAACATCAAAATTGTTTAGTTGTGACTTGTACCCACCCATGGCTGACGAAACAAAAACATAAATAAATGATTACATTTGTAAATTTCCTATAGATTCTAGAGCTTGACATACCTGAAGGTCGGAGGTAACATCACCTGATTTTTTGTGAGAATAACACCAGAAGAGAATAGTAGTCTAAATACTCCAAATAATACAGAGGGTATACGTATATGTCACCGACATTGCTGGTTAATATTATTAGACTGGGCTAATATTGAGGAGAGCCGAAGAAACATAAACGATTAAATGTTATTCGAGATGTCCGTCTCGAGATAATTACATTTTAGTTACTACATGTTTGTTCAGTATTTGTTCACTATTTTATTCTTATTTCATAGTCGCTTACAATTCTTCAACAGTTGAAGAAGCAAAACACGAAACAACATTTTTTGAATTGATGTACGCATGCGCCTACATGCACACGAAGGTTTTTCTTCATATTGATTCTGCGAGCTTCGGCCATGATCGAATACAATGCGCTAAATGTAACCACATTAGCCAATAAGAAGAAATAAGATTTTCGAATAAACTAGGAAGACATTCGGGCTTCTTTTTTGTTAAAATAAGCCTGAAAATATCAAAAACCTTGAAATACGAATATAACGAACATTATGTATACGTCATTTTGATCCCGTTTCTTATTTAGCCCTCGAAACGTGCATAGAAAGTATGCATTTATAATACATTGAGTCTATTTACAGGAACCTCACGAAATGGCATGGTAATACGTTTTCTGTAAAAAGACATTGTTGAATAATCACTAACTAAAAGAGAAATGTCCTTCATGAAAAATACCCAGATCCTGCAATGCATTGTTTACAAATGTTCTCATGTTTGCACGTGTGACACTATGGCTGCCGCAAAGGTCGGAGCCCGGTCAGGATTAGGAAATGACCCATGAACGCACAGAAAAGAAAAGACAGGATAGGAAGTGACTAATCGACAGAGACAAAAGAAATTTGGGAGTGGTCAATTTCCATTGTTCAGGACAGGTCACCAAGAAAAGAATACTGGACACTTTCAGGAGTGACAGTGTTTTACGACACCTGACTACAGTAAGGTAGGTTAGTTTTACGACAGTTGACGACAGAAAAGTTTATGGCAAAAGTTGACGAGTTTAGGTTTGAGAAGGAAGACGAGCAGTTAGGATCTAACCTGGACAGAGAGCGGATCGGACCGGGAAAACGATTAGATGTGCTGACGACTTGAGCAACGACAATGGGGGTCTCGACGGGACGGTGTCACACATAATCATAGTTCAAACTAAGTTATACACAACGTATATGTGTTCGTGTTCTTTCTCGAGAGTTGTGTTTTTGTTTAACTTGTGGACCAGTGCTGTGCCCTCGACGATTCGTCAGTAGATAGACGGCTCGGCTGGACGATGAAGACAAAGAAGAAGGCCACGGAAACACAACGTTGGGGTCGACGGTCGTCGATTGGGGCAACACGAGGTTCGACACACGAAACAAATATAGTTACCCTTTTCATACAAGTCCGGCACATTTATTTAACTTTTGTAAAACAGTTAAAGTTAAATTGAAAATTACCTCATTATATTAGCGATAGTGATCCTTGTTGGGCCCAGAAATGTTTTCATTATCTCCCTTTAAGACTGACTCTCTATAAAAGAGAAAATTATGGTCGTAAAGCTAAATTCAGTATGGTCAATAATTAATATCCTCCAACATAACTTTGACAGAAAAATTAAAACAATCAGATTGTCAGGAGATGCATGAAATCTAGTAAAATGGGCTTTTCTAATTATATTTTGTTTCGTATCTTTAAATAATGTAAATTGCAACATTTCACAATAATTATTAAATGTAAATATATTTTATAGATAATTGGAAAATTAGGACGGCCCTTTTAACCATTTTAAAATTCATTGTTCCAAAATCAAAAGTATTTCGTCCCTCTACGGTGCAGTTTTAAATAAATACAAAAACTGACATTTTGTCGTTATTGATTTGAAGAATATTTATCTGACAATAATTTTTACGGTAAGACATAATAGTTTTGAAATAATTTAAATTGATACAATTTTAAATAAATAACGCGATATATTCATTTTATTTATTTATAGAATATTTAGCTGACAATGACACTGATTTTTACGGATGAAGAAAGAGTACATCTCTGCCAGAGATGTACTATTTCAAAAGAGATTTTTTAAATGATAAATTATAAAGCTTGATGTTGTGACAAAGTATCCGAAACCACATGGGGATCAGATACCCTGGTTACGCGCTAGTATGCATCTTGCTGATGATGCTAGGCCCTGCGTAAAGACGAAGTAGAGATATAAAACTAGTATATATTTGACGTAGAAACGAACTTATTCAAACAACGTGTTTTAAGTCAAAATCCGTAGCCTTCCCAGGTAAGAAGACAGTTGCCAGATGGGAAGTTACAGATAATGTAAATCGATAATCTTAGATTTAATTCTAATAATATCAATAAAACGATGCTAGTTCTGTTTTGCTTGGCAATTAATTATTTAGGCCTGTCATCGTTAATTACGGCAGAGCGCCTCCGGCCAACACGGCGAGAATGAGAAAGCAATTGTTTTTGTGATAATTCCAGGCCAGAAATGAAATTCCATTTATTCTAGGGAAGAGGAAGCGATGCTCGTGTTCTCCCCCTCTCCCTGAGCGAGGAAGATACACAGAGAGAAATATGGCAGAGAAATGAGTTGATGACGATAGACACTTTCAATAAGAGGAATAGAGACGAGAAGAGTAGACACGAGTACACAGGACAGACGGAGTCGAATTGTTGTTAGAAAAAGACGTTTGCTCGGCGCGCGCCAAGATGGCATGAGTCGAAGACAAGAAAACCGGACAAAATCCTCACCGTTCTCTTAGGCAGTTAATTTGTGACTAAACATCTGCTTGGAAACGAATTCACACACACACACACACACACAGAACTAACGAGATAACTTAGAGAAACCAATTTTTACGGGTATGGTAGACATTAATCTTATGTAAAATACATTCTCTCATTTTATTAATAATTATTAATAATTACTCTTCCATAAAAAAACCCGACCGAGTGGTTGAACATTGTTCTTTTCCTTTTGTTCTGCTTTGAATAATCTTTCGCTCTCACAGAGCCAACCGATTGCTGTTCGCCCAGTGATCGCTTGCTGATATCAAAAACCTTGAAATACGAATATAACGAACATTATTAACAGTGTCAACATGGGAGTGTATTTGTAGCTGGACGACACAACAAGATCGGCGACGTCATCATCATCGTTGTCGCCATCCCGGCCGAGAGGAATTTCGATCTACATGTATTTTTTTTATTGCCACTACGATGATCGTATGCACATGCGGGGTCGACGAGACGACCGTGCAGACGCGTGTGGGGTTTACGATTTGACACCGCTACCAGGATATCATACACCTGTGTGTGCGGTTGACGACGATCACCACGAGGGGGGTTCACAATGTAAATAGCACCGTGGAATTTCCACGGGGCTCTTTAGTAAAATACTATTTTCGATTATTGGTTTGCTAAGAAAGATATAATACCTCATTTATCTACTGTCCTTATTTAATGACACCTATTATCATCAAATGCACTAGTAGTAATGATTATAAATCTGATTTATGCATTTACCGATACTTTTACCGATACTTTTACCAATACTTTTACCGATACTTTTCCCCACATGAAAAGAAAAATTGAAAAGTAAGCTTAATATTAATTACAGCAGTAGTATTCTCATAAAGATTTTTATCAATATACAAGCTCGCTTTGCCAAATCAATATCGCTTAACATAGTAAGCTATATGAAATAATCGAAACATTAATTAAAAATAATAAACAATTGAAAATATTGTTATAAACACGAAACAATTTTTTTCCTATTTATTCGTATAGATAGTCATTAATCTCTTCTTAATGTGACCGTAAGGAAATGAAAAGAAAGTCATTAATTTGCATTTTAACTCGTGATTCACAAAGAGATCGCGACTTGTTGAATATCAAGTCAAAATGTTCTTTTAAGAGGAATTAACAAAAAATACTAAATATATTTCCAGAAAATAAAAAAATATTTTCATTTTTATAATTTCATAGAAATCAGTTCAGACAAGGCATTAAAACATTTGATGCATTGAGATAACAAGGGCATAAGACGATTATCGCAAAGACGGAAAATCCATATTGGCTCTAGTCGTGAGAATATCAAGGATATACGTAAGAGGAAAACGGCAGAAGGAGGAGAGTTCCACAAGCCTGCAGTTGTTAGAAAGAGACTACTGGAATGGGAAGCTATATTACAATGAGGTATCAAAACAGTAAATTGACGGCGACCACTAGACCAACGAGGCAAAAGAGCTGGAACAAAAGAAGCGGGGAATAGATCATACAATTCTGAAGAACACATAATTGTATTTATAGAAAAGACTGAGACTAGCAACATAACGTCTGCGATAGCGAATGTGCAGATGAGACGAAATGGTCAGGCCAATCCAATTACAAATACGTTTCTGCAACGTATTAATAACTTTCAAATGGGACAGATATTCACAAGCCTATACATGGCAAATATGATGTTGCTGAACATATGTAATTATTATATTAAAATTTCAAAATTATTTAATTAAAAACCAATAGCAAATAATTGTTTATTAATAAAATGTTTTATTTCAAATTCAATATGGAAACAAGTTTATCTTTTGATTTATATCGCAGTTGCATAAGTAGTATATGATACAGATATTGCGCCTATTGTGTAAAGTTGAATTAGCTTGAAATAGGTTGTTTTCACTTTCTCGTTAGTGCCGTAAATTGAGCCGAACTTTCGCATTTATTCATGTAGAAGACCGTATGAAGAGTTGGAATGCAAAACGCGATGAATCTAATCAATTTAAATTTAAACATTAAACAATAAACAGGTAGATTATATTAAATCTAGACTTTAACTAAAAGCAGATTTGAATGAAAAGCAAAACAAAATTATCCTGGTATAATATTTTGTAAAACATGATTCTATGGTGTGGTTGAGCGTTGATTTGTAACACATTTTATAGTAATAGTTTCGTAATTTTGAAAATGGCGTTTGTCGCGTTTTGCATCCGAACTCTTCATATGTATTCTTCATGTAACGGATCAAGCAAGATGTCTTTATTTTATATGACGACAACCTTCCGGTGGGGTGGCTTAGACAAGATTGACATAAATCCTCATCTTCCTGTAACATTTGTATTGGTTTATCAGTTCTATATAACTTTACATTCGTCTCTTGTTGGGTTATTTAATTCTGAAAAGTAAAACGAATAAGAAAACGATTCATTTTACCCATGTCGCTACGAATGCCACACGGTTGGGATCAATTGTTTGTTTATAAATTGCCAAAGATCACGTGCATGAAAGTGTACAGGTTCATACAAATTGCAGAAATGTTTTTAGATCGGTTCAAGAGGAGGACAACATCTGCATCGTCTGACAACTGGTGGTAATGTTAAGCACTACGTCGGGTTTTTTTTTATCGAAGAAAAATCTAGCTCCAAACAAATCGGGCAGAATGAATTGAAACTAAAATAAAACTGGCATCGATATAGAAGAATTTTCTTTCCTCTGAAGGAGAACAGAAACCATACTTTACTTTGTTGACAGCCTGAAAGCCGGCGTGCTACGAAGTCTTCAGAGATAGGAACAGATTGGGGATTTAGATTTAATAATGTTTAGAAGGAAACATGAAATAAGATATGGTTTTACTGATAGCTGGATGATTGTGGGTTCATATTTTTTACAATTACATTACATGCTAGATTACTGCAATAAAGATCATTAGATTTCAACTCCGTAGTTATTATCGGTATCAGAGGTAACTTTTAAATCATGAAATTAACTATTCGTAGAAACAGTAAAATTATACCATGATCTTGGTTAACTTTCATTTCATGGAGTTTTTCTTATGTCATTGGAATCGGGAAGAACAGTTTATTCTTACCTTGATAATTAGTTATGTAAATAATAAATAATGTTCACCTATCTCGCCCCTACGCTAAATCGAAAGTTAGGTTTGTCTATTGGTTTGTATCAATCCCCATTTTTGGGAGGTGACGGTGGTTAAGTGAATATCGATACGGACTGAAGACCTGAGTGTTCCAAGTTCGAATCCAGTCGGTTGCACAGTACCACTTTCACTTCGGGGCGTTGGCAACCTTCTCGTGGTCCTTCCCGTAAGTAGCCGATGTCTTTCCAGAAAGTGTTCTAACTAGTAAAACATCGAGGGGAAATAATGCCAACAACAGAATCATCTGATTCACACGAAAGAAGAAGAATAATCCCCATTTGGATTATTTTACATGTAATAGAAAAGTTTAAGAGAACCTAGTCTCGGATAGTGAAAACTGCTAAATAACACACACTATTCTCTGCATATTCCAGCGTTACTTGTTGTGGTATTGCCTCTCTCCGAACCCCCGGATTTAATAAATATCTGTCCAATCGAAATGCAGATTACACACACTTGTTGTTTTTGTTATCGCTATAAATACTTCATCTTGCAGACCCCCTTCCCCTGTCTGGGAATGTTCGGTGTTACTGGCGAGAGGGGACTCGATAATTTACTGGATGGAAGGCACATTTTTAAATCAATAACAACTATTGACCGATTCCTCTGTTTGATAATAAGTATTGAATTCTTTTAGAAATGTTCCAACTTCTTCCACATCGCCGAGTTCTATCCTTGTACGCAATCACGAATGTTGTCAATATACGATTGAATCGTAACGAATAAATGTCATGCTAATTTGAAATAACGAGATCTCATCAGATAATCGACGTTCTTTGAAAATCAATGAATTCTCATAAAATCTCATAATAGATTTTTTAGAAACAATAATCTTTTTTCATATGATCTGTAAATCGCATGGGATTAAAAAGATGCGTTGCTATTGATGATGTATAAGAAGTTCGAAATTATTTAATTTTCACAAAGTTCTGGCTTTCTTTCACTCTGTAAACGAAATTAATGATTACATCATTTCTGTCATAACTTGAGTTTCTGCTCGTACATTTCGAAATATATTTTTCTTCGGATTATCCTTTCATTTCTTCTGGTGATGCGTGTTTGATGTAATCGATATAAGCACAGACTATGAAATCGGCTATTCTAGATTCGAATCCTACATCGGGCCGACTGCGTTGTTTTGATGCACGAACACTGTGGGAGAAAAGTAAGACCCCTACACACAATAGACGTTGCTTTTTGGCTAACAGTAAAGTGTAGTATCTGTTCTGGTACAACACTTAATGTTTTCTGACCTCGGCCAGTCAAAGAGAAATTCTTCTATGTTAAAGCGTTTAAACAAACTTTTGTCACAATATAGAGTTCCTCTATAAAAGATCAAACTTTTCCACAAAGTAAACACCAACCTTGTGTCTAACTTTGGCGTTGTGGGGATGCAATTGAATAAGAACCCCAACAATTGCATTACAACTAAGGATGAACGCGATTCGTACGAATCAGCAGGTTATATGTTCTTTTAACTCAGTTGCCATATTTAGGTACTCATGCGAAAAACTATGCAAGGTTGACAGCATCACTAATGAAAGTTGTGCTATGGAGTCTATAGAACTCGACGACATCACACAGAGTTGTCAGTACTCCCACCCATGCACTGACGCATCACCACTAGCTATGTATAAAATAACAACGTGTGTTCAATTAATATGTATACAATGACTCATATACAATATTTGTTCTTTTAACCATGTCTACACTATAATACCCGAGTCTATTATTAACGAAGATCGAAACTGGTCGGTATTTTTTCTCACAATCTTTTCATTCATATATTTTAGAGATATTATGCTCACATCATTTGGTATACAGTTAAGAATGGAATTTATTTTTGACAGTATATCATGTATCACGTGACTGTTTTGTTGAGAGCCGTGTTTGCGTTAGTAATAACATTAAACAAACGGCTGATGTTGTTTACAAGCTATGAATAACCGAAGAAAACACAAAATGGATGATGAAACTTGTACGGAATTCAAAACTGTGTCTCTGAAAATACAGGTTCGAATCTGGTACAAGTTTTATTTTCAGTGTGTTGCTTTATTTGATTAGTCCCAGCCGGAGGAGAACATTCACCGTTTAGTTACTGGTATTACCTAAGCAAACACCAGGGTTTACAAAACAATGTGATACGAAATACAACACCTGGTAGTCGTATGTTTGTACAGTGAACCATAAAGGTATTTCCATATTTCAAATGTATCATTCAATATTGTACGATGAATAACATTTTAATGTTGAACTGTGGCAATGCATTAACAAACAGAAAGAAAGCAATTATTTAGTTATAACAAAGCGATTGTTAATTGAATGGAATTCATTTTGAATATTAAAAACAAAACGATTCGTTCTGGTTTCAACTAGACATAACTTTGCCAGGTTTCCTTTTAGATAAACGCAATTAAGACCGCCATTATGTTCGTACTATTAATTATTTTGAACTCGTAATTATAATGGGTTGCGTTAATAACACAACGTAACAATTTTCACAAAAGTTTTGTTTATTGTATTTTTTTACTGTTTTTTTAAAATCAATTTTCTTATTCCAAAAAATGTTATATTTTCTGTATCATCGACCGTTATAGAAATGCATCGCTTTTCAGTGCCATCATATATTACAAAATGCTATAAGCTCCACTACTAAATGTTTATCTAATTTTGTCTTTCAGATCAATTACTAAGTTCTGTTCTTATTAAGATGGCTACTAGAGGATGTACGAATTCTCTAGATAAATTTTGTTATGTTTGTGAAAAACAAGCAGGTATTACATAAGATCGTAGAAGGGGCCAAATTGTGAATAGCATACGAACTATTTTCGGTGACAAGGAAATAACTTGCTAACAGGTGACTGAGATACCATGCCCCAATTTCTATGATAACATTCACTCGACTGAGTGTCACTCCACTAAATATCATATCATCGCATCAATATGAATGATAATTCAGATCGCATCTTGTCATCTCTTGAAAAAATATTGGGTTGTGCTTTTTATATTTTTTTTTAATATGAATCTGAGCAATTAATCTCTTCTGCCCGAGCAATCAACTATCAAAAAATAACTTGCTAACAGGTGACTGATATGCCATGCTACAATTTCTATGATAACTGTCCCTCGACTGAGTGTCCATCCACTAAATATCATATCATCGTATCAATATTAATGATAATTCAGATCGCATCTTAACTGCTGTCATCATCATTGGCCCCTTCTGTGATATGTGGAAGATGTCGATCTACTCTAGACGGACGGCTAACTGGTACAGAAAGGGAAATGCATTTTACCATTTCCAGAGTATGGAGAAAGCCAGTTAACCATCACGATGACTTACTTTTGTATGAGTGATCGGACAAAGTAGAGAAAAGATAAAGGAAGACCAGCTCTTCAGTATCCAGACATAACATCATGTAGAGCACCTGCCCCACATGATGACAGAATACCAGTACCAAGAGGAGAGACGATAGCAGACGGAAGAAGAGAGACGATAGCAGACGGAAGAAGAGAGACGATAGCAGACGGAAGAAGAGAGACGATAGCAGACGGAAGAAGAGAGACGATAGCAGACGGAAGAAGAGAGACGATAGCAGACGGAAGAAGAGAGACGATAGCAGACGGAAGAAGAGAGACGATAGCAGACGGAAGAAGAGAGACGATAGCAGACGGAAGAAGAGAGACGATAGCAGACGGAAGAAGAGAGACGATAGCAGACGGAAGAAGAGAGACGATAGCAGACGGAAGAAGAGAGACGATAGCAGACGGAAGAAGAGAGACGATAGCAGACGGAAGAAGAGAGACGATAGCAGACGGAAGAAGAGAGACGATAGCAGACGGAAGAAGAGAGACGATAGCAGGCGGAAGAAGAGAGACGATAGCAGGCGGAAGAAGAGAGACGATAGCAGGCGGAAGAAGAGAGACGATAGCAGGCGGAAGAAGAGAGACGATAGCAGGCGGAAGAAGAGAGACGATAGCAGGCGAAAGAAGAGAGACGATAGCAGGCGGAAGAAGAGAGACGATAACAGACGAAAGAAGAGAGACGATAGCACTCGAAAGAAGAGAGACGATAGCAGGCGGAAGAAGAGAGACGATAGCAGACACAAGAAGAGAGACGATAGCAGACACAAGAAGAGAGACGATAACAGACGGAAGAAGAGAGACGATAACAGACGGAAGAAGAGAGACGATAACAGACGGAAGAAGAGAGACGATAACAGACGGAAGAAGAGAGACGATAACAGACGGAAGAAGAGAGACGATAACAGACGGAAGAAGAGAGACGATAACAGACGGAAGAAGAGAGACGATAACAGACGGAAGAAGAGAGACGATAACAGACGGAAGAAGAGAGACGATAACAGACGGAAGAAGAGAGACGATAGCAAACGGAGGAAAAAGCAAACTTGCAGAAGGTAAATGAAAATTACAGACAGCAATGAAGATTGTAATAATAATGTTGCCATAATATATTTAATTGAACAGAGAAGTGACAAATATTAACATTCACATGCAACATGAATTGAGAACAAATACATCGAAAACTGCCACGAATATTGGACCCCTAAACTGCGCTAGAAAACTACTCACACTTGCCGGCATTTTATATCTCCACAAAACCATCATTCGACATGCATAAAGTATTGTTGTCACATCTCTGCTGGTACATCTCTTACTAGTCTCACCCTATAAGACATATATCCCCGAATAACCCGACAAGCAGCAAAATCCCACCCCTTTACGATAGAAGTATTCAGATACCGGAAAGCTTTCTACTCTAATAGTTTCCACCCCTGAACGGCTAAACTGTAAAATTCCATTTCTTGTTTCTCTGTTTTCCTTACTCTACTAATGTGCAGACATATTTATGAACGCTGAACAGACATCTCGCTGCTCAACTCCCTATTTAGTGTCTCTTACGTTTAACTAGCAATGTGCTTTGTTTGGGGTTAATAAGACTAAAAAAAGGTATGTAATACGTGAAAGTAAATATTTTCTCCTATACCTTTGATTTTTATTCCGTCAAATTATCCACATATCAATCAGCATGAATCGATAGTATTTGAGCAAAAGCTGAAAGATGCCGAGCAATACTTGTAATCGGTCTTTAATAATTATATGTTATGCATTCTTAACATCAAACATTTCTAATTAGTCCACTGAAATCAAATAAATAGCCAAGTGCAACAAGCCATGTAAATAGAAAGGTTGAATATATTTACATTTACATCGAATATGATTTTTTTCCAAGATCGTTTTAAACATGAATAGTGTAGTCATCGTCGCGACCTCCTCGGCAGTTTGTTCCACGGAGCAAAATCATATACGAAGAATATTGCCTCTTATTTATTGAGTCGAGAGCAACAGTGGTACATATTTTGAGGATGCCGGCAGAGACTGCAACTTAGAGATGGGGTAAGAAAAAACTGCTCGAATAGTAAATCTAAATTCCTCTTGATGATTTACGACAGAATCCAGTCTCTTTGAAGTGACGAGAGATTTTGTCTTAGGAGCCGATCTTTGTGAGTAAACGTGGAGTGCCCCGTCACCATGCTGGTTGCAAACCGTTACACATGCTGAAGGTATACCCAGAGAGCATAGTCGGATCTAACTACATATGGAACTAAAATTGTATCCTACTTAATCCGAAAACATTTTATACGACTTCAGTGTAAGGATTAAAGTGTAATGCCTGTTCGGCCACCCAGCCCATCTTCCTAAGCAGTACCTCTTTTTATTTGATGCTGATGGGTTTATTAGGTGTCCTTTTACCAGCCATTATGCCTGCTAATATGATCTAAAAACAGAAGAATAACAAGAACAGATAAAAGTAGGCAAAACACGAGTTACAAGAGAAATAAGCCACCATTCGCATATGCATGGAATATTGTTGCCACACATGTGCTGGTGCACCAACCACTAGTCTTTAAAACTTTGATAGGGTGCAAAAAAGATTATCTTACCTAATATGTAACAACAGTCTACACAGCTCTAGTCCCTGTCCCATCGCCGCAATACTGCATCCCTGTGGTTGTTTTACAAGTACTTCCACGTAATATGCTCCTATAAACTGACTGCACCTGTACCCCCTTAACGAAAATACACCTGACCAACCCAACAAACAGCAAAATCCCACCCTGCACTATAGAGATCGCCAGATGCCGGTAAACTTTCTATACTAATAGTTTTTTTTCTTCGGAGCCCTTGCCATTGGAATTTTCTTCCTGCTCCTTGTCTATCTAACTGTACCAACATGCAGAAATGTTATGAGAACAAATACATTGCATCTTAACTATCAACTAAGAATCCCATCTATAAATTTGGACCCTTATGAAAGTAATCCTTTACGTCTTACTGGCAATGTGCCTTGTTTAAGATGAACAACAGTAAGTAAAATAATTAATGGAAGCACACAAGCAACAAAAAGCGGATGACTGATGATAAAAAGAGACAAATTGTCGAACCGTATTAGCTCGTTGTCATTACACATCAGACTTTAAAAAAGGAGGCATATTTATTTTTAATGGAAATCGCTCCAGACAACGCATGTAGCAACTTGATGTAAGGAGATAATAAGAATAAATATGATTATCGCAAAGACGAGAAATGCCTATTGACTTTAGTCCTGAAAAGGCCAAGGTTATAGGAAGGAGGAAAACTATCAGCAGGAAGAGAGTTCCAGAAGCCTGCGGTTCTTGGAAAGAAGCTACTGAAATATGAACCTGTATTACAATGAGGTATCAAAACAGCGAATTGATGTAGATCACTAGGCCAACGAGTCGAACGAGCTGGAACAAAAGAAGCTAGAAATAGATCACATAATTATGAAGAACACATGTCATAATAATATTTATAGAAAAGACTGAGGGTGCACAGAAGAATAAAGGGTAATGCCAATTAAATAAGATACTTTTCTGCACCTTATCAAGAACCCTCAAATGAGTAAGAAATTCACAAGCCCAAATGTGACAACATTACTCCGGCCTAACCTTCACAGGTAACATGAATTGGAACAAATACATTGAAGACGTTGCCAATGCTGCCGCAAAGAAGGTTGGCTCCCTCGACCATACTAGTTAACTCCTTACACCTGACATTATCCTGTATCTCTACAAAACCACCATCCGCCCATGCATGGAGTATTGTTGCCACATCTGGGCTGGTGCATCATCTACTAGTCTCTCCCTCCTTGACAAGGCCCAAAAAAATAGTTGCCAACTTAATAGGTCCCTCACTGTCAACCAAGCTCCAGTCCCTGTCCCATCGCCGCAATGTAACATCCTTATGTTTGTTTTACAAATATTTCAATGGATTATGCTACGATGAATTGGCTACTCTGGTGCCCCCTCGACGTAAATTCACTAGACTAACTCGATCAACTAAATCTCATTCATTCACTGTGGAGATCCCCAGATGCCGGAGAGCCTTCTACTCAAATAGCTTCTTTCCTCGTGCTGCTGGCCTCTGGAACTCGCTCCCTGCCCCCTACTTTCCCGACAGTACTGACTTGCAGAAATTTAAAACTAATGTAAACAGACATCTTGCTGCTCAGATCCCAATTTAGGCTGACCCCCCAACATTCTCTCTTTTTCTTTTTTCTCAGTAGCCCCTTACGTCTACGGTGGCGGCCTGCCTTGTTTGGGGTGAACCATGTTAAAAAAAAACAAAAAAACAACATGGTCTGATTGTGGATATGTAGAGATAGAGAATAGCCTCAGATGTGAGAAAGTGTTTGGAGCGATAGAGAGAACCGACTATACGAGAAGCAGAAAGAGCAATGGATCTGATGTCTGAACCCCAAGAAAGATTTGATGAGAGAGAAAGAGCAAATAGACGACAAACGATGAAATACGTCGAAGCACAGGCGTCTTCCAATGTTTTCTGTCTGTCAAACTAGCCACATATTTATCATTCTGATTAAAAGCTGAAATGTGTCGGGCAAATCTTAGTTGTAATCGATCTTTCACCGTTATTTACAATTCATTCTACATCTTACACGGAAATCCTGATTAGTCGATTGTGCCCATCAATTCCCAGGCATCAAATCGATGAACGATCATTGTCAACATTTTCTATAGCTATATTCGGAAGTCGTCAACTGAGTCTCTGTGCTCAAGAGCCGGTTGGTTGACTCACAGTTCGTTCAGATTGGTACTTACATAGATGAGACACGGGTGAGGTGTTGGTTTGAACTTTTAGCTCTTTGTAGTGTCCGCCTTGAAGGACGGTAACTTACTTATATCGTTTGCTCTCTGTCGACATGCCACCCCTTTACATAACCCTAACCCCTTTACGTAACCGGCTGAACTGAACACCGTTTCACCTCGTCTCACAAAAGATCAGTCTGTTCTCTCTTTGATGTTAAGGTTTGAAAAAGAAACGCGATAACATTTCTATTGCGTCCGCCATATAAGCGTGTGGCCTGCGAATCTGATTGACGCACAAGGTACCCTCCCTCCCTCCTTAAAGCTACCAATCCAGCTCCCGTCAAACACTGACTGATTTTGATGGTATTTATTGGTTTGCAGACGAATCGATCCAACACCAATCGATTCTGTTTTTGCATCCGGATTTTCTCTTAAGTTTTGTTCTTTCTTTTCCGGTGGTATTGATTTATTTTCGGAACTCTTGTCCAACGATGCTTTCTTCCCTGGATGCCGTTTCCACGTTCCTACATAAAACAAGGAACACAATTTCATTACGAATAATTATATATCAAAAGCGTTGACCCATGAATTCGAAGCATCGGCCATTTGTCGCCTTTATCAGAGAGAAACACAAAGCAAGTCGTTGGGGAAACGAGTTAGCGGTTATTTGTTTCAAGGATAAAAATAGTATATTCTTCATACAAGTATTATTTTGAATCGAAACATTGAAAGCTATTTATATACAAAAATATCTAAAGATTGTTATTACTACACAAGGGTCAGTAGCCATAGAAAGGTTATATTCTCATACATCTAAGCAGAAAATCAATATAGATCTTATATAGGCAAATACAAATCAGAAAATATAAATCAAATAAATTATCTTTTTTAATATTGGAACAAAAGTCTCTAATCACATTGGGAAGGAGGCACTTTAAAAAATGATAAGTATATAACTGGTAAACAATATTTTGTATTATTTATCTGATATATGAAGTAAAGTGTTCTCAATTTGATTGACGAGTATAGCTTTATAAACAAGAACTACACGTACACATAACTGTTAATTATAAAAGTATTACACATATTGTTTCGAGTTATGAACATATATCTTTTTTTTTTTAATCGAGTTCTTACTTTTTATATTTAATCCGACCAACAGTTTTTCTTGTTATTACTAATGTCATAGATTGGAGAGTTACTATCTCACTTCGACATCCTTTTCCTGTTACCTAGATCACTGTACTATAGTTTTCTGCTGTACATCATTTCTCCCGCTTACTCACTGGTTTCACTGCTCGATGACGCAATAGATACACGCGTTTTTGTTTTCATTTCCTTACAGCTATAAACTATGAGCCCATTTAACGCGAATACGAGACTATTCTAATCAAACATGGCGCTAGTTCTTTCTGCCTCCTATATCTCTATTAAAAATGAGGTTATAGGAGAGTAGAAAGTGACTAACTTGGGTTTACTTTTGGCAGCCTCATAACTCTCGCTTCTCTTATTTTGTCTTTTAGTCTTCACATTCCATGAGCGTTGTTTTTGACAAAGGGGTAAGAATTGCTGTTTTCTGGGTTGGAATCTATTCCTCTAACCATTATTGTTTACTCGTTTTTTTACCTTGAAGTAGTATTCTTTTCTTAGCTCCTTACATCAAGTGGCTTCATGCCTTGTCTGGAGCGACTTTCATAAAAAAGAAAGATACGAATCGATCAATTTCCTACTCATATCTCTCTATGTGACCCTTTTACTATTACGTTGTCATTAGCGAGAACAGTTAACAAGAATATACTAATCAAACTCTCTCTCTCTCTCTCTCTCTCTCTCTTTCTGGTCAATATTGGTACGATCTGTGAAGGAATATGGATAAATATCTTAAATATCCACCCAGATATATATTTCTTTATAATTAAAAGAGAATCGATGATATCTATTCATCTAACACTTATTGTTTCCTACTTTTGGACCTTGATGTAG
>OY744540.1:82484943-82539943 GCA_963556195.1 Sepiola atlantica
GATATATATATATATATTATCTTATGATATATATATATATATATTATCTTATGATATATATATATATATATATTATCTTATGATATATATATATATATATATATTATCTTATGATATATATATATTATCTTATGATATATATATATATTATCTTATGATATATATATATATATTATCTTAATATATATATATATATATTATCTTAATATATATATATATTATCTTATGATATATATATATATATTTTATCTTATGATATATATATATATATATTATGATATATATATATATATTTTATCTTATGATATATATATATATTATGATATATATATATATGATATATATATATATTATCTTATTATATATATATATAATCTTATGATATATATTTATATATTATCTTATGATATATATATATATATATATATATATATATATTATCTTATGATATATATTTATATATATATATATATTAGTTATTAGTAAATAATAGCACATTACTTTCACCTACATACACCAGCATTTCAAGCTTTCACTCATCAGTGTAGAGAATGATAATGTCAGACAGTCTCAAGGTTCGAATCCCTGCTACAGAATAAATCTAGATTCCGCACGCAAGCGTCCTAACCATACGGCCACGAGACATTGCCACGTCAAGAAGGGAATTAAAGTAATATTGATGCGAATGGAGGCACATATAGAAAGACTGACTAGAGTATTCAACGAACGTTGTCGGAATATATATATAAGAGTCAGAATGTAAAACGCGGTAAACGCCATTTTCAAAATTGTGAAGCGATCACCACAAAACGTTGCATTTCAATACAACACCTAAATGTCATGATTTACATGCAGTGATATCGGCACAGTTTTCCTTCTCTTTGATGTTCGTCCACTTTTTATATAATTTTTAAAGTTAATGAAATAAGATTACTTTTGCTTTTCCCTTGAACTCTACATTATATATATATATATATATATATATATATAGAGAGAGAGAGAGAGAGAGAGAGAGAGAGAGAGAGAGAGAGAGAGATAGATAGATAGATAGATAGATAGATATAACGTATGAAACCAGTGGCAACATTTTAAAATGCTTAACCTAATACGATTTTATTATGTAGTGCCAGTCCAGCGTCGTTAAAGGTAAATCCTCAAGGACTTCTCTGGAACAATGCGAAAAACGTTCTCTGCGCGTTTCTACACCGTCTTTAAAAAAAAACTTTTTCTCTAGCTTTTTTGTTCATTTGCTTTTATACAGCTGAGGATGATTCGACAAAAAATCGAAAACGTTCGTTAAACCTATGGGGCATTTATTATTTTTTGGGATTTTAATACAAAAAAGAACCAGCAGTAAAAGGTAAAAAATAAATAAGGTATAATTAAACAGACGAGTTCTGTCATTTTTAACAATGTTTGCATTACTCTCTCTCTCTCTCTCTATATATATATATATATATATATATCTTCATCGTTGTGTACCATATATTTCTTTCAAATGCTAGACTAGCACCTGCTATTTAGAGGCTCCAACCGAGTGCTCTTTAAAGGAGTTTGTCCGCTCCCTTAAGTGCACTTATTTGGATATCTTTCGCACTTGGTGTTCCAGGAATACCTTCTAGATACTTTTTGAAATTTTTCTTCATTAGGCCATAAGCTCCTATTATAACTGGGATAATGTTGATGTTTTTGAGGTTCCAGTTTCTCTTCATACCATATATTGAAGAGACACTAGAACCTCGAAAACATCAACATGCTGAATATATTATGGCGCGAACCGTGAGGAGGGGGAGGAGGCCAGTGTAAAGAAAGAAAGTACTATGGTGTTATTTTTTCAACATCCCTTATCAGGGCTACTACTACTACTACTACTACTGACTCAAACTACTGCAATACCTTTTGGCCAGCCAGCGACAGCAAGGGTACCTTGTCGACACCCGTCAACAGCTACCCAGCCCTTTGTCTCCAACGACACCACTCCTGTCGTTCCAGTTTGCTGCCACCAGAGACGCCACTCCCGTCTTTCCAGTCTCTCCTGTTCCAGTGACGTCATCACAAATCCCATCACTCATTGTTACTACCACCATATGGTAAATAAACATACCTTTCCTTGAACTTATCACCAGGGTTTGTCCTCTCTTCTTGTTCATTGCCGAAACTTGCCTGTGTCTACTTTCTTAGTTGTGAGGCCGATCAACCCCAACGGTCGGTCGGTCTGTCGGTCCCACAATTATAGTGAAAAGTACATAGTAGTGATCCTCATTCAATCCCGAGCAACTCCGGGTCTTCTTGCTAGTAATTTAATAACGATCAGTGTATATAGGCGTCAGAACTATTTGACATATTATTATATGTATGTATATGCGTGTGCGCGATGCAGAGATAAACAGCACGCGAGTCAGTTCTGCCTGTGTCTAATTCTCTTTTCGGTACGATGTTTAACAGAGACTAGAGATATTGGCTCTATCGATGATTACCGTATACATTCCCTTTTATACGCCCATTCGCCGTCTAAATATGAATGGCTGCTAATTATTGATTCGATTTTACGATTCCTTTTTTTTTTTTCATGGAAAACAAATCAACGAACATGAAACAAGCAGCGATCGTGTAAGTTATTTTGCCTTCTCAGATAGATTTTTTTTCCCGGGTCCTTTGCTTCCCTCTTCTCTGATGAGTCTTCAATCAAGCCCACCACGAGAACAGCGTAATAGCAACTCAAACAAGAGAATTGGCCAAGTTTTTATCACAAACGCAACAGAAATGCGTCTATTTATTCGTATTGTAATCTAAACTAGACACGAATCCACTTGCCCGTCGAATGGCTGTTCGATTCGACCGTTTGTCGTTCAGAGATACCAATTCTCTAACGGCTTTACAGCTTTTCTCCCGCCATTCAATGGGGTTTGATAAGGTTTATTATCTTCTGCCCGCTTATTGTGTGTTATTCTTCAAGCGTAAGAGAGGAATTCCGAATGTGCACACGGATCTCTGTTTCAAAGATTGACTCAGATACGTCATTTTCCTGGTAGCCTGTTGCTACACCACAAAAAAAATCAACATTCCGTTTTCTAAATTATGATTTTAGCAATAATTTTAAAATGTATGTAGTAAATAAAACATGTGAGGTAACATATTGTATACAGAAAATCTGTTCCTCAGAATTACGTGATATGTTCCCTGATTCTTTTGTTCCAGTGGTTTCCATCAATTCGTTGTTTCGATACTTCATTGTAATACAGCTTGCTATTCTGGTAGCTTCTTTCCAAGAACCGCATACTTGTTGACCTCTTTTATTGCTGACTGTTTTCCTCCTACCTATAAGCTTGGTCTCTTCAAGTCTAAGACCAATAGGCATCTCCTGATTTTGCGATAATCATATTTGTGCATGTTAGCTCCTTACATCAAGTGGCTTAAGGCATTGTCTGGAGCGATTTCCATATATATATATATATATATATATATATAGTACATGTATTGTATTAGTTTCTGTAGATGTAAATCCGTTGAAACTCAAGTGTTTATAAAATGTGCTCAATAACAAGTAGAGCTGTTAAGTATAATTTCTTATTTATTCAAACATTATTGGTTACAGATGTGCATACATGTTTCGGTGGTGCTTCTTCACGGAGAGTCAACCTCTCAGACCAAAGAATACAGAGAAGTGATATGGATTTGGAAAACTTTCCCTTTAAATAAATCTTTTTAGGGGATAAGATATATATATATATATATATATATATAAACTTAAAGCATACATGTTTCAAATTACGGTTAGTTCCCTTAACAGTACAGTTTTGCACCACTTTTATGTCTGCTTACGAAGATTAAAATCAATATATAATGATTCGAAACCTTATGTCTAGAATCCTTATTCAAATCTTCATCAAGATCCATTACATAGTTCTAATTCTAGAAAATTTCTACCATATAAGGTCTAAGCTTAAGGGATCTTAAGAAATTGAAATTTAGGGTATATTGTTTAATTGATAAATTTTCAAACAGGAGTTTGTGTCCAAATTATGCCCCTAAAAATCATTTATACATTGATGTTAGCATTGTTAAAATTTCGCTATCATCGAAAATGTCTGGATTCTCACTGAGGGCTTTCAGTCCATCTGGATGCTTTTGGCATGATACTAAATTCAACTGAATATATCCCAAATGACGACCCCGTACGTAAATATTTTGCTCCGTTCCAAAATTCATGATTATCAATTTTGTTTAGGAGTGACTTCAGTACGTACAAATATATAAACATATTCGCATACCTGACTCTATATATAGATACTTATGTTATATATTGACGGACGTAACTTGGGGGGGGGGGGATATAAGAACCTTTATGAGAGTGTTAGATAATGGCTTTGACGCATCTATTCGAGATGGGATTTGACTTGCGCGGTTGTAGCGGAGTCATTCCGTACGAGGCTACGGGTGTGTTTTCCCACGCCGAGAACGACAATTGACGGGATCTTAAGGATCACACGAGGTCAGTGGGTGAGGTTGCACCTGTGTGTTGACAACGAGAGTTGGTGCGCGATTACGCTAGCGTGGGAACATTGACTTGGATTTGAGTTGAGTTACTGTCTGGAGGCGAGAGAGTCAAGATCCAAGAATGTGACGTTAACAGAAGGGAGTATTCCCTAAATGGAAGACAGGCGAAAGGATCCCCCCTGTCTCTAGGAATAGTTAGGACAGCAGTAATAATCTAACTACGATATTCGTAAAACTCTCTCTCTCTTTCTCTCTGTCTATCTCTCTCTCTATCAACAATAGCAATGCAACTCCACCGCAATACAAACGACGCCTGAATAAAAGTAATTAAAAATAATAAGATTGTTGTCTTATGAAGCGAGAAAGGTCCTTTGTTACAGACAGCTCCCGGAGATGGCCACGGCAGTGCAGAGGAGAAGAAAGACTCAACCACTGGACGACGAAACCGGCCGAAAAAATACGAAGGTATGAATTGTTTTAAAGGGCTATTCAACACTTAGCCTTAAAATGTATTGCAGTTTCAGTGACATTACACGAATAACTCCTCTACAAATAAGCATGATACATAATATACTCTCTCTGTTTCATTTTACTTCAGTTGAGGTTCTCAGAAACCAAGGGGCTCTTTCCTGGGGATAATATTTGACCTCAATATGAGAAATGCAGATATTCAAATATTCCATGAAAGTTCTCCTTTACCTGTCAAACGTTGAGCTAGTAAAACAATTAAGAACGTTAATTTTTCCTGCCTAATTGACTAGTTAACTATGTCATATTATATATTTCTTGTGGTCTCTTGGTCTTACCGGATCTCAGGACAAAAATTCATCTAGTCTGGTGGAGTATCCAGCTAAGTGCTGTTAATTGAATAAACATTACTTGATGAAGGTGCATCATTCCTCGTATGAGCCAGTGTATAGCCGTGTCGAAAAGATTTTATTTAGGCTTAGAATTCTACCATTTAGAATATCTTGTCAGGGTTTACTTGTAGGGGTAAGTATTCTCATGTTAGGTTCCCCTGACAAACATTTTACAGATAGACCGAGGCAGTCGAGGATAGTGTCTAGTAGGTAATTCAAACTTTCGGTAATATATTTTAATGTGACGATATGGTACGTTTTCGCCGCTCGAAGTCAAATCAATCAATTATTTTGGAAAACAAGAGCAAAGTGCAGCAAGCCATGTAAAGTGACAGGTGAAGGCTATTTACGTCCACATACAGTCGAAATGTTTCTGCCAGGCCGCTTTTGACCTGGATATGGTTGTAGAACCATTTTGCCCTACTCGACGACCGTCAACCCCACGTGGTTTTCTTCTGTGTCTTTATCGTCTAGCCGAGTCGTCTATCCACTGACGAATCGTCGAGAGCACAGCACTGGTCCACAAGATAAATAAAAGAAGCAGAACTCTCGAGAAAGAACACAAACACATATATGTTGCGTATAATTTAGTTTGATCTATGAGTGTGTGTGACACCGTCACAGACTGTCGAGACCCCCATTGTCGTTGCTCAAGTCGTCAGCTAATCTCATCGTTTTCTCGGTTCGATCCTAACTGCCCGGCTTCTCTCCGAAATCCAAACTCGTTAACTTTTTGTCATGAACCTTACTGTCGTCAAACTGTCGTAAAATTAACCTACCTTACTGTAGTCAGATGTCGTAAAACACTGTCACTCCTAAATGTCGTGTCCGGTATTCTTTTCTTAGTCACCGTTCATGAACAATGGAAAGAAACCACTCCCGCATTTTCTTTTGTCTCTATCGATGAGTCACTTCCTATCCTCGCGGCCTCCATTGTATCGCATGGTAGTCATCGTCATATCCTCCTCTGGCAGGTTGTTTCACGGAGCAACAACACGGACAGAGAATGCTGCCTTTCTTCTATCGATCTAAAAGTTACCGTGGTACATTTTTTACGGGTAGCCGTGGAGATGACGACTTGGTACTGGGGTGAAAGTCGCCTGAAAATGTAGAGTTACATTTTCGTGGTTGATTTTGTCCGCCTGAATAGAGTCTGAACGAGATGAGAAATATAATTGATACTACTTTATGTATAGTCTTACTTTACCCTCAAAGCGGTCGACGATGTAAAATAGTTATACTTTAGTACAGAATCGTCGAAACTTGTTTTTGTTGACCACAATTTTTAAAGCGAACTAAGAGATACAATCAAATAGAAAAAGAGTTCGTATCAGTCTTTCAAAAAACTGGCGATTCAGCCTCTTTTTCATTTGAAGATGAAGCGCCTTCCGTCTACGATTCGTTACACATACTTTAAAGAAAGTCTAACTCACGAATGGAACTTAGTAATATTTTCCTTTTCTCCGCTGGAGGCAGAGACGATTTATGAAATGATTACAGACGAGAACAGAAATAGTAACTTTGAATATTGAAGATAAGTCCCGACTGTCATGCTTCTGCGGGCAACACTCCCGATAAGCCGTTTGATACGTTTATCGCACAATTTAGATTCAATGAGGATAGGTTAATAAAATGCTTTAATATCTCCATAATTAAATTTAGATGTGCATAACCTATATTCAAACGGAAATTATAATAATAATTATATATGTATATATATATAGATATATATGTATATATATATATTTGAACGTACACACATATGTATAGATACACATATATGCGAGAGACTAGGAGACGCATATATAAACACACACACGTCTGGGTGAGCGCATCGTTCAGTTGATGGATCTTAGCAGTAAGTGGTGACTAAGATCCAACGTTCTAGGTTCGAATCATGCGGTCAGCGGGCCAGCTGTATACAGCCACACTGATCAGTCGTAATAACGACAAAATAAGCTTTTCTGTAGATATAACTTTAAACCAAAAGTAATATATATATATATATATATGTGTATATATACACATACATACAGTATATACACACATGTAGAGATTTGTTAGATATGCGATGTTGAACCTTGTCAGTACTTAATAAATGACTATTTAGGAATATTATATATTCAGTTAATGTAGGTTATGTCTATATTTATAAAGTGAGGTATGTATATATAATTATTTATAGTGTGTGGGTCTGAGCGTTAGTCATATGATTCTAGTCTGAATCTATGAACTGCGTTCGACCTCATGCGACCGGCTGTAACTGCTACTCCTAAACTGATAAGGGTAAGAGAGTAAAAAAGAACGTCGTCTGTATGTGAAAAAACACCTTGAATATTTACAATGATTTGTATAATTAAAAGCCCCTTTTAAAGAAGTAATAGTTTTAAAAGTAGTGCCCAGGGTGCAAGCAAATGTCCGATTGCCAAAAAGTCCGGTGTCGAAGAGTCCAGCGGAGAGAATAAGATGTAGATAGGTAGGTCGTTAGAGGCACGAGAAGTAATGAGAGAGGTTTCAAAGTTAAATTCCAAGAAGCCACAACTTCAGGCAATCGGCAATCGGACATTTGCTTGCACCCTGGCACAGTTTTGCCCTGCGCTTCTTTCCCTACAACTTTTATTTCATTTTTTCAAATTTTAAATCTTGGCCATTGCCAACTTATCTATCCCAGCGACTTCCTCTGATGATAAGATTTTGATCTTTGAAAAGCCTGGCTTAAGGAAAATTTAACTTGAATAAATTGCCTTTTTGCGGAATATACCTTGCTTTGAACTTTTGAATTGAATTTTGATTTGGCTTTTGCTTTCTCTAATTCCTTTCCATTCTCCTTCATTTCTACCTGCTCTATCCTGGATATTGAGCTGCATACTCTTCACAATAGGGTTTTACCTCTCCTAAAAGTACGCTTTTAGTACACCTCTTTATATATATATATATATATATATATATATATATATATATATATTGTTAATCTCCTGATTCCCCCCATCCCTTTTCAATTGTGTCTTATTCTCATTACTATAAATCACCTCTTATTCCACAATTGATTTAAGTTTTTCAGTTTTGCGTTAATTCTAACCAGATTCAGGATTTCAAAGTTGCCTCCCCTTGATCGTTCGTTTCAGAGTGTTTCTGTGTCTGTAATTAAAAAAAAAATGTTCCGGATTTCTCAGTCCGAAAACATTTTTTTATTAACAACATATCAACAAAAGAAAACGAAAATGCTTCATCAGTGTACATTCTGTGCGCCACAGTCAATCAAAAGTAAACCAAAACAAAATACAACTGTCAATATTTAAAAGTTATTGATTAAACATTTTTATATCTTTTTCATACTTTAACTATAGCTCACCGTTCAAAGGAAATGCATCAGGAGAACATACTCATTTTCACGTTTTCTTTTTTAAATGCTCATCATCAATCGAAAACAATAATATAATAAAAATAAATAAATAGTTAACCCCCGTCACATCAGTTCTTATTTGTCTTTTTTCTTTACATTTTACTTTTTTTCTTCATTCTATAGCTTTTTTTAAAAAAGATATTTTGGGATATCGTATTTTGTTCTTGCCTTAGTTTAAAAAAAGTCTATTTTCGGAATCGACATAAACAATTGTCTGATATTAAAGTGTTTTTTTTTATGAAATCGGAAACATTTTAAAAATTATTTTATCATGAGCTCTAGTCGGATTGCACGCTATTAAGCTACTACATGTGTCAGCTTATCGCGCAGTTTCCCTCCGTCACCACTTCATCTAATCCTACTCCTCTTTTTCGATATTGACGAATAGAGACAGCAGGATAATAAGTCTATTCATTCTTTTTTGGTGAGTAAAAAAGAAAGCGAGAGAAAGGGATAGCGATCAGAAAGAGTCTAATTTGGGTTTTTGCATTTCTCTTTTTAAGAATTTAACTGGCAACGAGTCATGTTTATTGTAATTACATAATATATATATATATATATATATATAGTATCAATTTTTATTCATACAAACATTATTGGTTACATATGATCATACATGTTTCGGTTGTACTCTTCAGAGAGTCAACCTCTTCAGACCAAAGAAGACAGAGGGTGACTGCCTGTGAAGAGTACAACCGAAACATGTATGCACATATGTAACTAATAATGTTTGTATAGATAAACATTTATACTTAAGAACAGCTCTACTTGTTATTGAGCACTTTTTATAAACACTTGAGTTTCAACGGATTTACATCTACAGAAACTAATACATGTACTATATATATATATATATATATATATATATATATATTATATAGCATGTATCACAATTGAATTGAAGCTACGAATAAAGTGTTCGATCGTAGTTTGTGAAAGAGAATATGAAAAACTTTTTAAAATACTATATATAGAGACTGATAGATAAAGTTTCTTGTGAATATTGCATAATTATGATTAAAGAACAAATCAAACTTTTATTAATTTTCACTTAGGTTTTTGGTTATAATTATGATAAAAAGTACATTAAATAAATTGGATCGTTCATGTGATTTTAATACCACTGATACAGAAGCATTTTTATCTTTTCATCATCAAATCAAATTAAGTAGCAATTATTAAAATCTGTTTTTAAAAATTTGATGTTTGCTTTATTATGTTTCCGTTCCACACAATCGGACAGAAAACACATTTAAAAAAAAAATGTTATTAATAAAGAAAATAGCAGCAAAAAAGACAGAACAATTATAAGCTTAGGTTGATACAAATTAACCACTCTTTTTAAGTTTAACTTCTAAAATAGAAGAAAAACAAACATGCAAAAAATTAAAACCATATTATAGACAAATTATATAACAATTTTCCAAACGAATTATTACGGAAGAAGAGCATTTAAAAACCATTTAATATCCGATAATGAAACAATTGTACGCAATTTCTCCTTAACCGGATGTTGTACGTGCGATGCTCACATTTTGTGAACATTAAACATTCTGATTTCCTGCCATTCACGTGTCTTTCTCGCCATTTTAAGTTGGAAAACGTTAGCTGAAGGACATGTACCAATTAAAAGGCGGGAAGCGGGGGGGCACATGAAATACAATTCGACTATATAAAAAAAAACGCCTCAAGTGTAAAACTGGCAAGCATGTTTAACAGTAAGGAGGGCTTGAAATTATAACAAGGAGCTACTTTACCCAAAACCTGTGTAAATGATCAAGCATTTATTTAAAACTCTCTCTCTCTCTCTCTACGTATCTAATGTTGGCCGGGACGGATTAAAGTCATTTTACTTTTTAATTTTTATTTATTTCGATATTTTAAAACTAATAAAAAACAATTAAATAACATTTTACTTGTAAGGTAGATAACACCTATTATATTCTTTAACTTAAAATATGTGTTATTCTGCATTATATTTCCTCTTATGAGTAATCCGAGATATACTAAGTCATTTTTTTTTTATAAATTGTAACTAAGTACGTTATTATTGTAAATAACACAGTACAACAATAATACATGAAAACTGACCAGTCGTGAAGCCAAGTGCGAAAGTATATTTAAAGGTAAAAAACTTATAACATTGTCAAAAAAAATTGTAAATTTTTTAAGATGACATTTTAAACAATAGTAAATAATATTCAATAAAATAAAAATAAAAATTTCAACAAAAAAAATTTTGAAAAAAATTTTGAACAAATTTTTTTTTTTCTAAGATTAGCTCTTGTATAAACAAGTAAAATTCATTTAATAATATATCTCAGGTTTTACATTGGATATTCTCCCCAGATAGTTACTATCAATGCCACAAATACGTCCGTACCACGCATACTCCGTCGCCAGGTGTGATCGTATAGATAGGTGTGAAACAAGGCTTCATTTGTTCCGGACTGTCGTCTCAACTTTCATTTAAACAATGTAAAAACTGTAATATGTTATTTAATGTATGTGTACTTGTTCATATAACTGCTTATCTTAGCAGCAAGTCCTGGGAAAGAACAGTTGGAAATAAGTTATACACCATCTACTATGACTATGCAATCCCTACAGCTACACATCTAGAAAACGGAGCTGTTAAACCTGACATCGTAATATAGGACAAAAGGGAGAAAGTAGCAACCCTAATTTAAGCCAGTGTCCCTAATGATTCAGGATTAAACAGAGCTGAATGGGAAAAGATTACGAAATACCAAGGTCTTATGAAAAGAAACTGGAATCTAAGGAAAATCTCCATCATCCCAGTAATTATAGGAGCAACAGGACTAATGAAAAATAATTTCAAAAACTATTTGGTGAATATTCCTGGTGAACCGAGTGCAAGAGAAATACACTATTAGAATCTTAAATTGATCTCTCGGCTGGAGTGTCTGATAAAGCCGGTGAATGCCTGGTATCCGGTAGGATGCCCCATCCACAGCAAAAGCAAAAATATAACATTTTGTTTCCTCAAATGATTAATTTTGTTGAAAAAAAAGCTTTTCGTTAAAAAAATATTTTTCATAGAATATGATTCACTATGGGTCAAAATCTCTTCTGAATTTTTTTTTCTAAAAATATTAATTTTGTTGAAAAAAAAGCTTTTTGTTAAAGAAATATTTTTCATAGAATATGATTCACTATGGTTCAAAATGTCTTCTGAATATTTTTTTCTAAAAATAATAATTGTTGAAAAAAAGCTTTTTGTTAAAAAAATATTTTTCATAGAACATGATTCACTATGGTTCAAAATGTCTTCTGAATATTTTTTTCTAAAAATATTAATTTTGACAGTGCTATGAGTTTTTTACCCTAAAATATATTTAGACAAGCAAAGTTAGATGTGTTAGCTTAAATGCTATTTTGATCGGATTAAAAAAAAAACATAAAGATTACTTTATATGTAAGATGAAGCGGTTGTAACCGACGTTAACTGCGTGTGAATTTCGTAGGATTAAACATCCGCAAACATATATTGTGGACTCCTCTGTTTGGAGAAGGGCCATATAAAAGGTCACCGGACTTCATCTATCGCCTACGGGTTGTACGAATACTCATATGTAATGCTCTAAGAAGTGATTTCAGTAAACATTTATATATTGCATGTACCTCCCTGGCCTTTTCCGGGAATCTTATATTTTACTTTTGTTAACACTATTTACGAAATCATTATTTTAAAAGAGAAGTTTTATATTATTACAGTATCGTTTCGTCATCAAGTTATTAAAAAAATTCTTATTATAAAACTATAGCTCATTTTGCTCAAGTAATGTCATTTTAATATATATTTATATTTTTTGGGGATGAAAATAGCTTCGACAATTGTCAATCTCTTGATACATGAGGATTTGCTGAGAGTTATACAACTAGATATGACTTCCTAATCGATAGTTTAAAGGCTTAACATTCTGAAGGGACAAAAAGTAATAATCATTGTTTCAAAACCTTTAACAAATTGCTAAAATCGCTGACTTGTCGAATAAACCGAAATGCATTCTGGCGGATATGATATCGTAATAAAATAATCTTTAAATAATCTTTTTCTAAATCTCGTTTCATTTACGCTGTTGCCCTTCTGTTTAAAAAAATATATTTGTGAATCAAAAAATAATTCTATTTGTAGTAATCAAAGTTTACACAGGTAACACGCACGTTACTTGGTCTCATTATTTTATTCATATAGAGATAACCTTTTTAAGTAGATATACACTATTTTACTACAGTTCAATTTTTTGAATAACACGATTTGGTTTATGATCTCCTGACTTTGCATTTATCATCTTTCGTTCTTGTTAGCTTCTTACATCAAGTGGCTTCATGTCCTGCCTGGAGCGATTTTCATGAAAAAACATTTTCCTCTCTACCTTACTCGCACTTTTTGGCTAAGATCAAAGTGTAGTATCTGTTCCGATGGATACTACACCCATAAACTGGTATTGTCTTGGTCTTCGGGGCTTGATATACGCCGGTCTATGGGTCGGTCCTGTGCAGTTCTAGGAGGTCCACTCTCCCGGGCCTTGCCTCCCCTCTTTGGGGAGGAGTAGGTTTATTGCTTACTGCCTGAGGCGCCCCTACCGGGGAAACTGACGGGGCTGTCCAGGCAATTTTTAATGGCCAGAGTGCTCACATTCTCGGGCGCTGATTTTCAAACCCCACTTTCCCGACCCGACCTTTGGTCACATCTTACTTGTGGGAGTAAGATAAAACTGTCCTTGTGTCTAACCTCCTGGAGAGGAGGTAAATAAATACTCGCACCGTAATGGAAGATGTATCAATCTAATTATAATCTCTCTCTCTCTCTCTCTCTCTCTCTCTAAAGTTAGATACGTCTATATATTTGTATATTCACTCCTAAACTAGTTAACAGATCATTATGACTTTGAAATACAGAGTAAGGTGTTCAAATGTTGTCTATATTTATTTTAATTTAGTTTTAGTCAAAAGCGGTAAAAGGCGGGTGAAAATCCTTTGTGAAAATTCATATACCTCTGATTTTTGTGAAATTTTAACAATAAGTATTAGACATCAATTAATACATATTCCTCAATTGGCACAACCTTTCCATTTAACAATTTTGAGATATAAGAATTGCATCATATTTACATAGTCATTGGATACCAATTATGCAAGATTCTCTAAATTTCAATTTGATCCCTGACGCTTAAACCTTCAACTTAAAACATTTTCGATAATCAAAATCATAGTAATAATTCTGTTTCATCATATCTTAATCTTCGAAAGAGGGTGTTTATCTGTCCGGTGAATTAATTTTACCTATTCCTGGGGCAGGTATTCTTCTAATTTAACATACATTGTGATTATAAGACAATGGCGGGTTCTGATCATATTAACTTGTTCCATTTCGACTCCTATTTTGTACCAACATTTTCGGCTGCGTTAGCGTCACTTTAAAAATGTATTTCATATTTTACGGAGTAAATGCAGAGGTCAGTTTAGCTTTGTGTAAGTATTAAGTATAATTTTCATGAGTTTACCAAGAATGATATATAAGCTTACTTGAAGTTTATAGCAAAGATTAAAAGTTAAAAACATTTATTAACATTTTTTCATCCAATTCTTATTAAAAACATTTTCAGGTTTATGATCATATCGAATAGGAAATAAATGGAATGCTATTGCCAAAAAAAAAACAAAACAAAAAAAACAATTGTCTAGTGTTAGATTCAAACCCACGATAGCATAACATATTGGAACTGAACGCGAACGCTTATGCACAGGGCCGCCGATCTAAAGTAAATATTTTTGTTTTTTAACCAACTTAAATGAGTTCGATGTAGATATGTTTTACCTCTCTAAATTGACCTGAAATAGTTCGATTTTATAAAACAAATAACGAAACAGGCATAATATAAACATATTAAAAGTCTTATAAAAGTAAAAATAGATCAAATACATTTTATATTTTATGAAAAAAGGTATAAATGTTTTTTTTTAAAGTAAACCATACGTCACATACAATGATTTAACGTAGAAAGTAGTGGTTCGGTGCGTTAAATAAGTACGCAAAAAATGTTGGACCATTTGTTTCTAATGTTATTTGTTCGTTATTTTTTTCATTTTTACTAATGTGTTTTTAAAAACAGCTTCAAAGATTTCAGATATCGTGAATACATTGGATCAAAGGTGCTGATTTCAAATCTGTGGTTAACTTTGGTCTTACATTAACCGTTCATGTATGATATCGCGACGCACATATAATCGTGCAGAAACCTCTGCTGTATATGTGTAAAAATCTCACAAAAATGTCATTTTTTTTTTTACACATGTGGCTATCATCTTGTTGACACACAGGTTTTCTACAGGGTGGGCCAAAATAAGGGTCCTATCTTTAATTTTGAATAACTTGAATTTGAATAACTTCCACAAAATAAAAGTTAAACTCACCAAACTTTATGTGTGTGTAGACTGACCCTTCCGAGATTTTTTGAAATAAACAAAACAAATTTTAGCCGAAAAACACTTCTTAAAACTTACAAAAACTAAAGTATTGTTTTTTACACTGTTTTGAGTTTTTTAAGCAAAAATAATGTTTTCTAAATGAGGGTACGTTCCTTAGGGCTAATACGGCTCATGCTTGCTTCGGAAGGGGTCCTTTACTTATTCTAAAAAAAAATTTTAAAAAAATCAATAAATAAAAAAGTTATAAATTTTTAAAAATAGGACCCTTATTTTGGCCTACCCTGATCTAAGTTAAGCAACCTTGAGTCTGGAAAGTACTTAATGGGTGAAAATTTGAAGAGACCAAGAGTCTCTCCAAATTTAAATAAATCTACAAATTAATCTTATAGAAAATCATTAAACATTTTAACATAATATTACCGAACAATGGTTGACATACCCTACAAATTAAAAATGAACAATGATAACACATTTCATTTTTACGAAAACATCAAAGTGTAATATTACACCTTATCGTTGGGTATATAAACTGTTATTCACCCGTGCCCTTTTCGTTGTAACCTAGGGTGTTGACAACGCACGCGCTGTAAAACTCACGCTTTTCCTCGGCTGTTGATGAAAACCACGTGGACACATTATGTTTGGTCATAAACGTTTTACTTCAAACAGAACAGAAAACTTTGTACGCGTGTGATACATAGATAGATAGATAGATACCCAAACAGATAGATAGACAACAGAATCGCGTGCCTCGTTAAACTTAACTACATTGAACGCGGCCACCCCACGGGACCGGCGATGTTTCGGGTCCACTCATTTCAGTTGTCAGCAGGAAAAAAGCGTGAAGCACCTTTAAGCGGAAGTCACGTGGTTTTCTTGACTTCCGCTTTTAGGTGCATTAATCGTTTTAGGCCGTACCTCAAACCCCTCAACCCGGGCATCCTCTTTGCTATCTTAAAAACGAGCAACTCTGTGTTAAACACAAGTTAGGATTTTTGTAGATAAGTTCCGCTACGTATTTTCTAGGCTGTACTATAAGCATGTTATACCGGCTAACGCACCGAGTCTCTTATAGAAATAATTTGTAATTGAAAGAGTTTTCATATCATCTGTAGTGTGTCTATTTAGGTAGAATTCTTTCATTTAAGCAAACACTGTAAAACATAAGAGAAGTTATTTGCTTGATTGTACTTTTCTTTTTTCTAGTTTTCCACTTAGGTGGCAAAAAAAAAACCGAAACAATTTTGAAGAAAATAAATTTTCAAAAGACAGCTGAGAACGACATATGTGAAGTAGTTAGACATCAACACGACAAACCTGACGATGATTCAACGATAAATCGAAAGTGCAAGTTATTCTTATTGAATATTTATTATTTTTGCTTCATTTTGACACAAAAAAAGATGAGAAAAATAGGAAACGAAAACAGTGTAATTAAGTTAAGAATTCTGTTATATTTAACAATATTTGCTTTAATATAATCTGTACCAAAACCTTGAATAGCTACTAAATAGATTGATATTTCTAGGTTGTACTCTCAGCATGATATACCGGCCTACAGACAACGCCTCTTAGATGGATAATTTCCGTAAACCGTAATTGAAATGGTTTACATATAATCTGTAATAAACGAATAGAAGTCTACAACTCTTTGTCTATTAATAGAAGCACTCCTGTTTAGTTGTGTTAGTCGGTAAAGCATTGCAGCACTCGCCTGCTGTCATTCAAACGACGCCTTCGACAAGCCTAGCAGACTTTAGCTTCCAGTATGTCATCTGGTTTCCTTTTATGGAAATCAGCATCTCAAAATAGATGGCCACTTTTCTGTTGTTAAACTAACCACTTTCAAATAAATGCCGTTAATGCATTGCTTCGCCGTGTGTCTGGAACACGGAGTTGTCTGCGCTTTCTTTTTATATCGCTTTTAAATGGAGAGACAATCGGAGAATGTATTCCCGGACAAGTGCTTCATTTTAAAACGAAAGTTCCGTAAAACTTGAAACATTTACATGGTTTTAAAACACGTAAACTTAAAATTTTTGTAGGAAAATTGCACTCCTAAATTGTACGTTTATCTTGTGAAATTCGATTTATCAGTTGTTTTGCTGAAAGGATTTAGAGCCTAAAATATACTATCCACAATTAGACAGACACACACATTATATATATATATATATATATATATATATATATAAATGAGACGCCGTGGAAATTTCACGGTGATTTTTTTATCTAAATCCGTATAATTTACTATTAATAATAATATTCCTTTTGAAATAATAAATATCTGTTAGAGCCAATACTATTAAGAAAAATTCATCTTTTTACTTCAGTAAAGTTGCCAATGTCTGCTAAATATTATTTAGATGAATGAAACGTATATGTCAATGTTTTATTTTTTTTATTTTTAATGTAATACTTTTTTTTTTTTAAATAGTACATTTTCCGTCTTCGTACTAATTGTCAGATAAATGTTCCTCAAATGAATAAAAGCAAATTTCACTTACAAAAATTATTTAAACTTTTAGCGTTTTACTCTACAAGACGACATGATTAGATTTAAGAACAATTCGTTTGAAAATGAGTAAAGTCAGAATTGTTTTGTTTTTTTTACCCCAGCGACATCAGATTAATTACTATCTTTGCTGATGGGACAATTACGTTTGTTTTAAATGTGTGTAAAAGGTTATGACGTACGTATGAACATCACATGCCATAGCGCAGGGGCGGGCAACCTTTTCAGAGTGAGGGCCAGATGAGACTTTAGGAAGGAGATCGCGGGCCGGAGTGAAAAACGAAATCTCAGAATTACTATACTTTGTTTACATAAATAAATTGTATAAAAATTGCATTAAACACTCTACAAATCTGATATTTTTTTCTTAACAGACTTCTATATGTGATGTTATAAAAGGCGCCGACGAAGAGCCATTTTGGAATCATAAAAAATAATGAGGGGGAAGTAGCAAGTTGATCCAGAATTCGTTTTGCTACACCTCACATATGTTCTATGATTCATGCCCTTTCCTCGTCTCTCGTTTCCTCTCTCTTTCTCTTCTATTTTTATCTCAGGCCAAGGATTTGAAATTAACAGGTAAAGAAAAATGAAATATACATGCATTATCGCTTGCTGATATTCATACATTTTTATCCCACTGTAAATCTTAATTGAGACCTACTTTTACGTCTATGTCACAAAATGATATGAGTTTTACTGGGAGGTCCGTGTGCCGGATTGCAATAATAAAGCATAACAGGGTGGCGGGCCGGACGCTAAGCCTTCGCGGGCCGGAGGTTGCCCGCCCCTGCCATAGCGTATTATTATTGTCATCACTCAATAAGTCTCGGGCAAGAAACACAGATATCGCAGTAATAAAACATTCCATATGACTTATAAAAAGTATTAACCTGCACATGGCAAAATCTGACCCCAATTGGTGTATTCGTATACAGATAATGGTTAAGTGAAGATACTGTTACACATTTCCAAAACAATAGAAACAATCTTAATATTATCTCTTGCATAAGCATTCCTTTCTGATGGGAAAAATACTGTTCAAGCAAAGGAATTGTTTGATAAATGTTATTCACACCCTGCCACGTTGTAAAAGCGGCTAAGAAGCAATATGCTGACTTAAAACGCGGTTTTACAATTTTTTATAAAACGTGATTCTCATAAATAAATACTTACAGGGTTAGTATTTTATTTACTCTCTCTCCATGAGGTTAGATACAAGGTTAGGTGTTCTTTTGAAAAGTCTGTTCATTAGTATAAGCATACTATAAGACTACAAAAAGTGCATGAGCAGCCCCGTCGGCATTTCCTAGTATGGCGCCTCAGGCTATTAGCAATAGACTACCTTTTTAAAGGAGAATGTAAAGCCTTGGAGGGTTGATCTCCTTGAACTGAACAAAACCATATCTAAGTACCAGAGCAACAAAGCCATAGTCTGACGTATTGTCAATGACGTATCCCCGACTGGTACGAACACGTGTAACGTTTAGACTGTCTACTTGTACGTTAAACTTCGGGTGTTCGATATTCTCAACTGGTTCATACACTCATACACGCAAACCAACCGTCTAGTGTCATTATAATTGTTGTTGTTGTTGTTGTTGTTCCTCGCTGCTGGAACATGTCCGTCGTCCGCCGCCAACATACTCGCATACTGCGGGTCACCAGTATCATCATCGTTGTATTGGGCTGCAACCAAGATTCTCATACACACCGACAGATAAGGCAGACTCTCTCTTTTAAATTTGATTACTTTTATTTAGGCGTCGATTTTCTGTCGCTTCTAGAAATGTTTTACTAACGAAAAGAGAGAAATCAATTTACCACTTTTATTGTAGTTAATTCCTAGCTATCTATGGTCCATTAAATCCTTAGCTATTCGAGGAAGGGGGAAGGAATCTCACCCTGCCTGTATTCTTTTAGGGAAATACATTCCCCTTTTCATTTGCGGACTACATGGAGAAATACGTCTGTTCAGATTGCTTCCAAAAACCAGACTGGCAAAACTCAGTTTTTCACACAAGAACCCGTGACGTCACAGAACCCTTATGCGCAGGTGAATTTTGCCCATTGACCTGAGATCTAGTCAAACGTGGTGGTCCTGTCAACTCTTGTGAGCTCCGACTGTGAGACCAAGCTTTATTTTGCACTTGATTGTACAAGTCTACCGGCAATGAATCAATGAATCGCACAAGCCACACCAAACGATCCCCCACACAGACGTCCACTCAACATGCGTCCGGCCTCTCAGGGCCATTATCCAACACACGTACTCAAGCTGTGCCAACGTACAGGGTTATTATACACGTTGAGAAAAGTGGGTACGCATCGGCAAATCCGTCATTATAAAGCAAACACGATTGAGAATACGAGACCGAAAGGTTTGGGGGATTACTGAAATAAATACTTTTATTAGAACCAGACTGTAGTCTTTGAAATGGAGATAATACGCTTCATCGTTTGGCATCGTCGTCAGTCGTTGAACGCATCACGATACGCGGTAATGATTAATGTGACATTATGGCGCGATCAAGTGACACCCTGCGACACAAAAAAAAAGAAGAAAATCCATAAGCAGTAAAAGGATTAACATCTCCTCCGTCTAAATCCCGAACACGAAACGGTCGCTTTCTATTAGTAAGTAATACATCTGTTGTCTAACACATCTTATTTAGTTCTCAAATGACTAATTTGGCGGGAAGAAAGGGTGAGCAACATAGAATCAGATCACAGAGATCTAACTCCAACAGAAACATTCCTCTTTGTCGTCTATTTATTTGCCTCCCCACGAGGACAGAATTAGACACAAGATAGGATTTTCTAATGGAGGGATGAAGTCAGCTCTCCAAAAATAACCATTGAGAGAACTAAATAAAGATACCTTCAGTCTAGTAAGATTTCTCCATCTCATAGGTATAGTCATCTCTAAGTGGGTTTGTGGGTCATTCGGTCGGTCTATCCCACTAGTCGGTCTTTCACGCTCAAGTTTGACATAGCATTTTTAAATCCTTCTACATGCCTTATACGAGACTATGCTCTTTTACTGCTCGATTTGTAACACTAAAGTCTAAAATTACTCAATACGGATCGTGACAGTCCGACGTCTTACCCTCTGCACTTACAAACGTGGTACAGCAGTCGGATAAATTATATTGCATATTTTTTTTATTCATTTGTTTATATTTCTACAATATTGATAGCATAGAGACTCCTAATTCCTTTTACGATCGAAAGACATCCCAACGATTATCAATCAGAACATCCCAACATATACCACGTGATATTCGTTTATGCAAGGTTTCGAGATCATCGAATAACTTTCAAGCACATCAATCTGCCATCGGTAATCAACTAGTTTGTACAAATAGTTGTTCTTACCAATATTCCGATGGGTGGTTTTCTGTTTTACACAGTGCTAGGTCGAACTACAATCTCAATATTATTGAGGCGTTAGTTATTAACAATTCTCGACCTAGCCTGTGTAGACTAAATGTTTTGAAACATCAGTTGGAGATCTTCCATGATTCAACACCCCCTATAACGTTGAAAGATTGACCTTTTTCTTTTCCTCAATTGTTTTCTCCAACCGAAACAATTTTCCCTCATATCTCATTCGACTTTCTTAGTTTTTAATTTATGGTTCTGACGTTCCTTCTTAGAGGGTCAGACGATAAGGCCTTAAGGAAAATTTTAGCAATTTTCTTCCATGAGCACGTTTCATTAGTTCAAATATCTTTCCTCTGAAATTTTACTTACTATTGTTTTTACTCGAAATCTACTTACACCCAAATACACACATATATAAATAAAATAAAATTAAAATATATGAAAATAAAATCCATATGCATTTATGTGCTCAAAATATTAAAAAAATATATAGTAGATGTAGTATTGGCAAAAAAGAGAAAATAAAGAGCAAAAGGGGCTCCAAAAGACCTTTATATATATATATATATATATATATATATATATATATATATATATATATAATTATGATATAAAATGAAGTAATAAATTAAGGTGTCAATCAAATTTTATTTTAATTCAAAGTTCAAGCAAAGTATCTTAAAGTCCTTAGCTCATGAGTTTTCAAAGATAATTCATCTCTTCAGAGGACCATTACCGCAGTTATACCACTACAGGTAATAAAATTAATCTTTAAAAACATATAAAAACATACAAAAATACATAAACATATATAACATCAATATATATATATATATATATATATATATATATATATATATATATATATATATATATATATTATATATAATTGACAAGTGTTCTCGCTACTTTTTACACGAATATCAGCTCATAAGAACAAGTTTATTTTTGGGAATTATAGACATCGAAAGGGAAAAAAGGTCCTTGTGAAATTGATAGATTATTTCGTCGTCGCTCACGCTGAAGCATTGAATGATCCATCTCGAATATATATATATCATTGGGAAATCAACAAGACGTATTACTTCGTTCCGAAGGCAAAAGTCAACCAATTATGAGACTCATGATTTTGAAGACTTGATAAAGTTACAATTCAGTTACGGTGAGAATTCCCCTAAGCCTGTAAGTTGGATACAACATTCTCATACGGGGTTCAAATTCTCATGAATTTTATTGTAAAACACCACCTGCTGCACTTTAATAATACCCCACGAGACATTATAAATATATGGGAGAGAGGGATAGAGCGATATGTCATTGTTCGAGGGGTATGATCAATTATGAACAGGTGTTTGCAAACTAGAAAATATACAACTTTCATCTCCAATCTGGCTGCAAGCATTTGTAGACCCTTGATTTTAAGAGTGATGAACAAATTCAAGACATGAGTTCTGGTTTTAATATATGATATGATGTGGAACGTCTTAGGCAAATATCTGAATATTGATCAAACAGTTTCTTAAATGTCTTACTATCGAAGATCACCTTTTTCTTAACCTATGCACAGTTGCGTTTTATGCCTAACGGATACAGTCGCGACCTATGAAATCGTATCCTTTCCAATATATTCCACTTATTTACGTTCTAATATTGTCAGGGAAAAGTATGGACGTGATATCGTCTATCAGTACTGAATAAATAGCAATTTGTGTTCAATTGATCGTGTACAATGAAGGATTAGTTGGGTTTTTTTTTTGTATGACAAAAGGAATTTTTTTTTGTTATTTAATGCCGGATCCAGTCATTTTGGTAAAAAATATTTTTTCAAGTTCGTATCAATTTAAAATAGTTGTTTATGCTGTAAATTGAATTTTCTATGCGATTGGTTTGTATATCGATTGATTTTCTAGTCGGATACTCTTTAAACGATTAAAAAAACATTGATATTGAACATTGATAGGTAATATTACTCCGGCTCAGAATGAATCTCAAAGTAAGCAAAACTAAGGTTTACTCTCGACACCCCGACATTCCTAAATTAAGATCTGAACGCCGGGTACTGGTTTTTGTTATACAAAGAATGGAGGTGTGACTGATGGAGTTGATAGGGTTGCGACATACTACAATATGGAACTGAGTAAAATATGGATTTCGGGATGATGAGGCCGAAAACCTTTCCTAACTGCATCCTAGGCAGTCTTATGTGTTCTTATCTTTTTGTTTTTGCTGAGGATGTCGCATCTTATCGGATACCAGACAATCTACCCGCTATTCAGAGACTCCAACCAAAATATATTTTTAATATTCTAAACATCCCTTAAAGCGCAATTCTGTGTATCTCTATTATACTTGGTTCGCTGGGTATAATCGCCATGTAGTTTAAAAAAAATTCTTTTTCATGGGTCTGGCTGCTACTATAATTACTGGAATGATGAGATCATCTTAAGATGCCATTTTATTGTCATGTCGTACGTAAGACGTTGGTATTTCGTTATCCATCATTACTCTTTGACATGCACTACTAATAAGACTTAGAAGTAATTGTATTGATTTACTCCTCTCCAGGAGTTAGGCACAAGGCCAGTTTTTATCTTACTCCCACAACTAAGATGTGACCCAAAGTCGGGTCGGGAAAGTGGGGTTTAAAAATTGCCTGGCAGCCCCGTCGGCATTCCCCGGTAGGGGCGCCTCAGGCTATAAGCAATAAACTTACTCTTCCCCAAAGAGGGGAGGCGAACCCTGGGAGGGTGGACCTCCTAGAACTGCACAGGACAGACCCATAGACCGGCGTAAATGAAGCCCCGAAGGCCAAGACAATACCGGTCTATGGGGTGCAGTATCCATCGGAACAGATACTACACTTTGATCTTAGCCAAAATGCCAAGACTTGGAAGTAATTGTAACACAGAGGTAATTCCCCACTTCGTAAAGTTCCGAAATTGAGGCCTCATTATTACTTTAATATGAATCTGGTGGTTATTCCCCAATTTTGGGGCTTTTAGAAGAGAAGAAATTATCACCCACTAGGCTGCAAGGACGATTATGGAATTTTCTGTCAACGCAAGAAAGACTGTTCTTGGTGGAATCTCCCTAGAATATTTATTTGAAGGATAATTAGGAGTATTCCACAATATTAAATAATTATCATTTACGTAAAGAAAGACGCAAATATATCGTAATATGAGTTTCAATATTTAATGGGATTACATGTGTACGTTAAGTTATTTGTATTAAGGATGCTGTTAAAATTATGACATACCAAATAAATATTTCGAGAAATAAATGTAAAATAAAGTTTTAAGAGAAGATGATGGCTATGCAATGTTTAATGTTAGTTAATCATTATAAAATTGCGCTAGTGATAGTGTAATCGATTAAATTACATCCGTTTGTAATTATAACAGCGGTTGATATTCGTGTAGTTTGGGGCGGCCATTAAGCTAATAAACGAAAGAGAATTTCCTAGAAGCAGAATGAGACAAACGTATAAAAATGTAGTCCTCAAAATAAACCAGTAGTGTCTCTGCCCAGATAATTTATCCCAAATATAAATAAAAATACAAATGTCTTGTTTAATATGAGTAATATACGCCCATCTAGCAACAGACAATCTCCAAATGAAGAATGGCAATTAAAGACGTGCTCCGTACGAAAAAGTACAAAGACTTACTGACTGAAAAAAACAGTCTTCATATTTTCATCTTTTCAGTTAAGTCTTTTTGATGACTCCAGAAAAAGCGTTAGACAACAATGAATGATTAGAATAAACTAATCAAGAGAAATAAGGAACTTAACGAGCACATAAAGGTTTTGAGATGAGGTTTAGCTATTTCGTTTGGGAGTGGAAACAATTAGAGTGGATACACTTAGTACTACATATTTATACGTCTAAGGGTCGTTTCACTTCTTTCTCTCACTGTCTTTCTCTGCTATAAGCATGTACCTCAAGTTAAACAAAGAACTATATTTTTATACAAATGCCATCGTGTCAGTTACTTTTAATTAACGCTCTAAAAGAATGACCATCTGAGGCGAGTCTCGTCTAGCAGGGCAAGAAGAATGAAAAAAAACGTTTTCATCGCTTCGTCTATTCAAGTAAGTCTTCATATAGAATATTGCAAAAGAGAGACAATACACCACAGACAGACATAACGGCGTTGTTCAGTTTACTACTTGGCCTACGTTACTTGCTCATGATTATATATATATATATATATATATATATATATATATATATATATATTGATGAATCTCAAATGTGTTAAGAGGGTGAACATAAAACCAAGTTTTTAGCTCTGCCTTTGATAAGATGCAGTAATACGCATTGGAACGTTGGTATGGTTTGTTAGTTTTGTTTTACGGCATATCAACCCTTTTTGGGTTATTTAATGCCGAATCTGGTCATTATAGTAAAAGTTTTTATGCTTCAAGTTCTTTATATCTTCAAATGTTTAATCATCGTTTTTGGTTTGGTAGTTTTGTTTTACGGCATATCAACCCTTTTTGGGTTATTTAATGCCGAATCTGGTCATTATAGTAAAAGTTTTTATGCTTCAAGTTCTTTATATCTTCAAATGTTTAATCATCGTTTTTGGTTTGGTAGTTTTGTTTTACGGCATATCAACCCTTTTTGGGTTATTTAATGCCGAATCTGGTCATTATAGTAAAAGTTTTTATGCTTCAAGTTCTTTATATCTTCAAATGTTTAATCATCGTTTTTGGTTTGGTAGTTTTGTTTTACGGCATATCAACCCTTTTTGGGTTATTTAATGCCGAATCTGATCATTATAGTAAAAGATTTATGCTTCAAGTTCTAAAAATAAAATAAAAAAGGGGACGGAGAAAGGGAGAGGGGCTGTTGTTTTTGTTTTTGGTTTTGTAGAACATAATTAAGTTTTACAAAAGAAAAAAAAAAAAAAAAAAAAAAAAAACGTCAATGTAGGTGAATTTCGTCTCAGGGAGCCACAGGGCAGCCTGATCTGGTATCACCAGTGGAACGTTGGTTAATTGATGTAAGGCTATACTATTGTATATATATATATATATATATATATATATATATATATATATATATATATATATATATACACGGTATTTAAAAAGTTTATTTTATATCACAGAATTAAATAAGCTAAACATGTTTTTATGTTAATTTAGTTTGAATAGATGGGAAAATATTCTGCATCTATATATATATATATTTTTTTTTTTGTAGAAAATAAGTTTTGTAATATATATATATATACATATATATATGTATCGCCAGCTAAAGTTGTGTAATATATATACATACATATATATATATATATATATATCGCTTGCTAAAGTTGTTATATATATCGCTAGCTAAAGTTGTGTAATTATATATATATATATCGTTAGCTAAATTTGTGTAATTATATATATATATATATCGCTAGCTAAATTTGTGTAATTATATATATATATATATATATATATATATATATATATATATATCGCTAGCTAAAGTTGTGTAATTATATATATATATATATATATCGCTAGCTAAAGTTGTGTAATTATATATATATATATATCGCTAGCTAAAGTTGTGTAATTATATATATATATATATATCGCTAGCTAAAGTTGTGTAATTATATATATATATATATCGCTAGCTAAAGTTGTGTAATTATATATATATATATATATATATATATCGCTAGCTAAATTTGTGTAATTATATATATATATATCGCTAGCTAAATTTGTGTAATTATATATATATATATATCGCTAGCTAAATTTGTGTAATTATATATATATATATCGCTAGCTAAATTTGTGTAATTATATATATATATATCGCTAGCTAAATTTGTGTAATTATATATATATATATATATCGGTAGCTAAATTTGTGTAATTATATATATATATATCGCTAGCTAAATTTGTGTAATTATATATATATATTTCGCTAGCTAAATTTGTGTAATTATATATATATATATATATATAAATAATGGCGTCATATCCATTACACGCATTTAATTCATTTTTTAAACCTGCTTAAAATTGTTCAGTCCTTGTTGTTTACTAAAAGTAATTGGCACTTAGTGAATACTTCAATGGCCGGTTCGTGCCAACAATCCGATCGGCTCCAATCATTAATATCGAAAAAACTCAGCCGGAACCCATTTTCGGCAAATCATCTACTTCTCTATGAATGTTCGTTGTCAACCACTCTTCACTCTTATGCTGCAACATTAAGTTGCATAAATTAATTCGGTGTTCGAATTGGGACGTTTATAGACTACTTCGTGTGTGGATTTCTGTTACATTTAAGCCCACAACATTATACATATATATAAATATAGAATGGCATACATAACAATCAATACATAATCATTAGCACGCTAGATTCGATCGTTAGAAGTGTTTTCTATAAGTGTGTATAGTAATCCACAGGGGCTAGGGTAACAAGTTCGACGGCGACCGGTTATTGGCTTACCAGTCCGCCATCTTTAATTCGAAGGTTTTTTTTTTCTATCACGCTGAAAAAGGAAAACTGTCAGAAAATAAACCACAGGACAACACGAATAAATTCACATAGTTTATTGGCTTCTCAGGAAAAGTAAATCTATGTTAGTCGTCGTCACTTATAAGTACTCCAAGGACTAGGTGGGCCAACAGTGGCTTAAGCACCAGCTACTTGCTGACGTACGTCCGATGCGGATAAAATTCACAACTCAAAAAAATCTGCTCACCGGAAATAGGCAGTCACCTGCCTCATGACGTCAACCTCTCCTATTTCAAGTGGCTCCCCCCTCCCTCTAGGATGATAAATGTTTTCAGCAGCTGATGCATTGAATGTTGTTTCTACGGATCGACCTGATTGGACATGAGCTCAAATCAATAGTTTACTTTAACCAATCGGAATGTAAATACATATCAACTTCCAAATCTCGCGCGCAGTATAACACCTTAACCCAGCGTTAATTTATTTCTGTTTCCTACTTCTCTTCCACAGACACCGCATGGAAGTACGTAATTGAAAGCTAACCTCGGCCCCTCGACAAGCGAAATGAGAAACACTCAAGAACTTCTTTACATTCAGTGAAACACACACACCACTAATGGAACGCTTATTACGCTGTCACCCTGGCAAAAAGGCACGCTAACACACACACACACACACACACCAGCAATGACTTTCTATTTACACACGCATACATAAACGCACACGGCGATAGCCGAAATGAACACTTGCACATAATAGTTTTTCCTTACACGCTAAACTATTCTTTTACTCAGGCGATTCGTTGCTCTTTTTTAACAGTAATTGCTAGCACTTTATTCTGCATTATACTAATACATTGTCAAATAAAATTAATTAGCTTTTTATGGACAGACTATGTCATTCTTTTATTTGATATTTCCTGTCTCTTTGCATTATCACTTGTGGCCACCTGCGATCTCTCCTAGCAGAGTTCACATCTCCAGAAATCTAAGAAGTGTATGGATTTTTTCAGTTCCATATACTTTGGAGCTGCTGACTTCCCAAACTTTAAGCTGACGCTCTTGTACATTGTTTACTTAAAAGTGCCGCATAAGTTCCAGCTTCCAGTGGAGATGGCGGCGCTTATCTTTCCGCTCCATATATACGACACCACTTGCTTGCACTTCATTGTTATCAGCGAAATATTAGAACGAAAAACACGGCCAAAACCGATGGAAAAATGTGTCAGACATTGATTCCATTTTTGTCTCTCATTTAATCGTATCATTGCATCAGGCAGAAAAGCGACAGAATTTGCGGCTAAATAAGAAGTTTTCCCGCTCCAATGGTCAACACATGGAATTGATCCCGCTGCGACAGGATACATAAAACATCTGCTCGTTTGATATTGCAAAAACGAGCGTGCACTTTAATACTGCTACCACTGCGTATATATATATATATATATATATATATATATATATATATATATATATATATAAAGCGAGAGAGAGAGAGTAAGAGAGAGAGAGAGAGAGAGTAGAGGGTAGTGCAGCATCAGTGCAGTACCAACGAGAGAAAAATGTATATTTGTAAAAAAACAAACATTTGTCAACCATTGTTTATTTTATTATTTCATCATTTTATAATTTTGTGGTTTTATAACGCGTTTCGAGATATATTCTCCATTTGAAAAATGTTTTATTTTTAACATTTGATGTTTCTGCGCATGTGCGCGCATGTGCGTGTTTAAGTGGGTGTATGTGTATTCATAGTTTTTGCCACTCTGGGTCAAAGTTATTTGTTTTTTTTTAAGTATGTGTAATTTTTACCGTTATCTTTCCGGTCAACTTCGTGTGTGGCGGTTGAGTACACTTTGCTCAGAATGCTAAAAGTTGATCTTCAAATTTTATTACTTTGTCGGCACTCCGTGTGTATGCGGCTATATAATATATATATATATATTTATATATATTTATATTTATATGTATAAAACCTTTGAAAATAAGCACCCGAGTAATGCTGGGCGTTTGAAAGTTGGTACATTTTTGGAGATCAGGAATTCCTTAAAGAAAAGTTATTAAGTTTAAATATATATATTTGCATGGGAGACAACTATTAATTTATCGAAATGTAGTCGCCTCTCGTTACTTGCTCTTTAATGTGCAACAAATTCAGTCGTTGCAGTATTGATCTAAAAAACAGAGAATTATGTTATACAGACCCTTCATCGAACGAAATTTAGAGCAACTTTTTGCCAATCCATCAACATTTCAAGTGTTAACTTTTTCGTTACACCTAACAATACGTAAACCACGTGGTAAACACATCGTTATTCAACACCAATCGTCACACCATCAAGACGAATTTCAACTTGACTGCGATAAATATGTCTCAATTAAGACAGATCAAAAAGAAAAGTAAACGAAAAAAAGAGAAAATAAAATTATACTTTTGAAAAAGGCGTATAACGCCGAAAGTGCTTAAGTTTTTAGAATTAATAAATAATTTATTAAAAAAAACAAAAACAATGCGTTGTTCAGAGTTTATTTTAAATATTATATATATATATATATATATATATATACATACATATATATATATATATATATATATGTATACATATATATATATATGTATACATATATATGTGTGTGTGTGTATTTGTTTCATTTTACTTTAGTCGAAGTTCTAAGAAATCAAGGGCTCCCTTTTCCTGGGGCTAACACTTGACTTCCAAATAAGATACATAGCTATTTTAATATTCAATTCAAGTACCTCTTTACTTTTTAAATGTTTAGTAAAGAAGTAAAGAACATTAATTTTCCTCCGACTAATTAAGCAGTAAACTACTATTCTCTATACCTTTCTTCTGGTTTCTTGATCTTACCGGATTCAATGACAAAACTTCATTCAGTCTTGCTTAGTCCTGTGACTAGAGGCAACAGCACTTGGAGAAGATGTACCATTCTTTTTATTAGCCAGTGTACCCATACCAAGGGAATTTATTTGGGCTTGGAATACTATGTTATTTTAAAAAGTTGGTCAGGGTTTACTTGTAGGGGGAAGTATATTCATGTCAGGTTGTCCTGACGGACCTCTCTATAGATAAACCTTAGACGCGTGAGGACAGTGTTTAGTACGCATTCAATGTGTGTGTGTGTTAGAATAAAATATGTTCATAGAGATATAATCACTAACTAAATACCCCAAAGACGATAATAGTGATTCATTCATAAACCTGTGTTATTCTATTTAAACACTTCACAAAAAACGCATAACAATTGCTTCATATTCTTTCCAACTGTGAGACAAAACGTTACACATCCATTTATTTAAAATATGGCAGTTCATGAACAATAAAAACGAACCCGTGTCGTGTATTCCTCGTAATTAATACCATTTAAATAGGATGAATGTCGAGTAGAGTGATTCAGAAGAAATAAAAAAGAAAAACCCGAGAGCCTGCTGTACAAATCCGATCCATAAATGCCAATGGAAAACCCCGTTATCGTTTCATCGCTTTGAATGCAGATGATCTAACACCATTATATTGACCACATTGGGTCACATCTTTTTTGGCGATGTTCACGTGAAGATTTCCGCGTTTCCTGTTGCTGTTTCATCAAATTAATTCGTGTGATGTGCTTTGAATGCATTTTTCTTGAAAGGCAGATGGGGCTTGATAAATCATGTTAACTCCGGGATTAAGGACTGTCGGGTATACGGGTCGTAGATCAAAAGGCAGGAAATCCTCGATTTTATCCGAGGTATTACGGCGTTCGGTTATGTTAACATCAGCCGCCACAGATAAAGAACTATTTGCAACTGTAGGGAAACTCTCCTTTGAGATGCTTTAAAAACGTGTAATCTACGACGAGGAACTACATTAGAATAATATATTGGTTCTCTTTCAGCAACCGTAATGGTAGGATAGCGTGATTGGATACTTTTAATGGAATATGGATGTATTCATTGGTGAAAAGGATTAAGAAATAAAACTAGGTGGAAAAAGAGAGAAGGTAGAAAAGAGAGTGGAAGAGGACGAGCGATAGAGGGATTACAGAGAGAGAGGGCGGTAAGAGAAAGAGAGGGTAAGAGAGAGGAATAAAAGAGATAGAGAGGGGTAAGAGAGGGGTAAGAGAGGGGTAAGAGAGGGGGAATAGAGAGGGGAAAAGAGAGAAAAAAGGGGGAATAGGGGAGAGAGGAGAAATAGGGGGAGAGAGAGGAGAGCGATGGGGGAGAGAGAGGAGAGCGAGGGGGAGAGAGAGGAGAGCGAGGGGGGAGAAAGAGGGGGGAGAGCGAGGGGAGCGAGGGGGGAAGAGAGAGCGAGAGAGAGAGAGATAGGGGAAGAGAGGGAGAGATAGGGGAAGAGAGGGAGAGATAGGGGAAGAGAGGGAGAGATAGGGGAAGAGAGGGGAGAGATAGGGGAAGAGAGGGAGAGATAGGGGAAGAGAGGGAGAGATAGGGGAAGAGAGGGAGAGATAGGGGAAGAGAGGGAGAGATAGGGGAAGAGAGGGAGAGATAGGGGAAGAGAGGGAGAGATAGGGGAAGAGAGGGAGAGATAGGGGAAGAGAGGGAGAGATAGGGGAAGAGAGGGAGAGATAGGGGAAGAGAGGGAGAGATAGGGGAAGAGAGGGAGATATAGGGGAAGAGAGGGAGAGATAGGGGAAGAGAGGGAGAGATAGGGGGAAGAGAGGGAGAGATAGGGGGAAGAGAGGGAGAGATAGGGGGAAGAGAGGGAGAGATAGGGGGAAGGAGAGGGAGAGATAGGGGGAAGAGAGGGAGAGATAGGGTGAAGGGAGAGATAGGGGGAAGAGAGAGATAGGGGGAAGAGAGAGATAGGGGGAAGAGAGAGATAGGGGGAAGAGAGAGATAGGGGGAAGAGAGAGATAGGGGGAAGAGAGAGATAGGGGGAAGAGAGAGATAGGGGGAAGAGAGAGATAGGGGGAAGAGAGAGATAGGGGGAAGAGAGAGAGATAGGGGGAAGAGAGAGATAGGGGGAAGAGAGAGATAGGGGGAAGAGAGAGATAGGGGGAAGAGAGAGATAGGGGGAAGAGAGAGATAGGGGGAAGAGAGAGATAGGGGGAAGAGAGAGATAGGGGGAAGAGAGAGATAGGGGGAAGAGAGAGATAGGGGGAAGAGAGAGATAGGGGGAAGAGAGAGATAGGGGGAAGAGAGAGATAGGGGGAAGAGAGAGATAGGGGGAAGAGAGAGATAGGGGGAAGAGAGAGATAGGGGGAAGAGAGAGATAGGGGGAAGAGAGAGATAGGGGGAAGAGAGAGATAGGGGGAAGAGAGAGATAGGGGGAAGAGAGATAGGGGGAAGAGAGAGATAGGGGGAAGAGAGAGATAGGGGGAAGAGAGAGATAGGGGGAAGAGAGAGATAGGGGGAAGAGAGAGATAGGGGGAAGAGAGAGATAGGGGGAAGAGAGAGATAGGGGGAAGAGAGAGATAGGGGGAAGAGAGAGATAGGGGGAAGAGAGAGATAGGGGGAAGAGAGAGATAGGGGGAAGAGAGAGATAGGGGGAAGAGAGAGATAGGGGGAAGAGAGAGATAGGGGGAAGAGAGAGATAGGGGGAAGAGAGAGATAGGGGGAAGAGAGAGATAGGGGGAAGAGAGAGATAGGGGGAAGAGAGAGATAGGGGGAAGAGAGAGATAGGGGGAAGAGAGAGATAGGGGGAAGAGAGAGATAGGGGGAAGAGAGAGATAGGGGGAAGAGAGAGATAGGGGGAAGAGAGAGATAGGGGGAAGAGAGAGATAGGGGGAAGAGAGAGATAGGGGGAAGAGAGAGATAGGGGGAAGAGAGAGATAGGGGGAAGAGAGAGATAGGGGGAAGAGAGAGATAGGGGGAAGAGAGAGATAGGGGGAAGAGAGAGATAGGGGGAAGAGAGAGATAGGGGGAAGAGAGAGATAGGGGGAAGAGAGAGATAGGGGGAAGAGAGAGATAGGGGGAAGAGAGAGATAGGGGGAAGAGAGAGATAGGGGGAAGAGAGAGATAGGGGGAAGAGAGAGATAGGGGGAAGAGAGAGATAGGGGGAAGAGAGAGATAGGGGGAAGAGAGAGATAGGGGGAAGAGAGAGATAGGGGGAAGAGAGAGATAGGGGAAGAGAGAGATAGGGGAAGAGAGAGATAGGGGGAAGAGAGAGATAGGGGGAAGAGAGAGATAGGGGGAAGAGAGAGATAGGGGGAAGAGAGAGATAGGGGGAAGAGAGAGATAGGGGGAAGAGAGAGATAGGGGGAAGAGAGAGATAGGGGGAAGAGAGAGATAGGGGGAAGAGAGAGATAGGGGGAAGAGAGAGATAGGGGGAAGAGAGAGATAGGGGGAAGAGAGAGATAGGGGGAAGAGAGAGATAGGGGGAAGAGAGAGATAGGGGGAAGAGAGAGATAGGGGGAAGAGAGAGATAGGGGGAAGAGAGAGATAGGGGGAAGAGAGAGATAGGGGGAAGAGAGAGAGATAGGGGGAAGAGAGAGATAGGGGGAAGAGAGAGATAGGGGGAAGAGAGAGATAGGGGGAAGAGAGATAGGGGGAAGAGAGATAGGGGGAAGAGAGAGATAGGGGGAAGAGAGAGATAGGGGGAAGAGAGAGATAGGGGGAAGAGAGAGATAGGGGGAAGAGAGAGATAGGGGGAAGAGAGAGATAGGGGGAAGAGAGAGATAGGGGGAAGAGAGAGATAGGGGGAAGAGAGAGATAGGGGGAAGAGAGAGATAGGGGGAAGAGAGAGATAGGGGGAAGAGAGAGATAGGGGGAAGAGAGAGATAGGGGGAAGAGAGAGATAGGGGGAAGAGAGAGATAGGGGGAAGAGAGAGATAGGGGGAAGAGAGAGATAGGGGGAAGAGAGAGATAGGGGGAAGAGAGAGATAGGGGGAAGAGAGAGATAGGGGGAAGAGAGAGATAGGGGGAAGAGAGAGATAGGGGGAAGAGAGAGATAGGGGGAAGAGAGAGATAGGGGGAAGAGAGAGATAGGGGGAAGAGAGAGATAGGGGGAAGAGAGAGATAGGGGGAAGAGAGAGATAGGGGGAAGAGAGAGATAGGGGGAAGAGAGAGATAGGGGGAAGAGAGAGATAGGGGGAAGAGAGAGATAGGGGGAAGAGAGAGATAGGGGGAAGAGAGAGATAGGGGGGAGAGAGAGATAGGGGGAAGAGAGAGATAGGGGGAAGAGAGAGATAGGGGGAAGAGAGAGATAGGGGGAAGAGAGAGATAGGGGGAAGAGAGAGATAGGGGGAAGAGAGAGATAGGGGGAAGAGAGAGATAGGGGGAAGAGAGAGATAGGGGGAAGAGAGAGATAGGGGGAAGAGAGAGATAGGGGGAAGAGAGGGAGATAGGGGGAAGAGAGGGAGAGAGACGGAAGAGAGGGAGAGAAACGGAAGAGAGGGAGAGAGACGGAAGAGAGGGAGAGAGACGGAAGAGAGGGAGAGAGACGGAAGAGAGGAAGAGAGGGAGAGGGTGAAGACAAGGAGTAAAGACAAAGAGAGGGGGAGAGGAATAATTAGAACAAGAGGGGAATGGAGAATGGGGAAGTGAGAGAGGGAAGGAGAGGGGGCAATAGACACCGTGAAAGACTGAGATACATGGAAAAGGAAGAGAGAGGAATTTGTGAATAATGTTAACTTTTTAATTCTGGCCATAACTATATATAACGAGTTTTACTTCAATTGGTCTGATTTGCTGGTTCATCTTCATCTTTTCAGAAATCGTCCTGGTTTTTATTTTTTAAGCTTTGTTCGTATCCCTCTGTATATTTCACTGATTATAACTCAATGATAATGGCAAAACATATATAATACCTATTATACTTTTATTACATTCTCGTCCTCAATGTCTCGAAAGAGAAAGGGGATTAGCTTTAACTATTAGCGGGATCGTCTTTGTTCCATACTTAGCTCTGGCTAACTTGTGACAATTTAGCTATTTCGTACCTGCCTGTTTTCTATGTTGTTCTTTGGTTTCTACTTGTCGAAAAAACGTGGCGCTTTTGCAACCCAGGATACAAAATCCGCATCAATCATTTAGTTGTCGATACGTCGTCGTTGATCTGTCTTACATCAATTGACAGTCATGTATACTTGTGTATGTATATCTTAAACTTAGCCTAAGATTGACACAACACTAGGCTACATTTCTATCATACTGTCACTAAATTCCTACGATACTGTTTACATTAAAGCCGACAATACTGTTTTGCTGTTTTATAATTGTTGCAATGGGACACCAAACCCACCTCAGTCACTAAATAAGTGAACGGGTCTTGACAATAAATACGACTACGAACACTAGCATGTGGATTCGATTGTATTATGTGAAATTTTATTGGATGACCTGTAGTTACTATTGTTTGTACAATATATGTATGTTGGAATACACTTTACTATTTTAAGACCTTTACACTCTGGGTTATTTTGTTATAACGACTTACCAAGTGATATTAATACTATAATAATTGCATGATTTATCGTAGCCGCAACAGGGGAACAAGATGCTTATAACACCTCATTTGGATTGTTTGTAGAATAATATAAATTCCTGTATAGATTTTTACCAAAATAAAATAATTCTGCGTGTGTGAACGAATAATACTGTTGATGTTATATTTTCGGCAACTTTTGTTATTAAAAACAATAGTAAGCTAATTCGTGAATTAGCGAGAAAATGGTTTTGTATTGTTCTTGAGCGTGTGTTGCAATACATACGATAAACCTGTTTTGTTGAAAGAGAACCGTAAGAGAATAAAAAGACATCTATATTGATTAAAAGGTTGTCGCATCCATGACGGACGATAGAGGATTTTGCGCACACACAGAAAAACGTGTGGTGAGTTAAAACTGAATGAGACGAAGAAAAGATATGTGGCGGTTTTCTTTACCCTCGTTTTTTTCTGTTTCATATTTGAAGAACTGCAGGAAACTAAAAGAACACGTTGCGTTAAGAAAACTATGACAATGGAAAATCCATATGGGGCTTACCTTTGTGATTGGATTTATCATTACTCATTAAACCCAGCAAGTTATGTATTTATAACTGCGTTATGTCGAGATATGTACATAGTTGAAGGTAGAAAGATTATTTAAAATGTGTGTTTGTTTGTTTTTTAAACTTAACATTTTCTATTGTTTTGTGTGAAAAGTGAGTCACAACTTCGGAGAAAAAAGGAAAAGAAAAACCAAATAAAACGAAAAAAAATAAAGAAAAAGAAATTGAAATGAAAGACACCAAAAATTCAGAGAACCAAAAAAACAATTACGAAAGCAGGGGAGATTAAGAAAAATCGAAAAGCTAAGACAAACACTGAATATAAAGGGAAATGAAACGAAAGTGTGAATAGAAAAAAAAAGGCTAAGAAAAAACGATGATTATTCATTACGAAATACGTTTTATATAAACCAGCATAACCATTGGTTTTACGTTGTGGACGATTCCTCAAATGAGGAAAACACGATTTGTGTCAAACAGCAAACGATTTAGAACCTTTAAAAGCCGATAGAAACTTGCAAGAACAAACCCATACAGATTGAATGGATCAAATGATTGCATGTGCGCATGCGCAATGAAACAGAATCACATTTAAATTATACTTTTTCTTATCCTGTGTCAACCAGATCAGACCTCGAAAGCAAGCACTCTACTGTTTGAACGTAGTTCAAGCTCAACAAAAGAATATAAGCCTTAAATAAAAGACACACGCATATCAGTTTCAGTGATTATTTTCCACTATACATGTTAGATATTTGTCGACTAATCCGACTAGTATATACAATGGTTTGTCGATTCTAACAAGGAATGAAAGTTCAGTCAGGGTTAACTTGCATAACCGCAGTTGAGGATTACTCGACTGTGGGAATTATAATAAGCGGATATGACGTTATATGGCTCAACGAGAGAGTGCGAAGGAGAAGACGTCGGCTCGTTTTGAGCACGCAACGCATGAATATAAATATTCAGAATGACTGACAAAATATGATTACACAGTGAACATCGATCTCTCCTCGTCTCCCCCGCTCTACTGATCACTTATTTGGAACGAATATCAAATTGAATAAACCTCTACTGTCTTCCATCAGTCTTTGGTCGACTGTTCTTTTCGAAAGTGTACATGAAGAGCTTTGCTTTTAGGCAGCGAGCCCTCACTTTGGAAGGGGCACACACAGGCGCGTACACGCAGCTACCAATGCATTAATACAAGTTATCAAATTGCATGGGGTTATTTATAATAATGACGGCAACTTTGTTTTCTGTATAAATGACATATCGTCATATTCGGTTTACATTCATATTACATGCTGGCATGTGTTGGACGGCATTTAAAAATTGACTTCCGAACTAAATTGTCTCAGACCAGGTCTCTGTTTATCCCTCTGAATTATTAATGCATCCTCACATTTGCTTACCCAATAATTCTCATCTATTATTTAAATGTGACCAAACCAACGAAGTCTCCTGTTTTGCATACATCTTCGAATAGTGTCCAGATTTAATCTTCCTTATAGATGATCAGATCTAAGCCTGTTTTAACGAAAAAAAAAATACAACTTACAATAATACAATGAGAACAACTTATATACAGAGCATCCTAATATATAAACGGATGTATTATCTCCGAGGTAAGACTCTCTTAGTCGTGATAGCACAATCACACATTTCTATTCATTTAATGTCTTCAAAGAGCGAAAAAAAATTTAAGCGTTGAAGGTTATTTTTAACCGATAGTTTCTCTCCGCCTTGTCGTTTAATAATTAGCTGACGTCTAGAATTCACATGAAAATAACCTCGAGGCAACGATGAGGCGTGACAATCGGCAAGCGTTGCCCTTATATCAGGCGATATAAATTGATTCTCACGAATAGAATTCTGCAGGTGAGTATCACAACACATTGCCTGATGTATTTTAAACCTTAAATATTGTTTAAATGCGTCACTGGATTTCTAAGTGACGCCATAAATCAGCCGCTCTGTCTGTCTGTGCCGTTTCAGTTTAAGATAGTATTTTAATTGGTCCGTCACGCGTTTGGTTGTAATAATATTTTATTTGGTCTGTGACGCGTTTGGTTGAAATAATATTTTGTTTGGTCTGTCACGCATTTGGTTGAAATAATATTTTATTTGGTCTGTCTCGTTTATATTTGAAATATCATTATATTTGGTCCGTCACGCGTTTGGTTGAAATAATATTTTATTTGGTCTGTCACGCTTATATTTTAAATAGCATTATACTTGGTCCGTCACGCGTTTGGTTGAAATAATATTTTATTTGGTCTGTCACGCTTATATTTGATATATCATTATATTTGGTCCGTCACGCGTTTGGTTTAAATGATATTTTATTTGGTTTGTCACGCTTATATTTGAAATATCATTATATTTGGTCCGTCACGCGTTTGGTTGAAATACTATTTTATTTGGTTTGTCACGCTTATATTTGAAATATCATTATATTTGGTCCGTCACGCGTTTGGTTTAAATTATATTTTATTTGGTCTGTCACGCTTGTATTTGAAATCAAGGGAGACGCGATAGCTCTCTATCCCTTAATAGGCACAAAAACGGCCTATGCTAGAAATCTCATTTCTTTGATCAATTATAACTAAATAACCAATAAACCAAATTAGTTAAAACTTTGCACAACATTTTTATTTAGTAGGCTCTATAAATGTGTAGAATTTCAGCATCAATAGTCAAGGCAACCCAGAGATCCAGAAAGTTCAATCATGAAAACATGTTATCTGTGTGTACGTACGTATGTGCCACCCGGTATCTCATCAACTATTTGCTAGATTCAGCTGATATTTGGCAGAGATAGAGGTTCTATTGTCTAGTTGATGGCATTTTAATTTCAGTTTACCATATACCTTGATTAGTCAAACTACCAACTATATCAGTTATGAGAAGGCATTGTATTGAGGCAAAACCTTTACAAAAGTAGTGATATTCCATGAAAAATGCTAGTATTCTTAAATCATATGCCCTTAATAGGGTTAAGATGGAAATTCATATACACTAAATGTACAAAAGCAAGGAAATTCCCAAATTTTTACACTTTTATTGTCATTAAAGGTATGACTACATATCAACCAAACCATTTCATTATCACATCACTACAGTATAAATCTCTATGCATGAGTTGATTAAGTGTGTAAGGTGCGCTGAAGGAAAATTCCTACCAGTAAAATACATAGACCTGTTGTGCTCGCATACCCTGGTCTGAGACAAACCGCGTATTTTTTTGCCACTAACACCGGTCGAAATATGTGATGGAACATTTGCCGCCATGACACATTTCACATTTTCAGATTAGCCGTAATGTGTCTATATGTTTTATAGTTTTTTATTACTTTTGTTCATTTTTTTTTTGCCATATAAGGGCCGGTGTCAAGTTTTATATTAAAAAAATTTTAAATCCATTAGATTTTTGCCCGCAAATGTGTTCTAAATAACAATGCTAGAATGCCTTAACATTCAGGTCTCATTAAAACTCGGCATTTGATTAGTAGGATGTGAAATAAAAAAAAATTCAGCTGACAATCTCATCAGAAAACACAGATCGTTTTTTAGTCTCCAGATGATAAGACATGAAGCCCGTATTTGCCGACATTAAGTGGGATTCGACATTATTGCATCACAAAGTGAAGCGAATACGAACACGTTTATGGGCTTCAAGAAATTTACACGAATTCTCATAAAATTAATTGCGAACTCGTAAAATAAACCGAGTCGTAGTAAATATGTTTTGCCGCATTTTCCTCGTGAGATTCGAATAAGAATTCGAGATCGTTAAAAGAAAACTGATATTGCCAAAAAGGAAACAGGGAAGGTTGATGTAACTTGTGTTTTCAAGCACAAACAAGCGTGAAATCGGTAATAAAAATAGGAAAAGTTGATAAAACTGGGAACGTGTGAAACGGTTAATCGTAGTGGGAGGTCAGGAGACGTACAAAGCAAACGGGAGTGAGGGAGACGACGTAGAAGGTGGGATATGTTGGTAGAGAAACCTGAGGAATTCACATAAAAAGAGAAACAACGAAGGGGGTATATAGAAATTGAAATGAGTTAAAAGGGACAGAATTGAATAGCGATATACGGTAAGCTAGTAGAGATAGAGGAAGGAGTAGAGGTACATAGAGGAAAAGAGAAAGGTGGTTGTAAATATAATAATACAAGGCGTCTAGAAAAGAGTTGGATAGAGAAATAGAACGCAAATACAGAGACATAGAAAAAAGGATAGATCAAAAGTATTTATAACATAGAAGGAAAAAGAAATAATCCAAATGAATAAATGCGGAAATTGTTTTATTTATCACACCTGTGGCAGACGCTACTACCGGCCAGGGGATATTTGCTGCGACTTCTTTTCTTTCTTTGTTTGCTAAACCTTTCTTTGTCTCTGAGATAGAGAAGTAGAGGTTATCTCGTGAAAGCACGTTTAGCCGAAGATTCCAGCCAATCAGGGACCAACAGTTTTGCTTGACCACGCGTGATTTGACTCCCTATAAAAAAAGGCACACATTCTCTTTTCGCTTTTTTCTTTCTCTTCCGCTTTCCGGCCGAACGCACACAGATGAGATTTTCGATACCCCCTCACCGGCTCGACCGAGGAGGTGGGAAAGGCAAAAGGCAAAAAGTAGGTAATCTCTTTTAATTCCTACCACGAATAACGAACTTTTCTTTCAAGCACACACATACATTACAATTGCCACTAAAATACATCAAACATGCTCGCATATACACATTCGTACAAACATGAACTTAAACAAACCGAACATTTCACCTGTACACGTTCGTATAAACGGAAATTTGCACTCCTTAAAAATAGACTCTGTAACTAATAGCTTTACAAAATGTTTTAGTCAAATAAATTGTTTTGTTTTAATATAAATGTTTTACTCTAATTGTTGATTTTACAAAATACCATTCTTGTGTGTAGCTTTATTATTCCTTCGCTGTATTTCTAATATAATTTCGGATCTTATAATAATGTTTTCTTTCTTCCCTTTGTTTGTATAATTCTGTTAATTTTATTCACACGTGGTCGGGCCATATCGAACAGTGGGAATGACATGCCGCTATAAAGGCATCTCTCCCACATCCTTTGGTCGGGGGACCCCACATGGGTTTAACCCTTTGTCAAAGAACAACCCCGGCCATACACCTACATTAACATCAAAACGGCTCACTGTTATTCCAAATCAATAATACAACAATTTTTTGAAATACTGTATATATAGTATAAACCAAATACCCAACGACATATATTTTAATGCATAATTTGCATAACTATTTTTTAAACAGTTAAAAATAAATTAATATCTGATGTTATTTGATTTGTAATTTTTGTCTTATTTTCTATATATATGTAATAGATCCGTCGATATTAACAATAATTAAGTGATTTAATTAAAAAAAGAATAAATGACCAAAACAGTTCTTGAAATATTACGTTTATTACTTTTCAAGAGAGGTAATTCAAATGAAAACTTTTTTTTAAATTACAATTTTTTTATTATTATAGATGTGTTATGTAAAAAGAATACTTAGCCGTCGGATGGCGGGTAGTTTTTTTGCGTGTATAGTAATGAAGGAGAAATATGGAGGAATAGACCGAGTGAAAGGAAGCCAGAGAGGGAACTAGAGAGATATAACAAGCCGCGCGTGCATGGTCCCCCTTTGTATGTGACTCGATGTGGCGAGCGTAAAATGCAATCAATTTAGGCAATTTGGGGCATTTTGACCCCACTTTGAACCCCTGGGCGCGCGAACCAGAATTTTTCTTAGGTCGAGGATGCTCATTTTATATCCGGAACAATTGCCTCTACATTTTGGCCAAGTTTCAGAAAAATTGAATTGATGGATCAAACGTTATGGGAGATAAGGGTCATTTTTTGCCATTTTGGGGGCTTTTAACCCCCTGGGGGCGCGAACCAGATTGTTTTCAAGGTCCACGATACTTATTTTCTATTAGGAACAATTGCCTCCACATTTTGGCCAAGTTTCAGAGAATTTGAATGGATGGATGAAAAGTTATGGGGCAAAAAATAAAAAAAATTGCCATTTCGGGGCCTTTTGACCCCCTGGGAGCCTAACCAGATATTTTTTCAAAGATCGACCTGACCAAAGTTACAACTTCATGCAAAATTTCAGAGAAATTCAATAGATGGTTGCGGAGAAAAATCCGGACGGACATGCCTACAAAACATCAGTCCCCCTATTTTATAAATCGGGGGACCAATCAGAGAGATGGACAAGCTAAAAGAATAAGCTAGGAGACCTTAGTATAAAGCAAAAGATAGGAACCGCGATTAAATAAGGGGCAACAGTTCGTAAGAGACAAATGGGGTCAGATTGAAAATAGAAGAGCAGAAGAGAATATTTTATTTGCAAACGGAAATAATTAAAATCTATTCTGTCTGCTTCTAGTAAAGTCGGTTCTCTCTATCGCCCCACACACTTTATCACTATCTCTAAAAATCTAGGTGCTTGTGCATATAAACCCTGACATGTTAGACCGCTCTTAAAAATAAAATAGCTAAACAAATGTATACACTTTGTTATGTACTTACGTGGTAGATGAAAAAAAGACTGTACACCAAAAATTATGCACATTCATCCAGTATTTATTTAATTATAAATAAAAAACGATTTTATCACTCGGTAGATATTTCCACCATTTTCCAGTGGTCAGGGACGATAACTCATATTTTCACCATTTCGAGGATTGGGGTCTCCATTGTTTACATAAACGTCAAAATGTACGTAAAATCATTTTTTTTCTTTTTCTTATAATTTAATAACTACTGGATGAATTTGCGTAATTTTTTCTGCACAATCTTATTTTCAACTAACACGTAAGTACATGATACAGTGTATACATTTCTTTAAATATTACAATGTCAGGGTTGATATGCACAAGCACCAACATCTACTATCAGATCTTGGATAGCGTACTGTTGTCATATTTGTGTTGGTAAATCCTATTTGCCGGTTCTTGATAAAGGTGTTGAAAAGTATTTGTAATTTGGATGGACCTACCCTTTCTTTCTGCACCCTCTCTCTCATAGACGTGATATTGCTAGTCTCAGTCGTGTTAATAAATATCATTAAGCTATGAGTTTTTCAGAATTGTCAAAAGAAGTTTAAGGATTTGAATTCGGTGTGATCTGGTGTTGGGTAGTTTTCGAAATCAAGTAAATCTGTTAATGGGAGGATTTTAGTCCAACGAGGTGAGGAAACGAGAGTGGTGTCATTGCAGGGGCTAGCATTTAAAAGCCAAAATGGGTTTAGGTCGAGAGGGTGTGGACATTTGGAGGAGGTAAGATTGCCAAGAGGAAAATGCGAGTGCCCACAGAAAAAAACTTAAAAATGGAATCTAATATTCAGCTTGACTCCTAAATAATTTCTTTTACAACAGGACTACTTGTACATTTGATGCATTAGTTCCTCCTGGATCTATTACATTTGAATCCACTACTGCATTCTTCATGACCCATCAAACGGTGAACTTTTTTTCTTTCTATTTTAGCCTCGTTTTTTCTCTGGGCATTTTGTACATTTTCTCTAAAATTTATTTATTTTACACTTTTTCGAATTATGACTTTTGGTATATATTTTCCCAACTTATCTATTTGAACTTTTATGATGATAGGAAACCATTTTCTGAAAAACCATGGCTTAAGGAAGGAAAACAAATATTCCTAAATTGAATATACTTTGTTTTGAATACCTGAAGACGTAATAGATTTGTTATTGTAACATCTTTTATTTCCCTTCTTTCAGTTGTCTATATAATTGATCTATCCTATATATCGAGCATAAATTATTTCAGGATCAGTTCAAATTTAAAGGTATAACTTATACTTTTAGTTTCATATCATATATATATATATATATATATATATATATATGAAAGAGGAAAAGACAGACGCGTGAGTGATAGATACAGTGCAAAATAAGGAGATCCAACAAAATATATCGAGAAAAAGAGTTTGTGAGTAAATTGTAATTTACAGCTAATTAGTGCAATTAAAATGAAATTTAGTTTAAAAAAAAATAACGATATTTAATGGTTCTAATAAGCCGTAATTAGAGCTATTTTTGCATGCATTTTGTGTGATTAAAATATATAGGAAAACGCCTCAATGAATCAAGCGCTGATTAACTCAGATTTAATATGATAATAGATTAGTATTTCAGCCAGAACCAAGAGGTGGATGAAGAGGATATAGATAGATGAATACCCTTCTAAAGGGTCTCAGAAATTACTTTACAATCAGTAACACTATTTACAAAAAATAGTACTTCGAAATGATCACGTATCTAACTACTGGCCAGGCTCTGAATTGAATTGAATTAAATTATTTTATATGTTTTTGCACAAGTGCAGAATAAAATACAAGGTCAGAGTTATACACAAGGTGAGATCCTTAATGTGGGGAAGCTACATCTCATCAAAACAGAGCATTCTGGATTAGAGAAAAAGTAAAATAATTGCCTCAGTATAGAAAAATTCCTTCCTCAATGACTAACCGATGACGTTTCGTATCAGCACATATACTACCCTTTACTCCTAGCTCAAAGGACGCATAATTGAATTATTTGATACTATCTAGGCTCGTGTGAAAAGTGATGTTTTATTTTGGAGCCCAAATGAATCATGATACTTGACTATTCATTATAAGCTCGTACTCGAGTCAGGAATTACTTTATAATTAATTTATAATACATACGTGGGAGGTGACGGTAACACAGTGGGTAACGACACTGACTGAAACCTGGGTGTACCAAGTTCGAATCCAGAAACAATATCGCTTAGAATGTTGGCAACCTTCATGTGGCCCATCCTCTAAGTACCCAATGTCTTTCTAGAACGAATTCTAAGTAGACATATATCGGGGAAACCAATGACAACAATACACTTATCTGATTCATAATAAATGTATGAATGAATACATTGGTTTAAGGCATCTAAATTACTTTCCGATTTTTAGGGTCATAACATAATTTAAAAATCGGCAATTTTCATTAAATCTCAATGCATCAAAATTGTTTATTACGTCATTTCCTGTCGAAATTCCAAAGTTGGTTTTCAATCCTTGAAACTGTCGATTATATAGTAATGTTTTAAATTAAAGTTTAATGCCAAACATCAAGCAATATAGTGTAATCGTCCTTCTCGAACAAAAAAAGAGACGTGTACATATCGAATACACTACGGTTATATCAACGAACTTAATGTTGAATACAATAAATACTTAAAGAATAATCAAATATAAAAACAAAGTTTAAATTTCACCAGACTCCAACTCCGGATTCAATTCTAATTGGCCTGTCTTTGTTATCAGAGATTTGACAGAGGACTGTTTTATCGGACAGGCTTGCTGATCAAACTAGAATGCAGAGATCACGTCTCTCTTTTGTGGCGCCACTCTTTCGAAAGCGGATAGAATCATTTACGTGAGGCTGACTGCCATTTTCACAGCTTGGTAATTCGAATACGTGACGCCATTCCGATTTTTGCAACATCCTCTTTTATCCAAGTGCGTATTATAATTATTATCATCATCATCATACTCATCAGTATTACTGATATCAATCGGACATTGTTATTATTAGTATTATTATTATTATTATTATATTATCATCATCATCATCAGTATTACTGATATCAATCGGACATTGTTATTATTATTATTATATCATCATCATCAGTATTACTGATATCAATCGGACATTGTTATTATTATTATATTATCATCATCATCGTCATCATCATACTCATCAGTATTACTGATATCAATCGGACATTGTTATTATATTATCATCATCATACTCATCAGTATTACTGATATCAATCGGACATTGTTATTATTATTATTATATCATCATCATCATCAGTATTACTGATATCAATCGGACATTGTTATTATATTATCATCATCATCATCATACTCATCAGTATTACTGATATCAATCGGACATTGTTATTATTATATCATCATCATCATCATCAGTATTACTGATATCAATCGGACATCCTTTCATTTAAAAATCAAGATAACTGTGCCACCATTACTCAACCAATGAAACATGTCTCTCAACTTCCAAATACCATGATCGATCCGAATTAAGAGATCAGATATATTGGAAATATTTAATTTTAGATTTCATTACAAAAAAAAAAAGATAGAAATAGGTTTTGTATTTATAACAATATCATCTAGAATATTGCTACCGCAAAAAAATGAACTTGCATTATTTGAATTATAATACATAGTACTCTTCTCATTTTTGGATCTTATTATTACAACGTTTCGGCCGATGTGAAATTTGAGAAAACGAATATGATGAAAGGCAGACTCGGGAATCTTGATGTCGAAGTAAAGAATCTGTACGCAATTTCAAAGGAACCCTTTATCTGATCTTCGGAGTTTAGTTGTTTTCGTTCCCTTAACGACGTAATTCTAAATTGTATACTGAGTACCGCCCATACTGAGGATTGAACCTTCAAGCCAAAGACGACTTAGAAATGATTCTTACTTAGAACTTTTATCCGTTGTGTCACGGCTCCGTGTTAATACACATTATTGTAACAAATATTTATTCATCGTCTTTGCAACATCTTTCACAACATTGTACTTTTTGTGGCTTTATTCAGATGCCACATTGAGTATTATGTAACCGTTTCGTAATTGCTCCCCCGATTTATAAAACATTGTTTAAAATAACAGAATTATTCTGCTTAATTATACATTTTTTCAATTTTTCTGATTTTTTTTTGTATTAACATCAAAAATATTAATAAATGTTCCATAGGTTTCACGAACGTTTTCGATTCTTCGTCGAATCATCCTCAGTTGTCAAAACCAAATGAACATCCAGCGTTGGTGAATATAAAATCGCCAACGACTTCCTGGAACAATGGGGAAAACGTTCTATGCACGTTTCTCCACCGTCTTTTTAAAATTCTCCTTTGTCCTCAGCTTTTTTGTTCATTTGCTTTTGACACCTGAAAATGATTCAACGAAAAATCGAAAACGTTCGTGAAACGTGTGAAACGTATGGAACATTCATTAATTTTCTTGATTTTTATACAAGAAAAACATCAGAAAAATAAAAATAAATAAAAATATATATAATTAAACAGACGAATTATGTTATTTTTTTTACAATGTTTGTATAAATGTGAAAATGCTGCCTAAATACACACACACACACTATATAATATACACTATATATATATATTCCAGGTGCAGTAATGGCGTTCTCTAAACAAAACAAGGCATTTTGCGTCCTCCAATTTGCAAAGACTGAATCGTGGACATGTGTTCAGCGTGCATTTCGCAGGAAATTAAAAAAAGAAGCCCCTGAAAGGAAATCCATTGTCAGATGGCATGCTAAATTTGTGAAAGATGGGTGTTTGTGCCCAAGTAAGCGAACAGGTCGCCCTTCAACTTCAGAAGATGCAGTTGAGCAAGTTCGGACAGCCTTTCAGCGGAGCCCCCGTAAATCAGTGAGAAGAGCCAGCAGGGAACTTCAGCTTGCTCCAGCAACTGTCTGGCGTGTCTTAAGGAAACGACAGCAAATGGTACCTTACAAGCTCAAGTTGGTCCAAAAGTTGAAGGACACTGATAAGCCACTTCGCCGTGACTTTTGCATTGCAATGCAAGAGAAGTGGGAAGATAACGGCTTTGATGACCGGCTTGTTTTTAGCGATGAGGCGACCTTCCATCTGAATGGCAAAGTTAACAAGCATAACACTCGCATATGGGGTACTGAGAATCCTCATGAACTTCTTGAGCACGAGCGAGATTCATCAAAAGTGAACGTGTTTTGTGCAATTTCTAAGAAAGGTGTCTATGGACCGTTCTTCTTTGAAGAGGCAACTATCACTGGTGAATCCTATCTCAACATGCTGGAAGACTGGTTAATGGCTCAGTTGGAACAAGCAGAATCTGATGACTTCATTTTTCAACAAGATGGTGCACCACCACACTGGAGTCTTAGAGTAAGGACGTTTCTTAACACAAGGCTGCCTGGTAGATGGATTGGGAGATCTGGGCGAGGTGATGACGTTCTCATGCCCTGGCCTCCTAGGTCTCCAGATCTTACCCCGTGTGACTTTTTCCTTTGGGGCTTTGTCAAGCAACAAGTCTATGTGCCGCCCCTTCTAAGAGATATTGACGAACTAAAGGCTCGAGTAACGGCAGTTGTGGGAACCATTGACGTCAAGATGCTGGAACGCGTTTGGCAGGAAATGGACTATCGACTAGAGTTCTGCCGTGTGACGAATGGTGCTCATATTGAGCAACTTTGAAGATTCCCCACAAAACTTGAAACTTTAACCTTTCCAACGGTACCAATTTCATTTTTTAACTCCTAATAGTTTTTGAGTTATTAAAAATCGTTATGTTCCCAAGACTTTTGAAACACCCTGTATATATTATATATATTAATTTGGGCAAGTTTATAGTTTTTAAGCATCTTTGAAATTTAGAACTTAGAGAAAGAGGTAAAATGTCTTCCAAAAACTAGGTTAGATGCAGATAATTTTAAGTAAAATCAACATTTTTTTCCTGACTTTTTTCAAATAATTTGGCTCGGTATCACGCGCTTCTGCAAAGATACAGATTTAAACAAATAAAATATATTAACTTTATTTCTTTCCGTAAGGGTCTTTCTTGGTTTTGTTGAAGTCATATCCGATGGTTTCTGGACTAATCATGTAATGTTTCTGTTAAACATGCACTTAAATTGCGCATGCAATCCATGTATTTTCATCCCCTGACGAGTGCATTTTTCTAGCCTTTTGGCTAAACCATTTCAAATGGCGAAGAGAAGTAATTAAAATGCGAGTCAGACACCCACCTCTGACTAAACACGCCGCCTGAAATTAGTACGTAAATTCAATGGTGCATGTTATTTTTTCTTTAGGTCATCAGAAATGATAATTTATATTTGGTAAATTAAATTACTGACTGAATTCTATAATTTTATATAAATATCTAGTAATAAATCTAGATACCTTCTGAGTGCGTACACTGGCGAACCATATATTTCCGGTCATTTTGAAGGAGGGTGTATACTATTACTCTAAAATGTTATAATGGAGATTGTGTGTCTGTTATTTACTTTACCCGTATAAAACTACTGCTACTACAACAAAAAGAAGAAAACAACGGCAAAGTGAAAAAGAAAGGCAGTTTAACTCTAGACACTCTGGTACTTCAACTACTACTACGATACGTATTGCCCACATAACTGTTTACGTGACGCGCTAGCCAGGTGTGTTACGTTCACATGGCAAATAGTTGTTGACGATAGTGCTACACTTCAACTGCGTTTTCATACTTCCAGTATAATTTTATAATTTATTTTCTTTCTTCAATGTACTAAACATATAACCTCATAAACACATGCCATCATAAAAATAAACATTTAAATTATTCAACTAAATATGTATTACCATGACAATGACAGTGTTCTAATTTTACTATTGCCTAATTCTATCATTGTAGAATTATTCAAAGTGTCTATACATCTTTTTGGGTCACTATTACATATCCTCGTGTAATAGGCGGTTTTTACTTGTTTAGCCACTACACTCATACATGTAAAAGTTATTTACAAAAAGTTCAAAGTAAAGCTGGGGTGGAATTCATTTTATAATGGGATCGAATCATTTTTTATTATTATTTTAACATATTTCACTCCAAACAAGGCAGGCCGCCACTATAGACGTAACGGACTACTGAGAATTAGAGTGTAGGTTTTGGGTGTCATCCTAAGTTGAGAGCTGTGTGGCGAGATGTCTGTGTACATAAGTTTAAACCTCTGCATGTCGGGGAAACAGGAAGTAGGGAAGGAGTTCCAGAGGCCGGCAGCACGAGGAAAGAAGCTATTGAAGTAGAAGGCTCTCCGGTATCTGGGGACCTCCACAATGAATGGATGGAATTTAGCTGATTGTCGAGTTGGTCTGGTGTATTTATGTCGAGGGGGCACTAGAGCAGCTAGTTCATCGGAGCACAGTCAATTTGGCAAGATGCCATGTTTCATTTTGAGTTTATCAGTCATCATTAATATATCGTTTAGAGCTTCTTTTTACCATTGCCAATTTAATAAGCATTTTAATTATAAATGCATATTGGATGCAGTTACAAAACTGGTTAACAGATTCAGATTAAACTCAATTTTCTATAAATGGTTGATTAGAATGAATACATTGACGGCGATGGATATCTGAGACAATCATAAAAAGGTATAATTCTAAATTTTTGAGATCAGGATTTATAATTTGTATAATTTTGGTTATTCGGACTACGTTTCTCATCTTGCGTATTATCATCACAACGTTTCGGCCGTTGTAACCTCCGGCCTTCTTAAGGTGTATCTCCTCGAACTCGGGAATATTTCGACCATTTGATCTGCGCGTTTCGCAATGTAATTTATATTTCACACTCAAGCGTGATAGACTAACACAACTAAAACCTCACAGACCACCGAAATGTTATTTGATTCTTAGGACTGACAGACCACCGAAATGTTATTTGATTCTTAGGACTGACAGACCACCGAAATGCTATTTGATTCTTAGGACTGACAGACCACCGAAATGTTATTTGATTCTTAGGACTGACAGACCACCGAAATTTTATTTGATTCTTAGGACTGACAGACCACCGACATTTTATTTGATTCTTAAGACTGACAGACCACCGAAATGTTATTTGATTCTTAGGACTGACAGACCACCGAAATGTTATTTGATTCTTAGGACTGACAGACCACCGAAATGTTATTTGATTCTAAGGACTGACAGACCACCGAAATGTTATTTGATTCTAAGGACTGACAGACCACCGAAATGTTATTTGATTCTTAGGACTGACAGACCACCGAAATGTTTTTTGATTCTTAGGACTGACAGACCACCGAAATGTTATTTGATTCTTAGGACTGACAGACCACCGAAATGTTATTTGATTCTTAGGACTGACAGACCACCGAAATGTGATTTGATTCTTAAGACTGACAGACCACCGAAATGTGATTTGGTTCTTAGGACTGACAGACCACCGAAATGTTATTTGATTCTTAGGACTGACAGACCACCGAAATGTTATTTGATTCTTAGGACTGACAGACCACCGAAATGTTATTTGATTCTTAGGACTGACAGACCACCGAAATGTTATTTGATTCTTAGGACTGACAGACCACCGAAATGTTATTTGATTCTTAGGACTGACAGACCACCGACATGTTATTTGATTCTTAGGACTGACAGACCACCGAAATGTTATTTGATTCTTAGGACTGACAGACCACCGAAATGTTATTTGATTCTTAGGACTGACAGACCACCGAAATGTTATTTGATTCTTAGGACTGACAGACCACCGAAATGTTATTTGATTCTTAGGACTGACAGACCACCGAAATGTTATTTGATTCTTAGGACTGACAGACTAACGAAAATACTATTTGATTCTTAGGACTGACAGACCACCGAAATGCTATTTGATTCTTAGGACTGACAGACCACCGAAATGCTATTTGATTCTTAGGACTGACAGACCACCGAAATGTTATTTGAATTTTTAGGACTGACAGACTAACGAAAATACTATTTCGAAATGTTATGTGACGATCAAAAATGCTATTTCAAACTAAAATGTGACAAACTACCAAAATCCTTTGTCAAACTCGAGCGTGACAGACTAACAAGACTTATTTGCAACTCAGTCAGCCAGACTGTCGAGAACCACTTTTAAAACATGACAGACCAAGGAAAATGGTAAATCTAGCTTAAGCGTAACGGCACGACGAAAACGCTATTTCAAACTTAAGCATGACAGACCGAATTAATGTTAGTTCACACAAGTGTCACATAGTGACGGTCGAACAATGGCTCTTATTGAACTCTGTCCATTCAATATACCTATTTAGCAATAAAAATGCTATTTTAACTTGATTGACCGACCGATTGGCAAAGCCTTTCATGGAAACGAGTTCGATTATTAAATATAGTATGATGTGTCATTTTTTTTTCTGTTATTTAATATGTTGTTTTTTTTGGGGTCAGAAGGAGTTAGCATTGAAATTGCGGTTAAAGCAAAAATGAATGATTAAGAAAAAGTGAAAACAGAACTACATCGGAGGAAAGAAATTCGTCCAGAAATGTTAAGAGTATAATTTACGGATAAGGCACACGAAACCGAGTCTACAGTTTTATGACTAATACTGATGCCAACACCAACCTATCTCAATTCTTCATCACTACCTCAATAACATCAAGGCATTGTTGAATCAAAATCTGAGTAATCTTCCTTGGATTTGTTTTTAGAAAACTTACAATGAAATGCTTTCTTACGCAAGAATTTAATCTCGTTCTACGCATGTGCGGAATTAAGGACGAGATCTTAACCTGTCTGACTCTCTGGTGCGTCATTCGAAGCAGAGGGTCGGTTTGTCTAGCTATCCAGAGAAGCATGCTTTCTAAAACCCTAGTAAGCCTTATCTCTAGGTAATGTTTTCTGGTAACAGTCGTATAACCCATTATCACAACAAGAAATACAAACCGTCCGTGCGTGCGTGCGTGCGTGCGTGCGTGCGTGCGTGCGTGGTCCCCCTCTGTATGTGACTCGATGTGGCGAGTGTAAAATGCAATAACTTTGGGCATTTGATGCATTTTTGACCCCCCTTTGATCCCCTGGGGGCGCGAATCAGAATTTTTCCGAGGTCACGGATGCTCATTTTATATCCGGAACAATTGCCTCTAGATTTTGGCCAAGTTTCAGAAAAATTGAATGGATAGATCAAACGTTATGGGAGAAAAGGGGCATTTTTTGCCATTGTGGGGGCTTTTGACCCTCTGGGGGCGCGAACTAGATATTTGCCAAGGTTAACGATACTTATTTTCGATTAGGTACCATTGCCTCCACATTTTGGCCAAGTTTCAGAGAAATGTAATGGATGGATGAAGAGTTATGGGGCAAAAAATGTCATTTTTTTGCCATTTCGGGGCCTTTTGACCCCCTGGGGGGGCTAACCAGATTTTTTCTCAACAATCGGAGAATGTTACTTTCTAACCTGACCAAAGTTACAACTTCATGCAAACTTTCAGAGAAATTCAATAGATGGTTGCGGAGAAAAATCCGGACGGACAGACGGACGGACGGACATGCCTCAAAACATAATATAATGGAGAAAACTATATACAACATAGGTACAAGAAAAGTAGTACATCAGTACTGATTGCCAGTGTAGACTCGGATTGAACTCAAACGTTAGAAGTCTATACTTCCTGCACATCTTTAGAATGGACGACTCCAAAATGTTCGTTATAGGTACAGCACCACAAAAAATATGTTATTATAAAGACGCATAACAAATACATTGTTTATAACTCAGCCATGTTCTTTTATACATAAACACCTTTATCTCAATAACAGCTTATGATACACACATACACTTTATATGAGTTTTAATCTAGTGCACATATAACTTAAATCCTAGTCTAGAATATTTTAACATTTCAATGGGATATGATATCAGTCCATAAACAGGTGAAACTCCTTTAGCGAATTCCCCCGGTGTTGAAACTGACTTGTGTATAATGAACGTTGTTGCATTCTCATGTTGTCTTCGAAACATAACTGAAACATTAATATTTGTAGCCAACATAATTGAAATAAAAAAAATATATATATATGTTAGCACCTATTTGTGGCTAAAATTGATTATCTTTGAAACGGCAAACACAATTAGTATAGTTCTTTTCCTCGGCAAAAACAAGCCTGATTACAGTAAAAGGTTGAGTGTGAACGCCATACACTATCAAATATTGTCGAGATAACTAGGAAATTATTTGAAATACTTTTGACTAATATATATATATATATATATATATATATATATATGGGGTCGCGCCCTATGACTGTCTTCGATTGTTACTTCTCTGCGCTGATGAGAGCCATAAGCATGAAACAACGTCGTACGGGAGTAAAATATTAAAAAATAATTTAATATTATTAAAAGTCCTTTTCAAGTAAAATTAAGAATATCGAGAAATGTGGGAAAGATTAAAAATAAACATTTACCTAAAAAGCCTCAGTGAAATGCTCCGACTGTCGTTGAGTACTATAGAATGTTTAAATATTTATGCTCGCCTCTTACAGTGTACATTTCACTTTATTTCTGGGTCATTGCGACGATCCCCTGTGGCCTAATAGGACTAGGTGTACGCTTACATATTCAGGGTGTCTCTGTTAACCGGGTTCGCGCCCTATGATTAAAAATAATTTAATATTATACATATATATATATATATATATATATATATATATGATTATTCTTATTTACACAGGTATGTAACAAATCTGCGACACTGGCATGTCGATGTTATCGATCAACAGCTATTATAAACTGAGATC
>OY744540.1:82547443-82559943 GCA_963556195.1 Sepiola atlantica
TAGTTCGGCATTGATGGGAATAGACCGTCTTCAAATTTGTACAACAGTTGCATTGCACGTTTCGTACGGCCGAATTTCCACACGGCCTAATTTTTCAATCATGTTGTTTTCTGCCTTAAGGATATTCGATTTTTATGAAGTCTCAGCGATCAAGCGTTTCGTAGAATCTGATCATGATTTGTATCGATTCAAAGCCGAATGATTGGTCCTTTGGCAAAACCCTAAAGTTTACAAACAGTAGGTAGAAAATTGACGACAATCTTTGAGATGCGGATTTGTAATTTGTATAATTTTAACAACTGTTCTCATCAAACATGTTATTCGCACATCCTTGCGTTAAATGTAACCTCCGAACTTATCCAGGCGCGTCATGTCGAATTCGTGAACCCGTGGCGCAACGGATAAACTCTTAAGTTATAATAAGTTCGAAGTGACAGTCTTCTGGAATTTGAAGGTTTAATACTTAGAACATAATTAAGAATTACTTAAAATATTTACATGGCCATGGCTACGGAAAGAGAACAATCTCCCAGGGTGGATTGAATAAATGATTCAGTTCGTAATTCCGTACAGATTCCAGGGTTCGATCATACACACATGAATAAAGTTGGAGGTTACATCGGCCAACAAGTTGTGAGAGAAAAATTAAAGATGACAACAATAGTCAGAATTATGCAAATCATAGAAGTGATGGTCTTTGTTTCAGAGTATAGTTGTTGATTTTTTAATATCTTATTATACAATAGTTGTTGATTTTTTAATATCTTATTATACAATAGTTGTTGTTTTTTTATCTTATTATACAATAGTTGTTGTTTTTTTTTATATCTTATTATACAATAGTTGTTGTTTTTTTATATCTTATTATACAATAGTTGTTTTTTTTTTTATATCTTATTATACAATAGATCATTATTTTAATAACGCGCGTGAACATTTTTCTTACCTTATTATATAAAAAAAGAGTTCCTATTCGACATGTTCTATTCAATATTCAGTGGTTTTATTCATTAAGCCAATCACGTAAACACACAAAAAGTACTATATTACAAACTGGTCCGACAATAGCTTTGTGGCTTAGGTATGGCTATATTCAGTTCTGGGAGGTTCACCAGACTATACCTAAGAGAAATATGTCATAGAGAGAGAGAGAGAGAAATATGGCATAAAGAGAGAGAGAGAAATATGGCATAAAGAGAGAGAGAGAAATATGGCATAAAGAGAGAGAGAAATATGGCATAAAGAGAGAGAGAGAGAAATATGGCGTAGAGAGAGAGAGAGATATGGCGGAGAGAGAGAGAAATATGGCGGAGAGAGAGAGAGAAATATGGCGTAGAGAGAGAGAGAGAAATATGGCGGAGAGAGAGAGAGAGAAATATGGCGGAGAGAGAGAGAGAGAAATATGGCGGAGAGAGAGAGAGAGAAATATGGCGGAGAGAGAGAGAGAAATATGGCGGAGAGAGAGAGAGAAATATGGCGGAGAGAGAGACGGAAATATGGCGGAGAGAGAGACGGAAATATGGCGGAGAGAGAGACGGAAATATGGCGGAGAGAGAGAGAGAGAAATATGGCGGAGAGAGAGAGAGAAATATGGCGGAGAGAGAGAGAAATATGGCGGAGAGAGAGAGAGAAATATGGCGGAGAGAGAGAGAGAAATATGGCGGAGAGAGAGAGAAATATGGCGGAGAGAGAGAGAGAAATATGGCGGAGAGAGAGAGAGAAATATGGCGGAGAGAGAGAGAGAAATATGGCGGAGAGAGAGAGAGAAATATGGCAGAGAGAGAGAGAGAAATATGGCGGAGAGAGAGAGAGAAATATGGCGGAGAGAGAGCGAGAAAAATATGGCGGAGAGAGAGCGAGAAAAATATGGCGGAGAGAGAGAGAAAAATATGGCGGAGAGAGAGAGAGAGAAAAATATGGCGGAGAGAGAGAGAGAAAAAAATATGGCGGAGAGAGAGAGAGAGAAAAATATGGCGGAGAGAGAGAGAGAGAAAAATATGGCGGAGAGAGAGAGAGAGAGAGAGAGAGAGAGAGAGAGAGAGAGAGAGAGAGAGAGAGAGAGATATGAAAAATGTTAGTTTATTGCTAATCGCCGAACGTGCATCTACCGGGGAATACCGAGCAAGCTACTCAGGCTTTTGTGTGCTACAGTGCTGTTATCCTAGTGCCCTTGCTTCTCAAAACCGCACCTTTGTCAAACCTACTGGCGAGTAGTAAAATAACACAGTACTACATAGTTGATATATAATTAAAAATGGATATTGACAATTTATGGCAGATTTATTTTACGCCAACCTGTAATCGCCACTACTGAATTTTTAAGGATATCACAGATACAAATCGCCAATCGGTCTTTTTGATTGTTGAGTGTTAAGATGTTTTTTATTGTGCTCCTGAGCGAAGCTGAACCTGAAAATATCCGGAAATCAAACTCCTATTAATACTGGATTCAGACGTCACTCATCGAACGCGCCTGGAAGATTCAGTCGTTCGATTCTATTTGTGAATCTCTTTTGACACTGATCGGTTCTGCTTTAATCTGAATTTCACACCCGTTTCTAAACTTGGTTCATTCACTGTTGTTCAACTCACTCCGCAGAAACTGGGGAAGAGCGAAGTATGTATTGCTGTCAAGCTGATCTGGGGTAGGCTTTTATGTTTAACACTCGTTTAACGAAATTGTTTTCCGTATTAAGCGACGATTACGACGAGGCGAACAATTAGGTTTTATATTGAATTTCGCGTTGTACATTTTTAAATGGTTCTGTTGAATGATGTTACATTTTTAATTGAATACTTTTCAAAGTTTGGTACATTACTTAGACATAAACAAAATCAGGTAAATTTTGGTAATTTTAAATATGAACAGAAAAACATTTTCGTAAACATCCTTAATAAAGGCTTCATCCAATTCTAAGTAAATTGAGCTCTTACTTTTTCGAACTTCGCTGCAACTGTAAAAAAAACAGCATTTAGTTGAGAAATTCAAAAGTATATTTTTTATTAATACGACTTCATCTCGGGAAAATAAAAACAATATTTTACCAGTGCGTTTTTGAACCCGAATCTTTTTCTCACTGTACGCTACACGGATCCTCAAATATACACTAGTATACCAATTTCGCGAAATTATCCGTGAGGCCCCTTCACTTTGTTACAAAAATATACTTTATTACGTTCAAGTATGAATCTATTTTCTCAACAATGAGTTGCTTCTGTTTATCGTTCGATGCCGATGGAAGGGCCGCTTTAAGTGTATCTGCTATCTACATTACTGAGATTAGAAAAGGCGTAGATAGAGGGAGGGTTTTGTGTTTTAGTTAAAAATGTAAAGTACTTAACACAAACACGCATGACCGAAATATAAAATAATAAAAGATGCTACCAACAGAAGTTACATTACTATCTTAAGAGAAAATATATGTTGCATGCCTTAGATTTCTCCCTCGCTTGTAGAGGGTGGTCGTGTCGTCAAGTGGATAAATTCTTTATTCTTTCCTTCCTGCCGTGAACCAAGCCTCATAACGCACTCCGAAGACAAACTCATCTTTTAAATTTAATTCATTTTATTAAAAGCGTTGTTATTTCAACTGGGAGTCATTCACTACGTCGAGAGAGAAAGGGAGAGAGCAAATCACTATTTTATCGTAGTTAGTTAACAATGTTTTCTTAACCATTCATAGAGAGGGGGGAAAGGATTTCTCTCGCTTGTATTCCCTTATGGGTAATATTTCCCTTATTTTTACATTGTGAATCGAAAGTCCTGCTCGGTTCGCCTTCCGAATCAGACTAACGAAAACTCGCTTCTCACGAGAACGAGTGACGTCACAGCCTCTCGCAGGTGCAGACTGGCCCTTGTATGTTATTAGCATGCATCGCAAACATGCAATCGACTAAACATGCCACTTTGTGCACATTTACATACGACAATAATTATACACTTAACGTCAGAAGCAAGTTACTTTTATGTAATATGAAATACTATATTATTACCTGAAATAAGCAGCTATCTATATCATTATTGAATATAGATTGTTGTTCTTAGGTAAATAAGAATGTTATCACTCTATCACTTTTACACTTTGGTAAGCGTACATTCTAATAAAAGAGACCTGTTCTCTCAGATGATAAGAAACCATTCCCAAAGTTGCCGGTGTGTTAATTATAACGAGAGGAAGGCGGGTTTCTAGAATGGAGACTCGTGTTGGGATTGAAGACTAAATCTAAACGATCTTCAGGTCCGAAGGGAAAGATGCATTTTGCGTATGTGGTTGAAGAGAAAAAAGAAAAATTACATCATTAACAGCCAATAACGATATCTTTACTACACACCTTTTCTTGAAAAAAGATACAAAAAATAATGGAGGTCGGAACAAATAGGGATTAGTTCTCCAAGAAAATAAACTATTGAAGACAATACACTAACAAGTAGAAACGTACAATTCGAAACAAAATAGGTTTCAACTCAAAAGGGATAGGAAACATAGAAGAGAAAGATGGGCAGAAAGAGAATGGTAGAGGGGATAACTTCAGAGAAAGAAGAAGACAAGGAAAGAAGAAAGTACCAAGTAGAGATAGCGAGGACAAAGAGAGAGAGAGAAAGACAGAAAGAACGGATAAAGAGAGAGAGAGAGACAGAGAGAGAGAGAGAGTGGTAAACGAGTAAAAAAGAGCATGAGAACAGGAGAGAGAAATAAGGAGCGACAGAAAAAGCATGGGAGAGAGAGGGCGGAAAAAGAGAGAACGAGAGAGAAAAAGAACGGAGAGTTAGAAAGAAAGAGAACGGGGGGAGATAAATAGAACAAAGGGAGAAATATATATATATATATAAAGAGAGGGAGAGAGAGAGGGGAGAGAGAAAGAAATAGTACTGAGAGAAAAAAACAAAAGTGTGGAAAGAGAAAAAGAAAGAGTGGAGAAAAAAGTAAACGAGTATGGAGAGAGAAAGAAATACAGAATGAAGAGAAAAAACAGAGAACGAAACATGGGAAAGAAACAAGAGGTAAAGAGAAAGAGGGGGAGAGAAAAGAAAAATGAAGAGAAAGGTGAGTGGGGGAGAGAAAAGAGAGTAGGGGAGAGAAAATAGAGTGGGGGAGAGAAAATAGAGTGGGGGAGAGAAGGGAGAGTGGAGGCGAGAAAGGAGAGTGGGGGAGAGAAAGGAGAGTGGGGGAGAGAAAGGAGAGTGGGGGAGAGAAAGGAGAGTGGGGGAGAGAAAGGAGAGTGGGGGAGAGAAAGGAGAGTGGGGGAGAGAAAGGAGAGTGGGGGAGAGAAAGGAGAGTGGGGGAGAGAAAGGAGAGTGGGGGAGAGAAAGGAGAGTGGGGGAGAGAAAGGAGAGTGGGGGAGAGAAAGGAGAGTGGGGGAGAGAAAGGAGAGTGGGGGAGAGAAAGGAGAGTGGGGGAGAGAAAGGAGAGTGGGGGAGAGAAAGGAGAGTGGGGGAGAGAAAGGAGAGTGGGGGAGAGAAAGGAGAGTGGGGGAGAGAAAGGAGAGTGGGGGAGAGAAAGGAGAGTGGGGGAGAGAAAGGAGAGTGGGGGAGAGAAAGGAGAGTGGGGGAGAGAAAGGAGAGTGGGGGAGAGAAAGGAGAGTGGGGGAGAGAAAGGAGAGTGGGGGAGAGAAAGCTTGAGAAGGGGAGAGAGAAAGCTTGAGAAGGGGAGAGAGAAAGCTTGAGAAGGGGAGAGAGAAAGCTTGAGAAGGGGAGAGAGAAAGCTTGAGAAGGGGAGAGAGAAAGCTTGAGAAGGGGAGAGAGAAAGCTTGAGAAGGGGAGAGAGAAAGCTTGAGAAGGGGAGAGAGAAAGCTTGAGAAGGGGAGAGAGAAAGCTTGAGAAGGGGAGAGAGAAAGCTTGAGAAGGGGAGAGAGAAATTTTGAGAAGGGGAGAGAGAAAGCTTGAGAAGGGAAGAGAGAAAGCTTGAGAAAGAAAGGAAGGGGAAGAGAGAAGACGAGGGTGGGAGAGAGAAGACGAGGGTGGGTGAGAGAAGACGAGGGGGGGGAGAGAGAAGACGAGGGGGGAAGAGAGAAGACGAGCGGGGAAGAGAGAAGACGAGCGGGGAAGAGAGAAGACGAGCGGGGAAGAGAGAAGACGAGCGGGGAAGAGAGAAGACGAGCGGGGGAAGAGAGAAGACGAGCGGGGAAGAGAGAAGACGAGCGGGGAAGAGAGAAGACGAGCGGGGAAGAGAGAAGACGAGGGGGAAGAGAGAAGACGAGGGGGAAGAGAGAAGACGAGGGGGAAGAGAGAAGACGAGGGGGAAGAGAGAAGACGAGGGGGAAGAGAGAAGACGAGGGGGGAAGAGAGAAGACGAGGGGGGAAGAGAGAAGACGAGGGGGGAAGAGAGAAGACGAGGGGGGAAGAGAGAAGACGAGGGGGGAAGAGAGAAGACGAGGGGGGAAGAGAGAAGACGAGGGGGGAAGAGAGAAGACGAGGGGGGAAGAGAGAAGACGAGGGGGGAAGAGAGAAGACGAGGGGGGAAGAGAGAAGACGAGGGGGGAAGAGAGAAGACGAGGGGGGAAGAGAGAAGACGAGGGGGGAAGAGAGAAGACGAGGGGGGAAGAGAGAAGACGAGGGGGGAAGAGAGAAGACGAGGGGGGAAGAGAGAAGACGAGGGGGAGGGATGGGTACAGAAATTTGTCGTGAACAAATATGCGAGGGAAGTGTAGCAGACGTAGAAGAACATGCGAGAGAAAAAGAAACGGAACAACAAAAAAAAGAGAAAAACTCGGTCTAAAAATGAGAGAAAGAATCAGTAAATGTGGAAAAAAATAGATAAATCAGAGAAAAGGTCAACAAGTAGAAAAGATGAAGATAATGGAAGCTTAAATATACAGAAACGGAAAGGAGGAAAACCCAAAACACAGATGGTAAATAACAATTTACATCAAAACAAAATAGAGTCTATGTTAAAAAAAACACATACTGAATTTTTTTAAGTAAATCATATAGATAAAAAAAAATGAAAAGAAAGATAATGAGGCACGAGAAGAAAAAAACGACACGTAGCTTAAAGGTTGCTCTAGAAAAAAGGTGTAATATTTTTAGAAGCGTTAAAGAGAGACGCCAATTACTCTTTGCGATTCGAAGCAAGTTAAGTGAAATATTGTTCTGCACCGATTGACCTCGGTTTCTCTAGGACATTTTCAGGCGATTTTTGTTTGTTTGTTTATTCCGCGTGTCACTAGATGGTGGTAGTGTTGATGGTTTTAGCCTCCTTTTAATTAACATAAGCACGCCATCACAACAATCCGTCTTCCATTATGGCATCGTTCGCTTTTTTAAAGGCCACCCAAAATGTCTATAATATTTACCGTTTTTTGTGGTGGCGATAATAAAACAAACATTACAAAGTCGTTTCCTTTTCATCTAGTAATTTATTCATTCATCAAGTGAACCTGCAATAATCCGTTTGATTTTACTAATCCGAAAAAAACATATCTGCGTAGAAAGAGTTACTTATTACTTTGTCACTCTTATTTTTGCAACAGATCTGTTTTATCTTCTGTTAAAAGTAGTTTTTAATTATTCAACTAGCTAATAGATGCTCTCTCCGGGCGCATATGTTTTGCTAGGCTACCGCGTCACTCCCTCGCTTTCGCTGCAAGTGAGAAAGTGTTCCTATTTACTTGTCTAGAACTATATAATTGTGAATAAAAACACATTCAATACATATTTAAAACTAAATACATTATTTTGGACTATTAAGTTGACCTATTTATTTAGTTTTTATTATCGCTTATGTTTGAATTCATGTTTTGAAACATGACGTGACTCATGAATCTATGACGTCCGCCAAAGCTATAATTATTTTCTGAAAGGAAATGTTTTAAGGCGTATTCATAAGAAAGTGCAAATATCTCAAGGTTTCGGTTTAGATTACCGGCCCTTTATTTGTTGAGAATTTGTTTTTCGCTATTCATGCTATATTTTACATTTCTAAAAGTAGTAAAGATCCTAAATATTTCGAAATTAGACAAATTTGGAATGCATTACGTGCATTAAAAAAATGTGACGGACTGACGGGTGGTCAGACAGACAGACGGTCAGTAGACAGACAGACGAGCAAACCTCCTATTTATATAAGGTTATTTGTATTTATTGAGGGAAATATGTTTGTTAACATCGACTGGGACGAGACGGTGGCTAAGTGGTTAAGAATACGGACTAATAACTTGGGTATGTCATGTTCGAATCCAGTTCGTTCCACAGAAACATTTTTACTTAGGATGTGGTTACATTCAAATGGTGCATCCTGTAAGCACACGATAATTTCTAGAAATAATTCTAACTCGAAAGATATCGGGGAAACTATCGCCGACAAAAGAAACATCTAATTCATACGAAATAAATTAATAAATATCCACTAAAGAGCCAGATTCTACACATTTTTGTTTGAAAGGGGTTAATTATGATTTTATAAGGGTAAACGGGCTGTATAGTATAGCGAATACAATATTTTAATTAAACAATATATATATATATGAATATATATATATAGATATATATGTATATATATATATAAGATATATATATATATATATAAGAAGGGATGAAGAGAGAAACAATTGGGAAGAGAGATTAAAAGAGTTAGAGAATAGGGAAGATAAAACGAGAAATAGAGAGAAGGGGAAGAAAGAGAAAGTTAAAGAGCAAGAAGGCGGGAGAGCGAGAAAGAGAGAAAGGAGAAGGAAGGAGAGAGAAAGAGAGATATGTGTGATTCATACAATACACATATATATTTATATATGTTACATCTCCGTATATAATGATATGAACATATAACTCAAGATTCAGTTTAATAGTTGTTATATGTAATAATAGGAATGTGTGATAGAGATCATTTGGGAAGAAGTTGGTGAAGCATCCTTAATCGTTGACGTTTAGATCGATAATCACACGTGATCTGTTATTGGAATTAAATTACTGTCCAAAACAGATATCTCTTGAATGACGGACATCTTAGTTTTCCTCGAATCGCGTCTTTTATTTAACCATTGAGTGCTGCGGGTCCAGAGCAGAAAGGTTTCATTGTCGACCAGTAATTGGTCACAGATAATAGTCGGCCTCCCACTGCGTATGAAATTAACATGTCGAGTGAAACGCAAGCCAAGTCGTCAATGCTTTTCTGCCAACTTCAATGCGAATCAATTTTGAATAACCAACGCTCATATTAAGATTGATGATGCGAATATCGTCTAAAGATTCGAGCTTTTGATTAATTCCATCATAATCCGGACCCGACACCATCGAGTTTCACTCTATCAGACGTTTTAATGCGTCCCCTACTAGAGAAATACGAGAAATGTACTGCCGAGAAAATGTCAAAACCTGCATATATTAAACAATTGAATTGTTTTGTTAATAGAGTAATATGATTTGGGGATCAAGTTTCCGGATCGCATTAAAAGAAATAGCGTTGAAACATTTACAATGAAATGAGATGAATTTGCGAACTATCGAATGAAATACTTATACAATCTGGTTCGCATATTCATATTGTATTAATATTGTACATGTTTTAAACTAATGAGATGAGAAAATAGTTTGAAAGTCTGATACCCAAAGAGTAACAACAACAACACAATACTACTACTACTACTACTACTTATAATAATAAGTATAAGAGCATTTGGCACCTCCTCCCCCAAAAACAATCAAGGCAAACACTAAGAATCACGGGGTCGATTGACACATGACAATGCACAGCACTTATGAAAACAAGCGAAATATTGAGGAAAATCATTGAGTGCGGAAACCAACCTTTTTTAACACCGACTAACCACAGTTAAGTGAAAGTAGAAATGGAGCACGACATGTAGAATGAACACAACACGAATCCAGACGAACTGAAACTGTGCCAAACATCCTTTCATCTCACACGAACGCAACACACACACACGCAAACGCATATCGTGTTAGCAGCCTTCGCTGGTACCATACACAATGGTAATTACGTGTCAAAGATCGAAAAACCATATTTGAGCAACTTCAAGAGCTCCACTTTATTGGGTGCAGACTTTACTGGAATCTTGGGAGGTTTATTGCCCCTACAAATTCCAGAGAAAACAAACGGTAGTTATCGCCGCAAAGTCAACGGTAAACGGATGTTGCAATAACATTAAAATTATTCGCAACTGTTATCGGAATATGTGAATATTACTGTCAATCTAGAGACACTTTTTGTTGTTCAACAGTAACCATTAGCAGTGAGCAGTAACAGAGAGCGACACATGAAAACGCTAAAAATTAAAATACTACTACGACTACCAGTACTAAAAATTAATGATAATAATCACAGCAATCCTTTACAGAAATAAAATGTTTGAAAGACGCGCAATACAATAAACATCATAATTTATTACATTAGATCAAATAGATTCAACGTGTATTATTATATTAGACTAGCGGACCTGTGCCCCGGCGTTGCCCAGGGTAATAGAGTAACCTAACAAACATTTTTTTAAAGATAGCTATTATTTATAATAAGCAGAACGTACTTCTATTAATTCTTTGTTTCTGTGAGCATGGAGTAGCAATTAAGAAACTTTTGAGAAGCCAATTGTAGATAGAGAGAGCGCTTCTGGCTTGAGTGAAAATATAAGACTGTTTAATGTACATTCAAAAGATAGACATTTAAGATAATAACGGTGCTACCGTTATTAGTTTCCTATAAGATATTTTCCCCGGTGTACGCGATGGCAATGGTAGCAGATCAGCATGCGTGAGTGTAAATTTTTCCGATATCCTGTGAAGAGGAGTATCTGAAGATAAATTATTCAGCAGGACAAAATAGGATATACAAATTAGCCGAACAAATTTATAGTTTCGGAAAAATAGAAACAATGTGAATCTAAGCAGGCTTCTATATACACCTTTCCTTTACGGAGGTAAAGCGGTCATTAAAAAAAGAACACGAGACTTTACTTTATATAATAGATGACGACCGTGTATAAAGTAATAGTGGTACTCCTACGTCATACCTATGTACTGGGTTTCGAGTTCGAGTCATGATCAACATTACCTGCATTGAGAAAAGAACCCATCCCGTTTCATCCTCGTAATAACCGCTTCCATTACTATACCGAGTGTAAACATGTTCATCTCTTATGAATTCTTTAACTCATCTCCCAAGTTTTCACGTCGATTATATATATATACATACATATATATATATATCTATAGATATATATGTATACATGCCTATGTATATATATATAGATATATATGTATACATGCCTATGTATATATATATAGATATATATATACATGCCTATGTATATATATATATATCTATGTATATATATATGTATACATGCCTATGTATATATATATATATATACGTATATATATATATATATATATATATAAGTATTTGTATATATATGTATATATATATCTAAGTATTTGTATATATATGTATATATATATCTAAGTATTTGTATATATATGTATATATATATCTAAGTATATAGGTATATGTATATATATATATTTAAGTATATAGGTATATATATATTAAAGTATATAGGTATATATATATATTTAGGTATATATATATATTTAAGTATATATATATATTTAAGTATATATATATATTTAAGTATATATGTATATATATATATATATTTAAGTATATAGGTATATATATATATATATTTAAGTATATAGGTATATATATATATATTTAAGTATATAGGTATATATATATATATATTTAAGTATATAGGTATATATATATATATATTTAAGTATATAGGTATATATATATATATATTTAAGTATATAGGTATATATATATATATTTAAGTATATAGGTATATATATATATTTAAGTATATAGCTATATATATATATATTTAAGTATATAGCTATATATATATATATATTTAAGTATATAGCTATATATATATATATTTAAGTATATAGCTATATATATATATATATATAAGTATATAGCTATATATATATATTTAAGTATATAGCTATATATATATATATTTAAGTATATAGCTATATATATATATATTTAAGTATATAGCTATATATATATATATATATATAAGTATATAGCTATATATATATATATATATAAGTATATAGCTATATATATATATATATATATATATATATATATATAAGTATATAGCTATATATATATATTTAAGTATATAGGTATATATATATATATATATAATAATGGTAATAATCCAGGTGAAAAATATCCACAGGGTGGTAATCCAGAGAATTTTAACCGGGTTTATAAAAAGTGCTCAATATCAAAATAGAGCTATATATATATATTTATACTATTATTTCTTGTTACCTTTAATTTTTTCTCGTTTCCTTAAAATGTGGAACTTGCACATATGATTATATTTGGCCCATCAAAGGAGGAATACGCATCTAAAATATTTTAGTTTTCGTATTTCATTTTCGATTGGACGTCTGAGACAATTGTAGCAGACGTTTCCAAATATAGATGAAACCGAAATAATCATAATGTCTTTTAACTTTTTAA
>OY744540.1:82564943-82594943 GCA_963556195.1 Sepiola atlantica
ATCTTCGATGTTTCTTTTTCTTGTTCGTATCTACATCAGACCAATTTTAGAAGGTTTCTCATCTTTTTTACTTTTATTGCACGAGAGTTTTAGTAGTGACCATTTTGTTTCCCGACATTTTTATTTGTCTCTTTAAGGAAATTTAAAATGTAGCGAGAGAAGAAACGGATTACGAACATCACGATTCTCTCATAAGCAAAAAGAGTTCCCACCTCCTAACTTGTATTCTTCTAATTAAAATCTAGCTTAGTCTTATTTCTTTAATTTAATTTCCTTAGTACCATCCGATTATTTAGTAGGCATCTGATATAAATACTAGCGGGACTTTGTAGAAATTTCACGGTGGCTTTCTTCAGCTACCTGTATAATTTGATGTTAATAATATTTCTGTTAAAAAAAATAAATCTCTGCGAGGATTAATAATATTTCTGTTGAAAAAAATAAATCTCTGCGAGGATTAATAATATTTCTGTTAAAAAAAATAAATCTCTGCGAGGATTAATAATATTTCTGTTAAAAAAAATAAATCTCTGCGAGGATTAATAATATTTCTGTTAAAAAAAATAAATCTCTGCGAGGATTAATAATATTTCTGTTAAAAAAAATAAATCTCTGCGAGGATTAATAATATTTCTGTTAACAAAAATAAATCTCTGCGAGGATTAATAATATTACAAAAGGAATCGTTTACTTTTTCCATAAAATAAATTGCCATTGTCTGTTAAATATTCGCCAAATAAATAAACGAATATATTTCTTCTGTATTTATTATTTATTGAAAATTGTACCAATTTAAATATTTTTTTTAAAAAACAGCACCCCCTATCTCCTCTCCATACACATTACGAGTTAAATATTCTTAATAAATATATTTAATTTTACTAGTCTAACAATTTTTATATTTAAAAAATAAATATTGTTAGCTTATTTATTTAAAATTGTAACAATAGAAATTGAATTAAAATAATCTGAAAATAAAAAAATAATGCAAGTAGGAGGATTTTAAAAATTGTTATGTCGGCGAGATGACATGATTTGATCTTGGAAATTCAATTATAAAATGGTATTTGTTTACCTTAGCGACATCAGTTATTTATTTGGATGATAGTTGATGACGCAGTATCATTATCATTTACGCACTAAGACTTTTCACGCAAATTATTAGCAGTGCTTCCTGACTAACAATAATGATTAGTGGTGTTGTCTGGAGTATGAGTGACACAAAACGTCTCCCCAGATCCCCAGCACTCATTATCTCTTTAAATACCAATTGTAAATAATTTTGCGTTATCGCAATCACCATTTATATTTAATTCCTCATTACAACATCTGTTGGTCTGATATTTGAGTGATAATAAGCCTTACCATGGTTCCCGTATTCTGTACATCCTTACAGTGATTGGTCCTTTCTCTCTTCGGTCTTTTCATCGTTCTTGACCCTTCAGGACAATTTTGTGTAGTACCAGCCGAGGTTGGTTCCACTAAATATGTGTTGTTTTCTTTTTTTTTGGGGGGGGGGGTAGTGTATGGGATCTTTGGAAGTTTCAGTTCATAATTAGTTATTTATTATTAATTATTATTATTAATTCATAATTAGTTATTTATTATTAATTATTGTTTATTATTATTCAGATACACGTAAACTACATATGCAATTGTTCTATTTAAAAATAATCGTGAATATAATATTCATCTTGAAATTCTTAAAATAATTACATTCAAGTACACATTTCTAAAATGTCTACTATAACTTAAAAACACTATGTTGGTCAGATATATTTAACAGCGCATATATCATTCTGGTTATGCCCTGTCGAACTAAGTCAATAAGTACATGTAAAAATCTTTAAAAAATGTCCCAACTTAGCGCTTTCCAAAGAACTGGATATAACACAAGATTAGTTTTATATGAGAAATATCTATGTACCCCAAAAGTCGCAATTTGGATGGAACAAGACTGGTGTCCATAAATATTAGACAGAGTCTTGGGGGAAAAATTCGATTCAGAGCTTACGTTTTATATTGTTTTTTTTTTTTTCGTTAGCAGAATCAAATATCGGTATTTCTATACCAGATTGTTTTTTAACACTAACCTTACGAAACTATGGATTCGGGGCGTGCTCTTTTTATTTCGCTAGCAGAATAAAACATCCTAGTGGTGCCAAATGATAACTTGTCTTCTATTGACTTGGCTGAACGTTGTTTCACTTCTGTGATCAAACGAGAATAGATCCGGTCACGTGATTATATATATAGTCCTGGATATCACCTTCAAGTACACGCGATGATGAAGACCAATTTGGGAAGCTGAAGGGAACGTACATCGGATGGTTGCTACTGACCTATGGTCGTAGTGCTTGTCAGGACATGTATGGGTTAAATAGAAACTATCGTTTAAAGACAATTTATTTTCACATTATACGCCAGAAAAAACAAAGTATTTATTTACTCCTCTCCAGGAGTTAGGCACAAGGCCAGTTTTATCTTACTCCCACAAGTAAGATGTGACCCCTAGGTCGGGTCGGGAAAGTGGGGTTTGAAAAGCCAGCGCCCGAGAGGTGAGGACTCTGACCATTAAAAATTGCCTGGACAGCCCCGTCGGCATTCCCCGGTAGGGGCGCCTCAGGTAGTAAGCAATAAACTTACTCCTCCCCAAAGAGGGGAGGCAAAGCTTGGGAGGGTGGACCTCCTAGAGCTGCACAGGACAGACGCATAGACCGGCGTAAATCAAGCCCCGAAGGCAAAGACAATACCAGTATATGGAGTGCAGCATCCATCGGAACAGATACTACACTTTGATCTTAGCCAAAAGGCCAAGAATTCCCTTTCCTGAAAAACTAAGTAATTCACAAATAAATCGTATAGAAAATATATGTAAAATTTCGGTATAAAAAAAGATAAGACGTTTGCTATGTTTTAAAAGCTAACAACATACACATCTCTTATTGTATAACGTTTCAGCGCTATATATATCGCATGAAATAAGCTCATCTTTATACTCCCTTTTAAAAATATCGATATCAAACCTTCTATTGTCCCCTTCTTTAATAATTTGTCATAAGTGTAACGCTGCCAAAACATATGCACTAAAATTAAAAGGGAGGTAATCCATCCAACACTCAACGCAATAGCAATATTTGGCGGATTTATTAGTAACCAAAAGCAGACGACAAGTGATTTTTTTTCCAGTTTAATTAAACTAGTTATCCCTAATCCGTCGCATATTTTTCTAAGCTGAGATAATTATATGATTGTGAAAGAACTACATACAATATGTAGTTTTAAAAAATGGTTTTGGGCTATTAAAATAATTTTCAACGGTATTGATGATGTTTATTTATTTTTATTATTGCTTAAATTTGAATTCATGTTTTGAAACAAATCTATGACCGAAGCTATAGATATCTATTTAGGTAATGTTTTAAGCTATAACCATACGAAAGTTCAAATTGTTGGCCTTTTGGCCAAGATCAAAGTGTAGTATCTGTTCCGATGGATACTGCACGAGACTGGTCCTGTGCAGTTCTAGGAGGTCCACCCTCCCATGCTTTGCCTCCCCTTTTTGGGGGAGGAGTAAGTTTATTGCTTACTGTCTGAGGCGCCCCTACCGGGGAATGCCGACGGGGTTGCCCAGGCAATTTTTAAATGGCCAGAGTGCTCCCCTCTCGAGCGCTGGCTTATCTAATCCAACTTTCCCGACCTTGTGTCACATCTTACCGCTGTGGGAGGTAGATAAATAACGAGAATATCAGACAGAAAATCTCAAGGTTAGGTTTTTCCGGTCGTGACATCCGCTTTATTCGTTGTGAATTTATTACTTGCTATTAATACAACATTAACAAGTAGTTAAGATTTCCAAATGAGACAAATTCCACAATGTCTTCATGACGTTTTTTTTTTTTAAATTATGACTGATGGACAGACATACAAAAATCTATATTTATATAAGATTATAACAGCTGAGGAAGTTCTTACTACGTTGTCGGTTTATTATATTTTAACATAAACATAACAATTGTTAATATACCGTCAAATCAAACACATTGAATACTAAATAGCATTCTAACGATCTCCATATTTTAAGCAGCGAAACAAAAAGACAGAGGAGGGATAGAACCAACAAAACTTCTACTGGAAGAAAGCAGAGCATACTTGAACCTCGGGAAGGTTTATTGTCACTCAAATTCCAGAGATGATTACTATTTAAGCAGGAAAAAGAGGCTTACATTTGAAATTAGGTTTATTATTTTCATAATTGTTTTGCAATACATTCTCAGTGTTTATTGAATATTTTTTCTAATAAATTCCGGTTATTTTTGTATAGAAATTTTAACTCGAAAAACTCATATAGAAGAAAAACATAGAAAAAAAAAATGAACATTTCTGATCCTTGCTGGAGGGTGATGTCAGCTTTGTGGTTAGTCGGGAAAATTAATCCTCGGCGTTCTCTTAGAAACAAGATATTGTTTCGCAAGCCCTTTTAGAGAACATACAACGGGACATCTCCGCGGGGCAGGATGTAAATATTGATTTTATCAAAATATCTACTACGATCAGCAACGCCCATCAAAATAAGAGATTTTACTTGAATAAACAAATTAAGACTGGTATAGGGACCAGCTGCCCAAACTGATTATGCTATATATGACACTTCATAAAGATACCTACCTGCAGCTAGTACGGGTTAAGACGGCGATTTCTATGTAATATTAAAATTGCAAGCGGTCCGCAGTCGCATGTATCGTCACAAGTAGCACTAATATTTACATGTTTAAAATGTTTTCAGGGTCAAAGCTTATCTAACGACATTCCCTGTCGAACATCACTGTGGAGGGTCGCCATTTTTATTTGAAACTTTTAAAAACAGTTTTAGAATTAATTGGAGGGATTTTGACCTGCAATGTTCTGTAACATGTTGGTAATATATATATATATATATATATAGTAACTTTGGCAGGTGACGGTGGTTAAGTGGTACACGACAAAGACTGACGACCTGGGTGTGCGAAGTTCGAATCCAATTCGTTCTACCGAAACACTTACACTTAGGAACTAGTCACGTCACCATCTCGTAAGTACCCGATGTTTCTCTAGAAATAATTCTTATTAGTAAAATATCGGGGAAACCAGTGCCAGCATCTGATTCATGAGAAATTAATAAATGAATAGTAACATTTATATTTAAAGAGTTCGGATGCAAAACGCGATAAACGCCATTTTCAAAATGGCGAAACTGCCCTTACAAAAAGTGTTGTATGTCAACACTCGACACAACCTTGAAACAACGTGTTACATAATTTTATACAATAATTATTTCTTTTTGACTTCAGTTAAAATCAGCTTTCATTCGAAGTCTAGATTTAATATATTCGCTTTTTTATTGTTTAAGGTATCACTTTTAACGAATTGAATTTATCGCGTTTTGCGTTCAGAACTCTTTATTTGTAATTATTTAAAATTTTAAACTCACTCCGGCGAAATCTTCGGCCCATAAAGACGACATATTAGCTGCCCACATGTGTTAATTTGATGTTATTGTGTTGTTTTAATTTGATGTTATTGTGTTGTTTTAATTGTGTTAATTTGATGTTATTGTGTTGTTTTAATTGTGTTAATTTGATGTTATTGTGTTGTTTTAATTGTGTTAATTTGATGTTATTGTGTTGTTTTAATTGTGTTAATTTGATGTTATTGTGCTGTTTTAATTGTGTTAATTTGATGTTATTGTGTTGTTTTAATTGTGTTAATTTGATGTTATTGTGTTGTTTAAATTGTGTTAATTTGATGTTATTGTGTTGTTTTAATTGTGTTAATTTGATGTTATTGTGTTGTTTTAATTGTGTTAATTTGATGTTATTGTGTTGTTTTTATTGTGTTAATTTGATGTTATTGTGTTGTTTTAATTGTGTTAATTTGATGTTATTGTGTTGTTTTAATTGTGTTAATTTGATGTTATTGTGTTTTAATTGTGTTAATTTGATGTTATTGTGCTGTTTTAATTTGATGTTATTGTGTTTATTTGATGTTATGTTGTTTTAATTTGATGTTATTGTGTTATTGTGTTAGTGTTAATTTGATGTTATTGTGTTGTTTTAATTGTGTTAATTTGATGTTATTGTGTTGTTTTAATTGTGTTAATTTGATGTTATTGTGTTGTTTTAATTGTGTTAATTTGATGTTATTGTGTTGTTTTAATTGTGTTAATTTGATGTTATTGTGTTGTTTTAATTGTGTTAATTTGATGTTATTGTGTTGTTTTAATTGTGTTAATTTGATGTTATTGTGTTGTTTTTATTGTGTTAATTTGATGTTATTGTGTTGTTTTAATTGTGTTAATTTGATGTTATTGTGTTGTTTTAATTGTGTTAATTTGATGTTATTGTGTTTTAATTGTGTTAATTTGATGTTATTGTGCTGTTTTAATTTGATGTTATTGTGTTTATTTGATGTTATGTTGTTTTAATTTGATGTTATTGTGTTATTGTGTTAGTGTTAATTTGATGTTATTGTGTTGTTTTAATTGTGTTAATTTGATGTTATTGTGTTGTTTTAATTGTGTTAATTTGATGTTATTGTGTTGTTTTAATTGTGTTAATTTGATGTTATTGTGTTGTTTTAATTGTGTTAATTTGATTGTATTGCGCTGTTTTAATTGTGTTAATTTGATTGTGTTGTGTTGTTTAATTGTATTAATTTTATTGTGTTGTGTTGTTTAATTGTATTAATTTGATTGTGTTGTGTTGTTTAATTGTATTAATTTGATTGTGTTGTGTTGGTTTAATTGTGTTAATTATTTGTATACATGATTCAGGCCTAAAAAAAGGAATCAATCACTGACTTTTTAAATATAGTTGTCAAACGTAAAGGGTCAACATGTTGACTATATTTTGTTTTTTTTGTAAAGCGATAAAGAGTTGTGCACAAATGAGACAGGTCATATTACTCTAGTCGTTAGAGTGCTAGTTCACGAATATTCACATCGAAGGTTCGATCCCTGCCCTCGGAGGCATGCTGATTACGGCTTATATCCAGAAACGCGCGTTTATGTCTAACTTTTGTTCACGCAAAAAAAAAATTTGTAAATTAATTATAAAAGTCTGTATACAACAAAAATTGTTTATAAATAATTAAATTAAAAAAATATTTCTGTAGATATATATTTATATATATACATATCTATAAATATATATAAACATATATATATATATAAACATATATATATATATAAACATATATATATATAAATATATCTCTCTCTATATATAGATAAATATATCTCTCTCTATATATAGATAAATATATCTCTTTCTATATATAGATAAATATATATCTATATATATATATAGATAAATATATATCTATATATATATATATAGATAAATATATCTCTCTATATATAGATAAATATATCTCTCTATATATAGATAAATATATCTCTCTATATATATAGATAAATATATTTCTATATATATAAATATATCTTTCTATATATATAAATATATCTCTCTCTATATATATATAAATATATCTCTATATATAGATAAATATATCTCTCTCTATATATAGATAAATATATCTCTCTCTATATATAGATAAATATATCTCTCTCTATATATAGATAAATATATTTCTATATATATAAATATATCTTTCTATATATATAAATATATCTCTCTCTATATATATATAAATATATCTCTCTCTATATATATAAATATATCTCTATATATAGATAAATATATCTCTATATATAGATAAATATATCTCTTTCTATATATAGATAATATATCTCTCTCTATATATAGATAAATATATATCTATATATATATATAGATAAATATATATCTATATATATAGATAAATATATCTCTCTATATATAGATAAATATATCTCTCTATATATAGATAAATATATCTCTCTATATATAGATAAATATATCTCTCTATATATAGATAAATATATCTCTCTATATATAGATAAATATATCTCTCTCTATATATAGATAAATATATTTCTATATATATAAATAAATATATTTCTATATATATAAATAAATATATTTCTATATATATAAATAAATATATTTCTATATATATAAATATATCTCTCTCTATATATATATAAATATATCTCTATATATAGATAAATATATCTCTATATATAGATAAATATATCTCTCTCTATATATAGATAAATATATCTCTCTCTATATATAGATAAATATATTTCTATATATATAAATATATCTCTCTCTATATATATAAATATATCTCTATATATATAAATATATCTCTCTCTATATATATATAAATATATCTCTCTCTATATATATATAAATATATCTCTCTATATATATAAATATATCTCTCTATATATATATAAATATATCTCTCTATATATATATAAATATATCTCTCTCTATATATATATATAAATATATCTATATATATATATATAAATATATCTCTCTCTCTATATATATATAAATATATCTCTCTCTATATATATATATAAATATATCTCTCTCTATATATATATATAAATATATCTCTCTCTATATATATATAAATATATCTCTCTCTCTATATATATAAATATATCTCTCTATATATATATATAAATATATCTCTCTCTATATATATATAAATATATCTCTCTCTATATATATATAAATATATCTCTCTCTATATATAGATAAATATATCTCTTTCTATATATAGATAAATATCTCTCTCTATATATAGATAAATATATATCTATATATATATATAGATAAATATATCTCTCTATATATAGATAAATATATCTCTCTATATATAGATAAATATATCTCTCTATATATAGATAAATATATCTCTCTATATATAGATAAATATATCTCTCTATATATAGATAAATATATCTCTCTATATATAGATAAATATATCTCTCTATATATAGATAAATATATTTCTCTATATATAGATAAATATATTTCTATATATATAAATAAATATATTTCTATATATATAAATATATCTCTCTCTATATATATATAAATATATCTCTCTCTATATATATATAAATATATCTCTATATATATATAAATATATCTCTATATATAGATAAATATATCTCTCTCTATATATAGATAAATATATCTCTCTCTATATATAGATAAATATATCTCTCTCTATATATAGATAAATATATTTCTATATATATAAATATATCTCTCTCTATATATATATAAATATATCTCTCTCTATATATATAAATATATCTCTCTATATATATATATAAATATATCTCTCTCTCTCTCTATATATAAATATATCTCTCTCTCTCTATATATATAAATATATCTCTCTCTCTATATATATATAAATATATCTCTCTCTATATATATATATAAATATATCTCTCTCTATATATATATATAAATATATCTCTCTCTATATATATATAAATATATCTCTCTCTATATATATAAATATATCTCTCTCTCTATATATATAAATATATCTCTCTCTATATATATATAAATATATCTCTCTCTATATATATATAAATATATCTCTCTCTATATATATATAAATATATCTCTCTCTATATATATATAAATATATCTCTCTCTATATATATATAAATATCTCTCTCTATATATATATAAATATCTCTCTATATATATATATAAATATATCTCTCTATATATATATATAAATATATCTCTCTCTCTCTATATATATAAATATATCTCTCTCTCTATATATATATAAATATATCTCTCTCTCTATATATATATAAATATATCTCTCTCTATATATATATATAAATATATCTCTCTCTATATATATATATAAATATATCTCTCTCTATATATATATAAATATATCTCTCTCTCTATATATATAAATATATCTCTCTCTCTATATATATAAATATATCTCTCTCTATATATATATAAATATATCTCTCTCTATATATATATAAATATATCTCTCTCTCTATATATATAAATATATCTCTCTCTATATATATATAAATATATCTCTCTCTATATATATATAAATATCTCTCTCTATATATATATATAAATATATCTCTCTCTATATATATATAAATATATCTCTCTCTATATATATATAAATATATCTCTCTCTATATATATATAAATATATCTCTCTCTATATATATATAAATATATCTCTATATATATATATATAAATATATCTCTATATATATATATATAAATATATCTCTATATATATATATATAAATATATCTCTATATATATATATATAAATATATCTCTCTATATATATATAAATATATCTCTCTATATATATATAAATATATCTCTATATATATATATAAATATATCTCTATATATATATATAAATATATCTCTATATATAAATCTATATCTCTATATATATATAAAACTATATCTCTATATATATATAAAACTATATCTCTATATATATATAAAACTATATCTCTATATATATATAAAACTATATCTCTCTCTATATATAAAACTATATCTCTCTATATATATAAAACTATATCTCTCTATATATATAAAACTATATCTCTCTATATATATAAAACTATATCTCTCTCTATATATAAAACTATATCTCTCTCTATATATAAAACTATATCTCTATATATATATAAAACTATATCTCTATATATATATAAAACTATATCTCAATATATATATAAAACTATATCTCAATATATATATAAAACTATATCTCAATATATATATAAAACTATATCTCTCTCTATATATATAAATATATCTATATATATAAATATATCTATATATATAAATATATCTATATATCTTTCTAATTTGTTTGATACAAGCTCCATAGCCCAACACTTAACTAACGACTACTCCAGCCCCTCGATCGTAATTCAGAAAACTCTTAGTAGAAAATAACATATAAGAATTTAGTACTAACAAACAAAAACTCCATATATTAGAAGACCTATATATAAAAACAAAAAAAAAACATAATTAATAGAATTAACTTTAATATCAGTAATAATATTCTACAATGTTTATAGCTCTAAATATAGTTTCGTACTTAGTACATAATTCCCGCCGCAAACCTTCTATAAATACTAACACATGGTCTAGGCCTGATTAACCTCTCTCCCCCGAAGATTGACCCAGAATGGTCCGAAAGTACTTTGGAGACAAATCCAAACGATGGCAAATACAATTTCCTTCTGAAACTAAGATCCTAATTCGTACCATTGAAAGGATCTACCAAAGGATATCTAGATATGAGTCGTCTCTGCTATTCAATATATATATATATATATATATATATATATATATACATATATGTATGTATGTATGTATTCTATGTTCTTAGGCAAATTCTTTTCTGAATATTACTCAATGGTTAACACAACTATGTTTCATAGTATGACTTAGAATACACTTAATCTTGAAACAGCTGTAAACAACTATAATACTTCTATGCATACTCTTTATCAGGAATCTGATTAAAACCATTTATTTAAATCGTTAAAATGTATACACATGTATATGATGTTTGTAAAATAAGGCCTGTTTATATTCATTGTCGACACGCTTATCTGCACATATATATGTAAAATATAGGGAACATTGACTATACTGACGCTTGTCCTAAGTGAATGCTGACAATTGGTTGAGAATCGATACTTCCTCATGTGTTGCTGCCTCAAGCTTCTTAGATTTTGATTACTTCCAAAGTGTAATCGGGTTTCCAAGATGTCAACCCCCACCTCATGGGTCCGATGATAAAAATAGCAAAATTGGCCTCGAGAAACCGAAGACCCAGCGAGTTTCCAAATGTTTATTAACCTTTCCGATATTCCAGGAAATTTATGGTTTGGTCTCATCGAAAACAAAGGAATAAAAACGATCGATATATTGGTCGGCTGGAACAATATCTGTCAGACTACCGCTTTTTAATCAGAGGCGTTTGTCTGGAAACACGATTGACCCTTTGCCCGACTGTAAGAATCACTAACACCCATTTATATATATTGCTAGTGACGAAAACTGAAATCTCATTACAAGATTCGGTTTACTTAGTAAAATAAAAGTAATATATATATATATATATATATATATACACACACTAGGGGTACCCGTGGAATTCCACATCTGTATCTTTCACTGTGGTATATTGCTGCACTTCGTACCAATTTTAGTGCTATGGACGCCTGGCGCAAACGCAGACCCCATAATATTGTACCACCTTTGTTCAAACTGAATTGTACTTATTTAAGCACCGTGGTTAATGTAGATTTAGGATATATCTGGTTATGACGGTCAATATTCCAAACCCTTTTTATAATTTGTGATTATTTCATTCCATAGAATGCCCGGTGCGAACGTGCACACTCCAAGATATTATTGTATCATTTTTATACAGAACAGATACTACACTTTTAACCTTACCGGAAGTTTCGGCACAGCAGCAATATAAGATGAACTATCAAAAATGACTTTTTTTATTGTATCTTTTGCAATTCTATATTTTACAAAAAGCATGCGTGCGAACATGAAATTGTGTGGGTGCTTCACATGTATATTGCTACCAAAGAATATGCTAGAATGGATTTTGTATATAGCGCTAGAATCGACCACTTGTTGTACTCCAGCAAACAATCTTGAATAACAGATCGCCACATAAACAACTGAGTCTTCTTGACACGCCAGAGGTAGTCAGCTAAATGGGTATATGTTACATAAATACACGACACTTCATAATCATACTTGGTATGTTAGCTGCTTGCAAGTAATTTATTTCATACATCGAAAAAAGACTAAGCCACACAACCTGTTAGAATACAGATGAGGTTTATTGTGCTTGATCTTTGTTCCAAATCACTGCCAGTAGGGTAGGGGAAACAAGGAGAGATCCACAATCACTATCTAATTATAGCTTACAGCATTGTACATTAACATGTTCACACGTTTCACCGAGCTGTCGACGTTTTTCACTCACTCTCTTTTAGCCATGTGACGTCACATCCATTTCGCTGCACAGCTCTCTACTTAAAATGACACCCAAAACCTACACCCAAATTATCTGTAGCCCCTTACGTCTACAGTGGCGGCCTGCATTGTTTGGGGAAAAATATCTTTAAAAAAAAAAAAAAGGAAAAAATGTTTTTATTAAATGCAAGACAATTCTACCAAGAAGGTGATATGACGTTAATCCTTCCACCTCATCTTGGTACTAACATAAACATGCATAAAATACAAACTTAATCGAGTTTAAGTATCTAATATTGCTGCTGGTTCGATATATGCACCTAAATACACAACAAAGGCAGCCTAGTCTAATATATATTCATATGCCGCATCTTGCATTTTCAATCCTATATTTAACATTTTAATATATTTTTGCAAAAATAATCTACTGACAATTGAACTCGCAAGATGCACGCAATGTATGCTGAAATCGTCTTTTTGGGATAAAATGTCATCGCACGATTCGAGAGATCAAATTATACTCAAGTATATGCGATATATTAAATTAAGTTGACATTCTTGCAAAATCAATCGGCTGAACTAAGCGGCAAGTGTTGCGGAAGCGAAAAACATGAAGTCATGCTTTTTAGAATTAAAAAAAAAATCATAAGCAAATAGGTGATCGGTTTAGTAGAAAGAATAGTAGTGTGCAATTTTAATATCCCACTTCAAGCGTGGGCATTCTTAGAGAAACGTTATCTTCATCTTCTAAATAAAAAGAAAACACCTACAGTTACTGTTTGTTCATGACCTTTTCCGACCTTTTCCAAGGTATCTGAAGATAGCCACCAGATACTTCGACCAATCCCCGGTTAAAACAAGGAAATACAGAAAGGAAAAAGTTCAAAATAGGCACCCATTAATTGCCCGTCGTTTGATTTATCTTCCTCCCACAAGGTAAGATGTGACACAAGTTCGGGAAAGTGGGATTTGAAAAGCCAGCGCGCGAGAAGGTGAGCACTCTGGCCATTAAAAATTGCCTGGGTAGACCCGTCGGCATTCCCCGGTAGGGGCGCCTCAGGAAGTAAGCGATAAACTTACTCCACCCCAAAGAGGGGAGGCAAAGCCTGGGAGGATGGCCCTCCTAGAACTGCACAGGACGAACCCACAGACCGGCGGAATCAGGACCCGAAGGCCAAACGATACCGGTCTATAGGGTGTTGTATCCATAGGAACAGATACTACACTTTGATTTTGGCCAAATGTGCATCGTTTCTTTCATTAAGTAGAAGGCTCTTATGACGTCAGACCGCCAGAAAACGTGTTAAAATTAGCACTGTTTATTCGCTGTTTAGCTTGGCCGGGGGGTTCAGGGCGTCGGCATTTGAGTTGCAAAATACTCGTAATCCGGGGTTTCGAATCGCATGACCGGTAGCGAATGGTCATTTCTCTATGCTGATGAGTCCCGATTATAAAGGACGAAACGTATACATACATAGACAATAAAAAAAACAAGTATTATGTGTGTAATATATATATATATATAAATACATGCAAGCAAAATTGATGATAAAATATATACACACACTTTCCTTTTAGAAAATGTATTTCCTGACTTAAAGCGATTGGAGCGGACGCAAATCTAACGTATAACAGCGATGCATATTCTGATCCAAACAGGTCATTAATTTGTTGTATCGGTCTATATTAATACTATAAAACGTTTTGATTCGATGCTCACTGTTGTAAGACATAGTTTACTGAGCCGTATCCTTTTACCTGTCGTGACGTTACAGTTTTGACCATGGCCAATATATAGTAGCTCATAACCCCACTTGGACATTATCAGTATCCAACATTTGGTTGCATTCCAAAACTTAGTTTCTGTAATCGACAATTATACTGCCATAGATTTAATTCTATCTGTATTAAACGATTAACTTTTATACTTTTTATTGGTCGTTAAAGTAACAGAGAACGGTCACTAGACGTGGTGGGGAGGATACGCACCAATTTTTTTGAGACCCACTTTTAATATAGTGATCTGACACTTTAATCTAACAGTACCGGAAGAAAAACTGATATTGTTATGATGATACGGCCATTTGAGTTGTGCATTTGAGCGATGAACTGTTATACACTTTGATTCTATACGTTTATTTTCTCTATACTCTAATCACAAAAACTGTATGTTAAAATATCCATCGGTTATAAGAAAGAGTTATGTTTTTTTTTTAATTCTACATTAATAGTTATAACAAGCCCCGCGTGCGTGGTCCCTGTTTGTATGTGACTCGATGTGGCGAGTGTAAAATACAATAAATTGAATGGATGGATCAAACGTTATGGGAGAAAAGGGTCATTTTTAGCTATTTTGGGGGCTTTTGACTCCTGGGGGCGCGAACCAGACTTTTTCCAAGGTCTGCGACACTTATTTTCTATTAGGAACAATTTCCCCCACATTTTGGCCTAGTTTAAGAGAAATTGAATGGATGGATGAACATTTATGGGGCAAAAAATGTCATTTTTTTGCCATTTCAGGGCCTTTTGACCCCCTGGGGGCCTAACCAGATTTTTTTTTTTAATCGGAGAATGTCACTTTCTAACCTGACCAAAGTTACAACTTCATGCAAAATTTCAGAGAAATTCAATTGATGGTTGCGGAGTAAAATCCGGACGGACGGACGGACGGAAATGCCTCAAAACATAAGTCCCCGATTTTATAAATTGGGGGACCAATTATCCGTAATTTTCCATTTAATCAGTAACTCAAACGATAATATTTTAGCGAGAGAGATCAACGAAACTGATATTCCAAATTTTAGCGTGAGAGACCAACGAAACGGATATTCCAAATTTTAGTGTGAGAGACCAACGAAACGGATATTCCAAATTTTAGTGTTACAAACTGGCTGACAAAGCATCTTTTAAAGATGTTTGGACATATATAAAACTAATTCTTAAAATATTTTTCTCTGTTCATCTTAAGAAATTAACGCTAATCTTTTATTTTAAAAAATCTCTTGTATTTTTTTATTGTTTTTTAAAAATTGTTTAATATAAAATCTCATTTTGCAATAAGTCATTTGAGACTAAGAATTTGTTTTCAGAAGATCTGCTTGCTGTTTCTCCCCAAAAAACCTTATTACAATTTTTTTAAACAATATTTAGTATTTATTATTTTGAATTTCAACTCTGGTTGCATTCGGATTATTCCCCGTCGCTTCGTTTCCGTTCTTGTCGACAACAACAATTGCAGAGACGCCGTTTCCGGTTTAGCATTAATCTTCTTAGTTAATTTGCTTTCGCTTTTATATCGTTTTTTTTTTTATTACTCACACTTTACGAAATTTCTCTTCTGATTTAAATTTACATTCGTTATTATGATTAAAATGCAGAAGCGCTGATGCAGTGATTAACGACGGTGATTGTAAATTGTCGTGCAATGTTCAGTGTTATATCATGTCCATTGTATCACGTTTATTTCACATGATGTTTGAACAGCCTAATAGGATTTGTATATTCCCAGAGCTTCAGCACTTGCTACATATAATATCACATTTTAAATTACTTTAGGAGTAGCTTGGGAAGTTTAAGTTGAACTGAAAACTCTGACTATGATATTTTCTGAGAATTCGTTGGCCACCAGATGAAAAAAATACAAAAATTGTTTCATTTTCCTCCTCCCAAGGGGGTTAGACACAAGGTCAGGTGTGTTTTTTTATAAAAGAGTTTCTCTAGAACGAACTGGACTCGAACTCGGCACACGCAGGTTGCCAGTTCGCGTCGTTAACTACTTAGTCACCGGGCCATGAACTATAAAAGTTCCGCCGAATATTTATTTTTTGGATTCTCAAGTGTTTGCTTAAATTAGATTGCAAAAGTCAAAACAGAACATTGCTGTCATGATTTTATTATTGTGGATTTATAACACTTCACCGTTTATTAAGGCTCAAATTGCATTCAGATGAACGGTGAAACAACATTTTGAGGATTAGTAACGATGGTTGAACCTTTTCAGAATTTGCTTATTTAAGGGGACTACCTAAGAAGAATGTGTTTACATTGCACTGTAAAACAAGCATGTTGTAGTCAGCTAGGAAGCAGCTTCGTTATATTGTCTTCCACAGAAAGGTACTTCTAGGTAGAAACTTTGCTCATGAAAGTTCTGTTTAATTTTAGGTACAGAGAGGGAGAAAATGAAATTATTGACAGTGGTTGTAACCAGACCTGTTTTTCTCTGAATGTTTTACAGGGAGGAACCATAGATAAGATCTGAGTTGAGCACCTACCATGAAAATAACGATAGAGCAGAGAAAGACTATCAACGTCTTTATGTGAGAAAGTGACTGCATGAAAAAGAAGAAGGTATCCCTACTAGATTTTGAAGTAAGTTTTGTACTCTACCAAGACAGGATTGGGTGATCTGAGCGACCAGTCCCCAGGCGTGTTAACAGTATTTGATTTTAGGATGTATTATACTCTTATCCGGGTCAGGAGTAAGATAACTTCCTAGAGCGCTATAATAATGTAGTGTTTTTTGAAGCGTCCTTATCAACGGATTTGATCTAAGCTCCTATTTAAAGTCTGGGGTGGAAGTTATTCCCAGAAGTCTATCTAAGAGTCAGAGATGAAAAAAAATAGTTAACGTCTCTAAAAAGTTAAAATGGCTGGAAATGGGGCATTAGTTTACGTTAAATTTATAAGTCAAACTAATCCTTTACTTTAGATTCTACAACAATTGTTCTTTTTTTTTCGGAATGTTCACACGTAAACATCTAAAAAAAAAAGTAGAATCTCATTTTTTCAATTATGATTACAACATTTACGATCTGATTTTTTAAATAGCTTTGCAAATATCTGAAAAAAGTGGCATTTTTTTAGTGGTTGGGAACAAATAAGAATAAACAATTTTGATGAAAACGATTGTGTAGATCAACAACAAAAATTATTTATTATATAAATGCAGTTAAAACAATAACGTTGGAATAAGGGCATATCTAATTGTCTGTCACTGATCGAACGAAAATTGAGTATTTCCCATTCACATTTGGCCAAACCCCTGGGGCACATAACTCTGGTTTCAAGGAAGATTACGTAAAGCAAAAGTTACTTCCCTTTTAAATACAAACAAAATATTTCAAAGTATTATTATTTTAAAGATAGAAATCTGTTTTATCTAATAGCATCGACCGTTTTCCTTTCTATAATATATATTTGTCGCCGTCAGGATTGGACCACCGACGAAACGCTAAAACTTGCAAAAATGGAGAGAGTTGCAAGAATTGCGGGAGAACTAGGTTTCAACGTTTTACAAGGACAAGACTGTCAGGCGACCAGGAAGGGTCGTAATGCACATAGGTGTGCATTTGCCAAATATACGGACAGAACTGCAGCGTAAACTTTATCAAATGGCAGGCCAAGCGAGTTGAAAAAACTCAAGGATCAGTGAGACGCTTTATATCCAGAAGGGTACTGTTACACCGGTCGTTCTAACAGAAGAGAAACTACACCGGTTTTCACTATAAATAGTGCGAGTAGACAATCACCAGGGAGAAAAAAGAACAGTATTGTAACTGTCTAACCGAGTGCCAGTCAGTTTCCTTACCTTTGTACCTTTTATGTTAATACACTTGTTATCTTAACCCAACCTCGACTTGATTTCCTCTTTTTACTGTTGGACTACTTCACAACAGATTTGGAGCCCACATAGGGACATCATGGACACAGTGTTTGATACTTTTCAGGTGCCCATACCAGAGACTGCTCATGAGATTAGGAGATCAAAAAGAAAACGGAAATCGACTGAGTTGATGATGGTGATTCCCCCCAAAAAACGTTATTAATCCCCAGACGGGATATTTCCAAAGGGGGGTGTTACACCGGCCGTTCTAACAGAAGAGAAACTACACCGGTTCTCACTATAAATAGTGCAGGTAGACAATCACCAGGGAGAAAAGGACAGTATTGTAACTGTCTAGCCGAGTGCCAGTCAGTTTCCTTACCTTTGTATCTTTTATGTTAATACACTTGTTATATTAACCCAACCTCGATTTGACTTCTTCTATTTACTGTTGGACTACTTCACAACAAGTACGGTGATCAGTAATCTGACCGATCGTCTTCTGTGATGGAAAGTAACAATTCAACGATCTGCACACTCATCTGTAATTAATGATAGAAGTCTAAGTTGAGCTAATGAATGGAAGTATGACTGCAACAGAGCTCCGGTTTTACGTCAGCTGCGTAAGAACAAGCTTCCGGCGAAATGATATTTGCCGCATGGTCGCATTGTTTCGTAAATGCGGGGGTGCGACAGAGGTTATCTGATGAGCGAAGCAATCCTCCTACTTGTCCGCAATCTGTGTTCAATGAATCGCATAAACCATATCAGTTCCTATGGATATTCTCTTCCTCTTAAAACAAATAGCTGATATGTCGTAAAAACAAAAAGAAAGAAATATACTATTGTTGCATACCTTAATTTTCTCCCTCATCTGTTGTAGAGGGTGGTGTGTCGTCTAGTGGATGAATTATTTGTTCTTTCCTTCCTGCCGTGAACCACGCCACCCGTGTCTGCAACAAAAGCATCATTACTCACTCCGAAGACGAACTCTGCTTTTAAATTTAATTCATTTTATTACAAGCGTTGTTATTTCAACTGGGGGTTATTCACTACGTCGGGGGAGAGGGAGAGAGCAAATCACTACTTTATCGTAGTTAGTTAACAATGTGTTCTTAACCATTCATAGAGAGGGAGGGGAAGGATTTCTCTCGCTTGTATTCCCTTATGGGTAATATTTCCCTTATTTTTACATCGTGAATCGCACGTCCTGCTCGGTTCGCCTTCCGAATCAGACTAACTAAATCTCGCTTCTCACGAGTGACGTCACAGCCTCTCGCAGGTGCAGACTGACCCTTGATCTGAGGTCTCACTACTCGGTAACCTTGTCACGTCTGTTAGCTCTGACTGTGAGAACAAGCCCTATTCTGCACTCGACTGCACCCGCGTTAACTCGCGCAAGTCAAACCAACGATTTCCAACAGATATGTCCATTCCCATAGGGCCATTATCAAACACTGTTCTGAATAGGTTATGTTTTCGCATCAAATAACATGAAAAAGGATAGATATGTCGTGAAATCGATAGGTATTTTGTTTTGTCATTAAATAACTCAGAAACACCCAACTAATATATCTTTTAAAACGATGACACGCGTTGGCATTTAATAATCTAAACTAAAGGGTTGATCTGCCGCAAAACAAGCAGGTATTGCGTTTCGACATTTAGCAACGCCAAAAGTACTAATACGACGTGAAACAAATAAAGCGAGTGTTTCGGTATTAAATCACCCGAAAAAGGATTGACATGCCGTAAAACGAGGTATTGTGTTTTCGCATTAAATGATCCGAAATGAAAGTAGATGGGTTGCAAACAAATATGTATTGCATATTGGCAATAAATAACCCACTAAGAGTCGATATGCCGTAAAACATATACATAGTTTATTTCTGTATTTAATAATCCGAAAAACAAACATACCAAAGAGGTGATATGTTATTTGAACCGATATGCTGTAAAATAAAGAGTTGTTGTGCTTGGCCAACAAATACTTTCAAAATAGAACTAGGAAATTGGTAGCTGTCCTTTGGTATTTTGGAGAATTTTACTTGTGGGATTAACACTTGTTTGAAGCTGAATTCAGAAGGTTATTTTTTATTCAGACTGTTGATATTTTGAAGGGCATATTGTACATGCTGTTATAGGCCTGATGTTTTAGCAAGGCCTTGTAGTCGTTTTAAAATATTTAATTGGTGGTGATAGTGGTGTAAAACCTAATTTGTGTGTGTGTATAATTGTGTGTGTATATATTCAAGAAAAATATTTTTTTAATTCTTTTTTCTACTAACCATGTCATTTTTGTAAAATCAAATGAAAAAATTTGTGGCTTTAAAATTGTAATGGGATAATAGAAATACATATCGCGCTTTTACATTAAACACTTAAAAAAGGGTTCATATGCCGTAAAACAATTGTACAGCGGGTGTTGACATTACGTAATTTTTAAAGGAACTTGCTATTCTGTTAAGCAAATAGATATTGTAGCATGTATTCTTCAGAATCGTCTGAACTATTCCTTCCGTCTTTTATTCTAGCTCAGTTGATTCGTTGGTCTAGTGGTCTCCATCAATTCGCTTTTTTGTAGTTTAGCATTCTATTCTGGTATTTTATTTCCAAGAACTGCAGTATTGTGGAACTCTACCTATAGCCTTGGTATTTTGAAGATTAAGACCAATAGGCATCTCCTGCCATTGCAATAATCATATTCCGTTCCTGTTAGCTCGTTACATGAAATGCCTTGTCTAAGAGCAATTTCAATTTTTAAAATATAGAACATGGATCCATATTCCGTAAAACATACAGGTATTTATTGTTATTTATGCATTGGATAACTCAAAAAGATGGATATGCCGTAAACAAATATGTATTGTGTTTTAGAAGACGATAAATAGTAATGCAACAATCTCAAGCAGCTCCGGACGAGGTTGCACTGATCTTAACGTATCTTTTATTCACTTACAATATCATAGCAATTTCCGTTTTAATTCGAAAATGGCTGTCATTGTCTGCTAAAGTGTTTTTTTCTCGTCTGATCTCTAGGCACAAACCGTCAGCTGTACACACTTTATTGCAATTATTATTTCTTCCTTCTGAAATATTCATGTCGTTCGCTTTGCTGATCTAAGATAGTCTTCACTCCTCTCTTTCCTTTCCGATATGTAATGGTCTTGCTGAAACTTTTTTCAAGCCAGAAGCGAAATGTTAACTTGTACATTACGCTAAAACAACAGTAAATTGAAAAGAAAAAGTTTATAGCTGTCATCTTTGACAAATGTTAAAACTCGTCTGGTGATCGGTTCATTTGAATGCATTCATATAATATGCAAAGCTCTTGGCAATATTGGTTCGCGGATCATATTTACACATCTATACACGCCACGAATACTGGTCGGCGCCTTTCTAAAGAAATACATGTTTGATAAGGCAAGAAATATAATCTTACATTTATTTGGTAGTCATATTTATTATTTCATGTTTGAATGCTTCTTAGTCTTGTTCTAAAACAGTGCATTAAAGGTAGCGTTGTGTAATGAGTAATCGTGGACTGTGGGTATGGCATACCGGGTTCGAGTTCTTTTCGGGCTATTGCATTAATTTTAATATTAAACGGCATATCATGTTGACACACTTGTTCCAGTTAGATCACCGAAATGAAGCAAGGTTGAGCCTGGCCAGTACTAAATGGGTGCCCATTTGGGATCACTAAGTGCTGTAGATAGCCTGGAGAGGATATGAGCATTACCAGGTTCTATAATGCCCACAGAAAAGTAAGGACACAGAGTATCTGCCTGAATCACGAAGGAGGTATCCAGACGTTATGGGAAAATAACAACAATAGGTATAAATTCATATGTCCACCCATCAGCTAAAATAATAAAAAAAAAATTTACCAAAGGAAAAAAAGTTTTTCTACCTACATGCCTATGTTAATGTGTTTTACAAGATTTTAAAGCGTTTTTATTGCATTTGAATAATTCGTCCCACTCCGATCTCATTACAATTACATTTTCACGGCGGTGTAAGTGAACATCCATGACCTATGTGTGATGAGGTTTTCGTCTCTTGGGGTGAAAAAAAAATCAAACAAATAGTCAACAAATAACTGTACTAAACGCTTTCTTCTTAATTGCTAGAAAAAGAAGTTCAAACAAATCATCAGTCTTCGTAGAGGGGCGGCAATCGACTGTCAGCCATCTTTGTTTTCAGCCTAACGTAATATATTTCACCGAACACTTTCATTGAATTAAAAACGCTTTAAAATATTTTAAAACAATATAATGAGCAGGTAGGAAAAAAAGTAAGTTTCATTGTCTTTGGTAACAATTATTTGTTGAGTATTTGTTTTTGCGCCGATTTTCTTTCTGTTCATCATTCTTGACAATCGTCAAAAGCGGAACGTCAGTTGGTCAAATAAAATAATTATATGTTCCTAAGTAATTTAAAATAGGCACTTTGTGTTTTTTGTATTTATTAAAATGAGAAAAATACTTTATTAGCATTTTTACAAAATATGAATCTACTTTTTTTTTGTAATTTGAAAATTACCAACGAACTTTGTTTAATTTCTAGGTTAACACCCTCAGCTATGAAAATGAGATTCTAATTTTAGAGTAATACTAACATATTAGGTCAGTCATGTGATATTTTTTTAACACTAACTGACTCCGTCCGACTGGAAACGTCATACACTACAAGTAATCGCCTGAAATCCCCCCTCCAAAATAATGCACGGAATTTATCTCTAATATCATACAAAAATGGCTCCAGCTAGCTATCGCTTCGCAAAGTAAGTAAAGATAAAATCATAGCGTGAATGCGGTATTTTGGGTAGAGTGTCTAGCGTAGAGTAATTCCAGGGCATTTTGGACAAAAAATATGATAATCGACCCCACAAACAAAGCTCTGTCGTCAAAATTGTATGACCATCGATCCCTCTTCCACCCCCAACAATTGGGCTTCATGCCTAAGTTTTAAGAATTCTATTCATAAGTGTCTTGTGAACATGGGACAACATCTTCCGCATTTGTTTATGAAATAGACAAATATTAATATTTTGATAATTTCGATACAAATTTATTCATGTTTTAAATAAGAAACAAATGGATAAAAAGAATTCAATTCGTTGGGACGATAATGCGATAAAACAATAATTGGCGGTGCGAGCGAGCGAGAGAGAGAGAGCAAGAAAGAAGAGGGGATGAGGGAGGAGAACTCACATCGATATATATTTTTTCTATAATCAAAATAAGTTTCATTGAAATGACCTTGACCTGCTTTGAAAATGAATTTGTCCTTTTTTTAAAATTAAATAAGTTTAATTAATAACTTAATATCGACGAAACTATTGCATACATATGAGAGAAATAGGCACAATATCATTTGAAAATTCTATATAATATCTTAAGTTTTAGGCTTAAGAATCTTTAAGCAATTAAAATGTGGGGAATAATTCCTAATTGATGGATAATAAAATTATCTACTTAACCCACATAGAATTCATTTCTACGTTAAAACCAACAGATTTTTATTAAGTTTTACATTTTTATAAAATCTAAATTAAAAACAAATTGCTGTCTAATGATTATGGATCAAATTCAATTCACATCTGATATATTTGAATTTTCAAATGAGAGGTTGTGGCCATGTTATGTTCCCTAAAACCACTTTAAAATACTTAAAAAAATGAAACTTTGGGAATATTTATTATTATATGTCTAATGTCTCTTGTTCATTCTTTTTATTAAAATCGAGGTCTATCTAAATTCTCTCGAAGGGCTATAACCCCACTTTTACTATTTTTGTATAAAACTATATTAAACTATATACACCTCATATAACCCACCATTAAACTAAGCAGTTGTGTTCCAACATGTATGATGCTCAGTTAATTTGTGTATTAGTGAAGCATGTACATTAAAATATATGAACATATATACATCGTTAAATCTATATAGATAGTGATATCAGAAAACGAAGATTGTCTTCGTAGCTTTTTCGAATTATTTTGCATTATCGCTAATGAGAACTGGCGAGTTAAATTACCACAGTTCTCAATTGGGAAAGTGGTGGTGGACATAGATAGTCATTCGGAGAAAGACTGTTTCGTTGTATTACAGTGTTTCAGTGTGGTCAGACCGGCCAGTGCTTCAAGCTGTGATTTAAATTCGATCGTTTAGTTATGTATCTTGTTTCTATTTCTATTTTTGAGGTTGGAAACAAAAATTGATTGTGACTTCGCGTTTCTTTTCAAAATATTGCGTAGTGATTGAAACATACACTGCGTAAAAAATAACCAAGCCTTTTCTTTTTTTGCTCATGCGTCAAATCATATTATTGACCGGAAACGCAATTCATTTATTCGCAGTTTCGTTTTTTTCGATATGTTATAAAGAAATAGAGTGAAGACAAATCAATAACCGACATCCCCATAGCCTTAAACTCCAGTGCCGCTTTGCAACGAGTGCAGGCAAATCAATTGTTAGATGCCTTATTAATGACATTTCATTATGCTAGATTGCTACGCGTTCAGATACGAACTAGATTGCCTATGTAATTAATTGGTTATACGGAAATGAGTGTACAGGTTTTTGCCGATATATGCGCCTGTATGAGAGCTCCATGTTTTTTTGTGTTAGATGTATATAAGTAGTCTGGCACAAGGTAACATACGTAGGTGCTTTTTGTGTGAAGATAAAGGCTATGAATCATCCAATCAAGCTCGACTATTTGGTAAGAAAGATGCCTTTATTGAAGAGCATTATACAGTTAAACGTACCAGATCATTTTGGTGTGGAAAAATTTGATAAAAGTAGAGTGATAAAAATTGAAATTGAGAGAGGTAGACTGAACAGGATTAAAAGAAATGGACGGAGAGATCGACATAGAGGGATAATATTTTTTTTTAAAAAGATTAACGAAATAAAAAGTTAAGCTTTTGTAAGAGTAACTTATGATCGGACTCAGACAGAAAAAGAACCTTAAATTCAAAGTTTATTTATTGCGATTCTGCATTTTCTGATTCATCCATTATAAAGTGGGCATCTTTCTGCGATAAAACGGATCAAATCGCCTGAGCTATGTCATTTTGCAACGCTTTATCCGAATAATTTGTTGTCTGGTGTAGGTTTTTTTTCTTGGGTATCACCCATGAACACATATGTACTGTCGCTAAGCATATATACGTACATTTGACAACTCAATGTACATGATATATACTTTTAGTTAAATGTAAGTAGAAAATAAGAATATTCGAAATAAAAAATTATTTAAAAAAAAATAGTTTAATCTGTTTTCCTGTGAAATTATTTATACTTTATAACAGGAAAACATCGTAAATAGCAGAGATGAAAAAATACTTAACATCCACAAGAGAACATTCTTTTTTAATAAATTTATTTCTAATGTAATCAAATATTATTTGTAAAAAGAATCACGCTTGAGAAACGAATTCGAAAGGTTTCCACAATCGACTAGAATTGCTATCATGTTTGCCGGAAACATACGTCTATTTACTGAATATAAAAATTATTACAACAATTGCATTCGAAATGTCAATATTACTTGCATATTTTCTTTTGGCATTATTTTCCTGGTTCTTATTTGAGATTCAGATGCATCCATGCCCCCTAAAAGAAACTATGGCCGGTTTGTGTTCATTGTTAAACGTCCACATTAAATGGAACCATTTCACATTTCAGATATGTCAAGCATTTGGAAAAGAGGCTCTGTCCGTCGCTCGGTGTGTAATACTTAATTCTTAAATAGCATTTTCGTCAGTCTGTATCGCTTAATTTTCAAATAGCATTTTCGTCAGTCTGTATCACTTTATTTTTAAATAGCATTTTCGTCGGTCTGTATCACTTAATTTTTAAAAAGCATTTTCGTCAGTCTGTATCATTTAATTTTCAAATAGCATTTTCGTCAGTCTGTATCACTTAATTTGTAAATAGCATTTTCGTCAGTCTGTATCACTTAATTTTTAAATAGCATTTTCGTCAGTCTGTATCGCTTAAGTTTCAAATAGCATTTTCGTCGGTCTGTATCGCTTAAGTTTCAAATAGCATTTTCGTCGGTCTGTATCGCTTAAGTTTCAAATAGCATTTTCGTCGGTCTGTATCGCTTAAGTTTCAAATAGCATTTTCGTCGGTCTGTATCGCTTAAGTTTCAAATAGCATTTTCGTCGGTCTGTATCGCTTAAGTTTCAAATAGCATTTTCGTCGGTCTGTATCGCTTAAGTTTCAAATAGCATTTTCGTCGGTCTGTATCGCTTAAGTTTCAAATAGCATTTTCGTCGGTCTGTATCGCTTAAGTTTCAAATAGCATTTTCGTCGGTCTGTATCGCTTAAGTTTCAAATAGCATTTTCGTCGGTCTGTATCGCTTAAGTTTCAAATAGCATTTTCGTCGGTCTGTATCGCTTAAGTTTCAAATAGCATTTTCGTCGGTCTGTATCGCTTAAGTTTCAAATAGCATTTTCGTCGGTCTGTATCGCTTAAGTTTCAAATAGCATTTTCGTCGGTCTGTATCGCTTAAGTTTCAAATAGCATTTTCGTCGGTCTGTATCGCTTAAGTTTCAAATAGCATTTTCGTCGGTCTGTATCGCTTAAGTTTCAAATAGCATTTTCGTCGGTCTGTATCGCTTAAGTTTCAAATAGCATTTTCGTCGGTCTGTATCACTTAATTTTTAAATAGCATTTTCGTCGGTCCGTATCACTTAATTTTCAAATAGCATTTTCGTCAGTCTGTATCGCTTAAGTTTCAAATAGCAGTTTCGTCAGTCTGTATCGCTTAAGTTTCAAATAGCATTTTCGTCAGTCTGTATCGCTTAAGTTTCAAATAGCATTTTCGTCGGTCCGTATCACTTAATTTTCAAATAGCATTTTCGTCGGTCTGTATCGCTTAAGTTTCAAATAGCATTTTCGTCGGTCTGTATCACTTAATTTTCAAATAGCATTTTCGTCAGTCTGTATCACTTAATTTTCAAATAGCATTTTCGTCAGTCTGTATCACTTTATTTTCAAATAGTATTTTCGTCGGTGTGTATCACTTAATTTTCAAATAGCATTTTCGTCGGTCTGTATCACTTAATTTTTAAATAGCATTTTCGTCAGTCTGTATCACTTAATTTTTAAATAGCATTTTCGTGGGTCTGTATCGGGCAAGTTTCAAATAGGATTTTTCCCGTTTGTAATAATTTAATTTTTCAATAGGATTTTCGCTGGTTTATAACATTTAAGTTTAAAAGTGTATTTTCGTCGGTCACTAAATCCTTTACATTGTCAAATGATTTTTGTCCATCTGTAAAGCTATTTTTTTATTTATAGAGAACTTTATTGCTATCACTAGTTATCGACAATAATCTATTAATAATGGAGATTTGGTATTTGGTCTGAAACCGAAGCTAGATTATTTCAGAATAATGAGGTATGGTAGTTTTGTTTTACGGCATATTAACCCTTTTTGGGTTATTTAATGCCGAATCTGGTCATTATAGTAAAAGTTTTTATGCTTCAAGTTCTTTATATCTTCAAATGTTTAATCATCGTTTTTGGTTTGGTAGTTTTGTTTTACGGCATATCAACCCTTTTTGGGTTATTCAATGTCGAATCTGGTCATTATAGTAAAAGTTTTTATGCTTCAAGTTCTAAAAATAAAATAAAAAAGGGGAGGGAGAAAGGGAGAGGGGCTGTTGTTTTTGTTTTTGGTTTTGTAGAACATAATTAAGTTTTACAAAAAAAACAAAAAAAAAACAAAAAACGTCAATGTAGGTGAATTTCGTCTCAGGGAGCCACAGGGCAGCCTGATCTGGTATCACCAGTCAGAATAATGAAGATTTTGTATCTGTCTGTATAGAGGCGAAACGACACTATTGTACAATAGTAGAAGGGTAGATGTAGTATTGTATTCCATCTGTAAGTCTAAGTCACGTGACTACTTTGGCCGTTTTTCTATTGGTCAGTAACCTGTCACCGCCAAGGTAAAGTCGCTGTACCGATGAAGGCTGAAGATGTCGAAAGGGTCCTTCTTCGGCAATCACTACTTTCCCACATTGTCATTAAAAGGTCAGAGGGCAGCTGTCCGATGCTGATCAGCAACTTGGCAGTACCGAGGAGCAAAGGGTCATTTCAAAGCAGAAAAAGAAAAGAAAATTAATTAACAAATCTGAAAGTTGTTTTTTGTATGAGATAATTATTTTGGTAGAAAAAGTTGTCCGGTTACAAGCAGTGTACGTTTACACTTCTATCTGCTACATATGTGTTTCGGACCACTAAAGCTTAACAACTTCTGACGATTTTGGTTGGGCGATATAAACCCAACGTCCGAGTCTCAATTTGCGGTGGCTTATATTGAGATCGAGATGTGTTGAGACTGTTCATAACTCCGCGAATATCTAAATAAAATTAATTCAGTATAAAACGATATATTCTTATTATTTCTTATCATATTTGTAATTTACACTCGCGGCGATCCTAGATGCCGAGTGGTCAACAGATACTCCCTCGCCGTATCTTTCTTCATTTGTTACCTCAGTGGCGTTGAGATTCCTCCTGCCAGGAAACAATCATATAAACATGTGTTTCCATTAATTACATAAACAATAAAGACGGGAAAGTGTCATTCAGAAGGGATCCATCTCCGCATCGCCCCAAAGGATATACAAGGCCTCGCGATACATAGTAAAACAATTCTATTGTAATGTCTTGCAAAGGTTCGATTTCATGAATGCCTATTATTTTAAAATTTTAACGTTCATTGAAGGCCGAGCATCTAAAGAGCCTTACCTTGTCGTGACACAGTGAACATTGTTACCTTTGCTTCTTCATACCTCAAGCCAAAGAAAATAACTCTTTTCTTTCTATTTTCGTTGGTTTCTTATCGTGATAAAACACTTTTTTAAATTCATTTTTTTGTTTTTATAACTTAAGAAAACAAGACTATTCTCATTTGAATCTCTTTAAATCCGACAATATTGTCACGATTCGCCATTATCTAGGTAAACCAAACTATTGTCTTTCTATATACGAACACCAGATGCTCGCAAATATCGAGAAAAGAAAACAAGTCCTTCTTTCTCTTATCTACTTCGATCTTCGTTGGTGCAACATAAGCTGAAAGCCGCATTTTGAAAAACGCTGCATGGACGAATTTCGAGTTACCTTTTGAAAGATAACGAACATTTCCAACTAATTCTTACCCATTCTGAGAGAAAGTAAACCCAATTACATTTTATTCTTTTTAATAACATGCTAAAACGATCCACAATTAAACCAGACCATCCAGAATCAAATAGTTATTTTGTAGAAAGAAAACTATCGAAAACAAATATTAAATAAAGAGACCAGCTTTACTTTATATAGGAGATGTATTTATAACAGTAAGCTACAATATGCATATATTAGCATAAA
>OY744540.1:82599943-82712443 GCA_963556195.1 Sepiola atlantica
AGGCGACATAATTCGAATTTCTTTGTTGGTTGGTTAATTTTCGTTTTGTTTTTCTTACAACTGCTGACGGCTAAATGAAACTGGTTTTGTGCGAAGGTGACGATTAAATGGTCTTCGTGCCGCGTTTAATTTTTTTACAAGGTTGTTGATCATGAGAGCGACGGAACGAGAGAGAGAGAGAGCGACGGAACGAAAGGGAGAGAGAGAGAGCGACGGAACGAAAGGGAGAGAGAGAGAAATGTTGTTTAATGTTTTTCGTGTAATAAGTACGTCAAATAACTTTGCTAAAAGTAAAATGGAAGTTTGTTCGCATTAACATTAATTTATATTTTTTGTACAATAGAATGATCTTCTTACAGCATGCTAATAGTTTATTATACAACAAATATTAGCACATTTTCCTTATCTTATATATAAAGTAGAGTAAGCCAGTTTTATGGAAACGTTTTATAACTTTTACAATCGAGAATTAATACTTAATTATGTTTCGCCAGTTTCTCATGTCAACCACAGGGCAATATTCTTAAATTGTATTTCCAAGCGATTTAAGCGATTACATATTTAATGCTATCCCTATTTTTATTTCGTACTGAAGAAAAATAAGAACTTTTCTCTATCTTTTAAAAAAAATCCTCTTCTCACTCATTAACAACAAATTTTATTTAATACGATATATTTTTGTATGCACGGCTTCCTAGTTTTTGTATGAGACGCTGTTTGGTTTGGTAATGAACATAGATTTTCCCAATCGCTGCGTTTCTTTTACGTTACAGAATATGAAATGAAACTTCACAAAAGCAATAATTAATCATTTTGTGACCAATCGAAATTTGAATTTCTTAATAAAATTTAGGTTTATAGGCAATTATTGATTTATCACAGCCTTTAAAAAAATGCCATATTGTCAAATTCTCATGCTGTTTATAGATCACTGATCGGATATTAATTTTTTTGTTATCCCGTGTCGCCATTCACGTCGCCGCCGTCATCGTCGTTATGAACCCAGGATCCTTTTATTTGTTGACAATCAAACACGCGGATTATAATTAGCATATTTCCGAAGATTATTTAAAAGTAAAGTCACAGAAACAGTGTTTCGTATGCGTGAGAGACAGATAAATAGAGAGAGAGAGAGAGTAGGAGAGTGTGTGTGAGAGAAAGAGACCGGCTTGCTACATTAGCCACACGTGTGCGTTGCAGCCTCCTTAGAGAGAGAGATGCTAGATACGTCTTCTCTGCATGAAATTTCGCCGGCTAAAAAAAAAGAGGGGGAGAAATAGAGAGAGAAAGAGAGAAAGAAAGAGAGAGAGAGAAAGAAAGAGAGAGAGAGAAAGAGAGAGAGAGAGAGAGAGAGAGAGAGAAAGAAAGAGAGAGAGAGAAAGAGAGAAAGAAAGAGAGAGAGAAAGAAAAAAAGAGACAGAGAGAAAGAGAGAGAGAAAGAAAGAGAGAGAGAGAAAGAAAGAGAGAGAGAAAGAACAATAGAGAGAGAGAGAAAAAAAAAAGAGAGAGAGAAAAAAAAGAGAGAGAGAAAAAAAAGAGAGAGAGAAAAAAAAGAGAGAGAGAAAAAAAAGAGAGAGAGAAAACAAGAGAGAGAGAGAGAAAACAAGAGAGAGAGAGAGAAAACAAGAGAGAGAGAGAGAAAACAAGAGAGAGAGAGAGAGAGAAAACAAGAGAGAGAGAGAGAGAAAACAAGAGAGAGAGAGAGAGAAAACAAGAGAGAGAGAGAGAGAGAAAACAAGAGAGAGAGAGAGAGAAAACAAGAGAGAGAGAGAGAGAAAACAAGAGAGAGAGAGAGAGAAAACAAGAGAGAGAGAGAGAGAAAACAAGAGAGAGAGAGAGAGAAAACAAGAGAGAGAGAGAGAGAAAACAAGAGAGAGAGAGAGAAAACAAGAGAGAGAGAGAGAAAACAAGAGAGAGAGAGAAAACAAGAGAGAGAGAGAAAACAAGAGAGAGAGAGAAAACAAGAGAGAGAGAGAAAACAAGAGAGAGAGAAAACAAGAGAGAGAGAGAAAACAAGAGAGAGAGAGAAAACAAGAGAGAGAGAAAGTGGGAAAAAGAGAGAGAGAGCGAGAAAGAGAGAGAGAGAGCGAGAAAGAGAGAGAGAGCGAGAAAGAGAGAGAGAGCGAGAAAGAGAGAGAGAGAGCGAGAAAGAGAGAGATAGAGAGAAAGAGAGAGACAGAGAGACAGTGAGAAGGAGAGAAGGAGAGAAAGAGAGAAAGAGAGAGAGAGAAAGAGAGAGAGAGAAAGAGAGAGAGAGAAAGAGAGCAAGAGAGAGAGAAAGAGAGAAAGAAGGAGAGAAAGAAAGGAAGAGGGAGAGAAAGAAAGGAAGAGGGAGAGAGAGAGAGAAAGAAAGAGGGAGAGAGAGAGAGAGAGAGAAAGAAAGAGGGAGAGAGAGAGAAAGAAAGAGGGAGAGAGAGAGAATGAAAGACAGAGGGAGAGAGAGAGAGAGAGAGAAAAAAAGAAAGAAGGAAAGAGAGAGAGAAAGAAAGAAAGAGGGAGATAGAGAGAAAGAAAGAAAGAGGGAGATATAGAGAAAGAAAGAAAGAAAGAGGGAGATATAGAGAAAGAAAGAAAGAGGGAGATAGAGAGAAAGAAAGAGGGAGAGAGAGAGTAAGAAAGAAAGAGGGAGAGAGAGAGTAAGAAAGAAAGAGGGAGAGAGAGAGTAAGAAAGAGGGAGAGAGAGAGAAAGAAAGAGGGAGAGAGAGAGAAAGAAAGAGGGAGAGAGAGAGTAAGAATAAGGGAGAGAGAAAGTAAGAAAGAGGGAGAGAGAGAGAAAGAAAGAGGGAGAGAGAGAGAAAGAAAGAGGGAGAGAGAGAAAGAAAGAGGGAGAGAGAGAGAAAGAAAGAGGGAGAGAGAGAGAAATAAAGAGGGAGAGAGAGAGAAAGAAAGAGGGAGAGAGAGAGAAAGAAAGAGGGAGAGAGAAAGAAAGAGCGCTTCGCTTGGAAATCATGTGTTTTAAACATCCGCTTAATGTCACATTTTGACCGTTTGACTCAAACACGGCTCCTTTTCTGTAAAAATCATTTACTTATTAGTAATTGCTATGATGTATTCTCTTACTTGCCATAGAAATGGTCGACTATCGCAGAATTCCGAACATGTTTGTTCTTATTAATTCTTTGTTCAAAACAACGTATTCTCTAGTTTTCAGTGGAAATAGTTAAAACTAAGTTCATAATTATTTATTTTTCATTTTTGATATCATCAAAAAGCAAACTTTTAACCCATTTAAATATAATTTTTCTCGATTTTATTTGCATTAAAATAATATTTGACATAAATTTATTTGCATTTTTTAAAATTCGGTGAAATATTTCGCCTATTTCGTTTCTTTTTCCCGCATAAATGAATTTTTTAAGAGATTCGTTGGTTTAATTTGCAGTCTTTTACGTTTAAATTTGGCAAAAACGGTCAGTTTTCAACTGTTGATAAATGTGTTCTACTTTTTTAATTAATGATAATCTCCTTTTTATATCAGTAACAAACGTATGAAAACTGAATTTTAAACTTTTTTTTAAAATTTTAAATCAACGTAAACGATCCGTGACCCATTACAAAAAATTTATTTATATATATATATATATATATATATATATATAATAACTATTTATATATATATATATATATATAATAACTATTTATATATATATATATAATAATATTAACTATTTTTATATATATATATTTATATATAATAATATTAACTATTTTTATATATATATATATATATATTTATATATAATAATATTAACTATTTATATATATATATATATATTTATATATAATAATATTAACTATTTTTATATATATATATATATTTATATATAATAATATTAACTATTTTTATATATATATATATTTATATATAATAATATTAACTATTTTTATATATATATATATATTTATATATAATAATATTAACTATTTTTATATATATATATATTTATATATAATAATATTAACTATTTTTATATATATATATATATATTTATATATAATAATATTAACTATTTTTATATATATATATATATATATATATTTATATATAATAATATTAACTATTTTTATATATATATATATATATATATATATTTATATATATATATATATATATATATAGATAAATAGTTACTATTATTATAAAATATTTATGGAAACATTTTAGAAATCCCAAAACCTTTGATAAATAATTAATACAATATACATAAAATATTCATAAGGACAGAAACTATTATTAATTGAAAACATTGTTATTCACAACATTTTGGGTACACCTATCTTGTTTTGCAAATATATTATGATGTCATAATAAAACAAATATTTCCCCTCTTATATTGAGTTTATAATTAACTTATTCTCTTTCTACTTTTTTTTTCTCATTGTGATGTCATAATAGACTCCTTTACTCTTCTATCCGTCCCTTTTTATCTCACATATTTATATCATTTTATTCTTCTAAAAACTTCAGATGACGTGTTCACATATAAAAGCAAGAAACACTTTTTTTTTTAAATAAAAGTTTTAGCAGTCTATAAATTATAAATACTGTAAATATTAGTTTCTACGTTGATATTTGTTGGGCTGCGTACGGGTTCAAACACTGCATAACAACTCGAAATTGAACGGATATGTAATAAGATATTATATATACAGGGTGGGCCAAAATAAGGGTCCTATCTTTAAATTTGAATAACTTTCTACAAAATAAAAGTTAAACTCACCAAACTTTATGTGTGTGTAGACTGACCTTTCCGAGATTTTTTGAAATAAACAAAACAAATTCTAGCCGAAAAACACTTCTTAAAACTTACAAAAACTAAAGTATTGTTTTTTACACTGTTTTGAGTTTTTTAAGAAAAAATAATGTTTTCTAAATGAGGGTACGTTCCTTAGGGCTAATACGGCTCATGCTTGCTTCGGAAGGGGTCCTTTACTTATTCTAAAAAAAAAATCAAAAAAAAAAATCAATAAATAAAAAAGTTATGAATTTTTAAAAATAGAACCCTTATTTTTGCCCACCCTGTATATATATATATATATATAGATTTAGTTAAATATATCTTTAACCAGATAATTTTTTTTAAGTATTGTTTATAGTTTTTAAATATACATATACAAATGTGAATTTTATTTATACAAATGTTTTTAACTAATTCACAACTTTACAACGTCGGAAGTAACATTTAACAAAACTTATTCATCAACATTGTATTTATAACCCGGTGTTTACCAGGTTGCTGTGAACAATAGTCTATCTATGTCACAAAATGTATTACTGAATGAGTTCATCGATTATCACAAACTTTTTAGATTATTTATAAAAAAAATTTATTTAGATTTAAAGGGATTTATTTGCCAACAAAAGTAAATGATATTCCCGTTCATCTTTTTTATTATTGACCATAGAAAACCTAGGTATAGGCACGCACTTCATGTTTCTAGGTAAATAGTTTCTGAGATATTAACATTATTAGAGTTTGATGCCAGCCATTTTGATGAATACATATATCACATAGGTTTTAGCTTTCCTTTTTTAATTTTACATATATATATTATAGGTTTAGTGTTTTTTGGAAGTATAGTCGATATAGGATTTTTGTGGCGGTCTTCTTGAATTTTACCATTTCGGAAACAAATATTACTCTGATATAGTGATAAATGGTTTTATCTGATTCCTTGACCATGAAAACCTTGGTACAGGCACCAAATTCATGTTTCTAGGTTAGATAGTTTCTGAGATATTGATATTATAAGATTTTCATGGCGGCCATCTTTGAAAATGGCAACAATGTATGAAAACTTCATGTGATCGTTGTCCACTCGAACCAAAATTGTTACTTCAGCTATTAGGTAAAAAATTCTGCCAAAAAATAGAACTTTTGCAATAACATGAAGTCTAAAAGAAATGAAATAGAAGGTCAATGTTTACCCTACATTTTAACCATCTATTTCTGTATAATTTTGAAAATATCATGTTTATCGGATAGTTATCTAAATAATAAAACGATACAGTTATGCTACTTAGTCTAAGAAAGTATATATTGGAGAAGATGTTTCACTCTCTTTATAATCTCTCTTATCCAAGCAATGCTGGAAAAATGCTTGAACTACGCTTTGATGCATGAGTATTCAGGATTCTTCATGTATCCCCGGATGACGCCGATTAATTCAAATCGTGTATATTCAATGTGGTAACATGTTCCCCAGAATGCAAATATATCGCTTTCAAGAATCTGAATCAGATTCAAAATAATGCGTTTGGAATACATTATCAATCGCTTCGTGCGATCCGTTTCAATCGACCATCTGTTTGGACATGCGATAAACAATTCTGATTTTATAACTTAGTACTTAAACATCGTAACAGGTGTCGGTGTCACAATCGAAATCAATAGCGATTGTTTTTCTATTGGATATCTCGAATGAAAGCGTTTTAATTCTGCAGCTTTTGGGTTCTGGCTGCAACGAGTTTATTAGAAATCCGCAACATCAAGAAAATGTTATACGTATCTGTTTTACAATCTGTGCCATTTTCTACAGGACGAAAAGAAAAGACGTGTAAACACCCAATGAATTCCCTGATTTTGGGTTTTTTTAAAAAAAATGTACAAATGAAAAGAATTCCATCAAAAGATTAATACTTCTTAAACATCTTTAACAAAACTTATTGGTTAAATATGAAATCTACTCACACTAAAATAAGTTATTTCTTTAGATTTCAATTTGAGATTAGAACATTGGAAACAAAATTTAATGGTTAAAAAATCTTTTTAAGCTTACATTTCTACTGAACAACAAGAAAACGGTATGTTGCTCCTGCTATTTCTTCAAGGAGTTCTCCCTTTATTTTTCAACCTTACATTCCGGTGATACTTTACTGATACAAACACCGTTTTCTGGCCAGCTACGTAAACAATTTACACTTTCTTGGCCTTCTGGTCAAGATCAAAGTGTAGTATCTGTCCGATGGATACTGCACCCCATAGACCGGTATCGTCTTGGCCTTCGGGGCTTGATTTACGCCGGTCTATAGGTCTGCCCCGTGCAGTTCTAGGAGGTTCACTCTCCCAGGCTTTGCCTTCTCACCCTTTGAGAAGGGGTTAGTTTATTGCTAATCGCTTGAGGCGCACCTACCGGGGAATGCCGACGGGGCTGCCCAGGCATTTTGTGACGGTAATAAGTGCTCTTCCGCTAGAGTGCTGACTTATCAATTCCAACTTTGACCTTGTGTCACATTTTACTCTGAGATGTAGATAAATATGACTTAACCAATTTAGATAGTTGACTTTTTTGTCAGCCAGTCTTCTAGGCCTTTCCTTCCATATTAAGATCATAAAGGGCTTACTTTTTGGTCAGCATGCTAAGATAGATTGAACATTGATAGTATACCTACTCAGTTATTTATTTTAAATTTTAGCAATTTAATTGTTTTAAACAATAAACCGTTTCTTACCGTTTCAAAGAACTGGCAGCAGAATATTCTTCAAATCAGTAAAAAAAATGTCACATTTTTAAATGTATTTATTTTTAATTACACTCGTTTAGTCGACGGTAAGATTCGATCTTTGAAAAATTTATTTAAAAAAAGGTAAACTCGGACTTTTTTTACCTTAGCGACTTCAGATAAATCACCAATTTTCTTAATAAGACGATCTCATTTTTTAAATATATGTGAAAGGTGATAACGTACGTAAGAACACGAAATGCTTTTGCATTCTTTGCTTCTTTATCCCTAAGAAAAGTTTGTTTATAAGAGCACTTGATCCATTTAGTAATTTCGATTTTAATCTTCACTTGGTGTATTTTTTTAAATGTTCATCAAAATAGATCACAAGGGATAATTTCAAGTAAATGTAAGCATGCAAAGTATATGAAACGATGGTCTGATGTACGATCGTTTAAGAGACGAATACAAATCATATTTAATATTCGTATGTTGCTTATTATATATATATATATATATGCAAACATTGTTAAAATAACAGAATTAGTCTGTTTAACTATACGTTTTTTTATGTTTTTATTTTTTCTGATGATCTTTTGATATCAAAATAAAACAAAAATAAAACAAACATAATAAATTGTCCATAGGTTTCAAAGGGTTCACGAATGTGTTTGATTCTTGGTCGAATACTCAGGTGTCAAAAGCAAATGAATAAAAAAGCTGGAGAAAGAAGACAAGTTTAAAAAGACGGTGGAGTAACGCGCAGAGAACGCGTTTCGCATTGTTCCAAGAAGTTGTTGACGATTTAAATTTAGCAACGCTGGATGGCATCGCAGAAAAAAAATCGCATTACGCCAAGCATTTAAAAATGTTACCACTGGTTTCATATGTCATGTTAATTTTAGGTTGTGTTTTTATGTAGATAGCTCCCAGGAGTCTTCATTTATTAAAATTGGTTTCGGAATGTATAATGTTAGTGGTATTAACTAGAATTAATTTTAGATCAGAGGGAGGGCAGTTATGTTTTTGTAGATCTGTGTAAATTGAGCTAGAGTTTACAAGATGTATGTTTAGGATATATACAGGGTGTCTCAAAAAAATGTACTCACTCTTAGAATGACGAGAAAACCTTTATTTACCTTGGTGCGCGTTATCAGCTTTGTTTGAACAATAATGGTCATCAGTTTGAACATTTGCGAACATGATTCTTCAATTACATCTGTCTCATGTATTCGATGCTATTTCATTTCACTCTATGTTCATAAATAAAAGTTTTCTCGTCATTCTACGAGTGAGTACATGTTTTTGAGACACCCTGTATATATATATGAGAGAAAGATAGATATGATATGATTAACAATATGTCTATCCTCACTGTATGTTTGAAAATATTTTTTCAAAGGTAAGTAAATTAATGTCTACATATTTACCTTTCGGCATGAACTGTCTCTTGTTTTCATCCAAGTTATGAAAGATGTTCACTTACCTGTGAAAGAAAGAAGATTCATTAGAAGAATGTCAATCAAACATGGCGGGTCTGAAGATTGGGATATAAGTAAACGTTACAAGTGATTTATTAACGACGCCATTCCGACAGTAAAAATGGAATTACTTGCTGAAAGCTTAGTCCTTTGAAACATTCTTTTATCTCAAATAATTTTCGAAATATATATATTTTTTACAATGTTTCCAACTTCTCATACACACACACATAGAAAGAGATGTAGGTGTATGCATATACTTTCTATTCTTTGTATATAACAACATTTTTAAAGTGAAAGCTCGATAATTGTTAGCATGAATAAACGTTTTGCTACATTTCAAAGAACACAATTTTATTAATATTGACAATCATTTTTTTTCAAAACAAAACCATAGTACAATTACGGATCAGTTTCGTTCAATATAAATATATATATATATATATATATATATATATATGAGCGAGAGAGAGAAGTAAAAAATAGGAATAAAGATGGTGAAAATAAAATATCTATTACGTCTTCATTTACTCAAACTTAGGTGTTTCAAATAAAAAAGGATTTATGTTTCCTTCCTTAAGCCATCACTTTTCAAGGAATGAAATCTTATAAAAGGAACACGGAAAAATAAGTGTGATAGGAATTACCAAAAGTCATAATTTAAAAATATATAAATATAATATGAGATAAATAGAAATATAGAAAGTATAGAAAATATTCAGTTCAAATTTATGAAGAAGTTGACCGTAAAAGGCCGCATTAAAATTGTAGCAGCAAGTACAAAAGCGGTAAATCCAAGAAAAGTTGATGTAAAAAATTGTAAAATCCGTTGGATTTTAGAGAAGTCAAAGCAAGTAATCCGGTTAAAATAGGTTGCAATGTAAAAGTTTAGGCTGTAATTTGTGTATTAAAAATCATTTAACGGACTCCAATGGGCTTTCCAGATACAGTTTTTATGGAGTTGAATTTAAAGTGAGAAAATAAGTAGTTTCAAACCAGGCAAAGAGCTCATAAAAACTAACTATACTAAACTAATATATATATATATATATATATATATATATATATATATATATATTTGTCGACTCCAATTTCAAGTTGACCACTTTAGTGAGTAGTATTAACACATTCGTCAAAATCATAGCTTTAATGCATGTGCCTTCATTAGTTATGTGCCATGAATTCATGCCTTCTTTATTACATAAGCTTATCCGCCACTAGAAATACTTGTAACTTAAATTGAAAATAAAAAAAAATTCTATTCATAACTATGTTATAAACACGGAACAAAATCTTTATTACTTTTCATATAGATAACTAAACATTAAAACTTTGCTATTTAAGATACAAATTCATTTATCTAATAATGTGGCCGTAAAGAAATGAAAATACAATTTGTTTGTTTTTTCACATAAAATAGATCGCAAGTATCGGAAATCAAGTCGCTCTTTCTGAAGAAAAGAATATTTGAAAATAAATGCTAAATATTTGTCCAGTAAATAAAACAACATAGCGAAACATAACTGTTTGTTTTATTAAAATTAAAATAATCATTTAATAAAAAATACAATAATAGTTTATTATTAAAATGTCTTTAAAACAAATATGATAATTAATAAACTTTTCGACTGGTATTTATTTCTGCTATTGTCTATCTTTACCTCTACCAACCCATCTCTATGTGTGTGTGCCCTCACTTTCTGTCAGTCTTTTATTTTCTTGTTTTTTTTTATAAGATATGTCAGCTTTCTTTTGTATCTCTATTTCGTTCATACACAGCTTGTTGAAACAACTACATTTAAAAGTACTCGAGTCAATTCCCGCTACCTCTTTATAATAAACTCATTAATATTATAGAGATTATTTAAATCTATTAATCGGAAACTAAATTCTAATCAATATATCCAAAAATGTATTACATGCACAGTTGAACCACGTTCAGTATGATTCGTACTTTGATAAGTGACCACTATGTCATACTATATTCTGTTAGTATTCAGTAAGTGTGAGAAAACTGATGTTATGTTTTCTGGCCATCCATAACTAGAAAAGTATGATATTCATAAACAATCGATTGTACGAAGATTAACGAGTGAATTAGTACAATTGCCAATATATTTCTATTTTTAGACAACGTTACAAAAGAAAGAGAAAAATCCATTTTTATGCACGGTTTAATGCCAGGACGAATGTATATGATAGAATAGCAACACATAACATACACAAAAGATCAGTCAATAGTTAGAGCGATTCCTCTGAACTCATATCGACATTTGGTATAGATTAACAGTCAAATAAAACAAATACAATGTTTATAATTGGACGGCATCTCATACTTTTGGCATCACCACAGAGTAAACTTTAAATACATAACGTTGCTCCATTGTTGTCCTAACATAATATGGTTCAGCTATTTTGGCAACGCTCTTGCTAAGCAATCACAAGATCTGCACCCAGTGATTGAGGCCATTACTATTAATAAAATACCTCTCATAATTATTTGGGGGAAGGATATTCGCGTATTTCGATTCATATTGTAGCGTACGTAATGCATAATATAATCGACTCAGAACGACAAAGGACACTTCAGAGCCAATACGTATTTAATTAACCTCGGTAATTATTATTTTTTTTATTATTATTAGTATTATTATTATCATCATCATCATCATCGTCCTAACGAACCACCACTTATCATGATTCATATTTAAGCGTACGTAATGCATAATATAATCGACTCAGCACGACAAAGGACACTACAGAGCCAATACGTATTTAATTAACCTCGGTAATTATTATCATAATAATTATTATTATTATTATACATTTCCTAACGAATCGCCACTTATCAAGGCCCTCAAAACAACTCGAGGATAAGGGTTGTTGCGTTTTTCAGGTGGACGGTGAAACATCGAGGGGCTTTGTAACGATGGCTGTAACTGGTTAGAAATAATATTGAATAGGACGGCCCAACACGAATTTGTTTACATTGGACTTGAAAGTGGCAATGTTGTAGTCAGCCGGGAAGCATTCCCATTGTACTGTGTTCCACAGACGGGCAGTTCTAGGAAATAAACTTGTGCTGATAGAAGTTCCGTTTAGTTTTAGGTACACAGAGCTAGACGAGTTTTTGTTGTAAATGGTTTACAGGGAGTTTCCATAGATTGGAGCTCAGTCGAGCACCTAAATTCCATTTTATGCGTAATTTCAATATGGCTGACTTGAAAAATCGACGAATACATTCTGTTCGAAAAATAACCAGCCCATTTATTGTTACATACTTTTTGTATCCCTCCGACAAAAAAAAAAACGATTACAAGCATGAGTAATAAAAATGCGCGGCTAGTGTCCAGTTTCCTCTGCAAATCGAATGTAATGGCTATTTCCAGCCACACTTCAATATGGCGGTTATTTGTAGTTTGTATACGACGGATAACTTTATTACGGAAAAATGATTGCTCCGAGTCTAAGTCTTCGGAAATGTTAGTACTATCGTCGAACGTGAAATCTTTGTTTCTTTTACTGATTTACTTAGGTTACATAGTTTTCCATTCAAATCTCATGAGCTGTTTTATAAAAGTTACTCCTTCAGTGCCAGATTCTCATGAAATATGAAGAAACATTTTTTTTAAAGTATTCCTGTCTTTTTTGTAGGGCTCATTTCAATAATGTAAAGTATTCTTGCCGGAAGCTCAGCGAAAGCAGACAGACAAAACGTTCTTGTACAGAAAATCAGAATTAGTTTTATCGAAATTATAATACAAAATTCCTATTCGACTGCCATCTGGAATTAGCACGGGAGAAGTAACACAAATCTTGTCGGTATATCGATAAATACTTTAGCTTAGATGTCGAAATCGCAACTATTATTGGATATGTCCGTCGCCTGGTCGCTCCCACTTAATCTTGGCATTAAAAATCGATTTGATAAGAAATAGAGATCGATTAAATTGCTCGTTCTTATTTTCTTATGTTTCAACGACTAACATAACTGAGAAAATATCAATTTGTTCATAAAATATACAATTATGTAGTGCAAGCTTATATAAAAAAGCAAGATTTCGTATTAGAATATCTAATTGGACACAGCTATATTAGTGTTGTGGTCTATTTCTATTAAGACACCCACACGTCCGGTCAGTTTAAAGCCGTGTCGAGTCTCAATATGACCTGCCTGACCTGCTACATCATTCACACTGGACGGGTTCAGCCGGCTTCCTCCGAAGGATGAAGTTTCTATGTAATATTAAATTCACAATCGGTCCCAAGTCACATATACATGACGGTCAGGGGAGATGATTGGGTTAGTTTTTGCACAGATGTATCGTCGTACTCCAACATACAGAGCCTAACATTTCCAAATGGTCACCCACCTGATACTGACCACGCTTAACGTCACTTCACTTCGGTTCCAATATAGACCTATACATTGTATTAGTTCTGCTTATCCGGCGTTGCCTGGGAATATTTTATTGTAACGTTTGTTTCAATTTTCTCTCGTAACTATGCCGTTGTTATTGTTGTAATTATTACAATATGATTTAGTCATTGGACCACTAATAAAACTACATTGTCATAATGCGACGCACAATTCTGTCAACGTGATGTTTAATCCTTATTCATGAAATGATTTATGTTAATAGTTTTCGAAATATTCAGTGTTTTAAATAGATAAGGATTTGCTAAGAACATTAACGCGAAAATTACTTTCTGTTGGACATTTACAAATACTTCCAAATTACTTTCAACTTCCGAAGATTATAGATGAAGATACGAAACTAATACACAACTGCGTACTGGTCGATTTTTGTATAATTTTTTTTAAATAGGATTTTGAAACTTATTTTTTGTTTACGGGTTAACTAGTTTGGACTTTTACCAAGATATCTAATGAATAAATTAAAGAAAACAGTTTTTAGCAAAAGTAGTAGAATAAAATTCTTTATTGCTCCGTATATTTTTACGGGTGAAACCTATAAGATTTTTCAAACCCCAATTATCTGTTTAATTCAATAATTTAAATAGATGAATTACTAATTGATTCATCTTTAAATCATACATCTCGTTTATTTCTATATTTGATAAAATACTTAACAAAACAGAGATTAATATAAGATACATTATTTTGATAAATTTGTAATGAAACATCATGTATATATTTAAGACATCAAATAACATGCATTGCAAGAGAGGGGAAATGATAGATAGAAAGTTAACAAAAAAAATTAGTCAATCGATGCGTTATACACAAATTACTGTTAATTAAATCCATTAATATGGAATTTTAAAAACATAACTCAATCCCACAACTGATGAATATTTTAGCATATATTTTGTGTGATTAAAATATATAGCAAAAAAACTAAAAGAAAAACAAACAATAACTAACCTAGCTTTAATAGATACAATACCTATATATAGTAATACGTATAAGGTGGTTCGGACTTTGTGAGAAAAGGATTGATGATTTGTATTTTTTTTTTGGATTATTAAAACTACTGTTCTTATCTTTGGTTTGGTTTGGTAGTTTTGTTTTACGGCATATCAACCCTTTTTGGGTTATTTAATGCCGAATCTGGTCATTATAGTAAAAGTTTTTATGCTTCAAGTTCTTTATATCTTCAAATGTTTAATCATCGTTTTTGGTTTGGTAGTTTTGTTTTACGGCATATCAACCCTTTTTGGGTTATTTAATGCCGAATCTGGTCATTATAGTAAAAGTTTTTATGCTTCAAGTTCTTTATATCTTCAAATGTTTAATCATCGTTTTTGGTTTGGTAGTTTTGTTTTACGGCATATCAACCCTTTTTGGGTTATTTAATGCCGAATCTGGTCATTATAGTAAAAGATTTATGCTTCAAGTTCTAAAAATAAAATAAAAAAGGGGAGGGAGAAAGGGAGAGGGGCTGTTGTTTTTGTTTTTGGTTTTGTAGAACATAATTAAGTTTTACAAAAAAAAAAAAAGAAGAAAAACAAAAAACGTCAATGTAGGTGAATTTCGTCTCAGGGAGCCACAGGGCAGCCTGATCTGGTATCACCAGTGTTCTTATCTTTGGGTTTATTCTTACAACGTGTCGACCGATGTTACTCCCTATCTTCTTGCTCTCGTTTTGTCAGCCATGACCGGGTAGAAGTTTTAAGTAATTCACCTAGAACTGATTATAGCTTAGCACTTGTATCAGTTGCGTCACGGGTCCTTGCAGAAAGATAGCAAGCGGTCCTCAGTCGCAGGTATATCCCCAGCAGGGGATATAATGACCATCTTTCAGGTAGGATTCGCCGTGATACAACATACAGCGACTGGTATTTTTAAATGGTCATCCACCGTATCTTAACTCCGGGAAATCGTGTGTTAAATAAAGGGAGCGTTCGAAATTCCGTACATATTCCCGAGTTTGACAAGACGCCCCCAGACGAATGTATGATGTTACCTTGGCCGAATAGTTGTAAGAATACCATCCAATATGAGAACAATAGTCCGAATAATTCAAATAATACTAGATATACAGTATTCACATGACGGAAGCATTTTCGTATGCATCGAAGTTTTGGCAACAGAATAAAATGAAATCTTTCGACGAATTTATTTCGGTTTTGTTCTATTTGATTCTGACATGGTTCAGCTGCTTTGGCAACACTCCTCATAATTGATCAACATTCTGTAGCCGCTGATTGATGTCTATGTTTCTATGTCTACATTATTTAAGAAAACAAATCTATAATGACTACTTTTGAATATATCAATGAGAAGTGTAAAATATCTATCCAATTAAGAACGGTAAAGCTATTTTTGTAATCCGCCAAAAATACATCAAACATCGTGAAAAACAAAACAAAAAAAAAAGAAATTGAAAACGAAAATAAATTTTTTGGCTCAAGAATCAGTTTATCGTAGAAATATTTATCTGATATTAGATGGACCACGTGGAAACTATACGGTTTCTTACCACTAATATTTTCTTACTTCTTATCGTAAGATCCTCCTGATTAAAGCATTTAAGATGAAATCACCGTTGAAAGATCAAACGGACTTTTCTAGTGACGCCATGACACGAAAAAGGAAAAAAGGAAAGGAAAAAAATGTATATATTACTGAATGTTATATCGTCGAAGTTCTAGTTTATTTTAAACAAATAAATATTTAGTTAAAATTTGGCTTCAAACACTATATATATATATATATATATATATATATATAGTAATGATTACGTTTCAACAAGTTTAGCCCTTTGAGAGAAATTAAATAGAAGATTTAAAGTTAGCCACGTCGCGAGGATCTCTCTTTTAATGAGGTAGCAATCCTGTTAAAACCCTGTTACTTGAGTTTACATTTAAAATACAAGGTGTATTTCTCTCGCATTTAAAAGCGTGATCGTTACGGCAGCTTTCCGCTAAGAAGCAGGATTTCATAATGCTTAGATCCGATATTCGAATCGTTTGACGGCTGTACGATTACGTTATCCATACCGATGTGTGTACGAACACGAAACATGTCTATGGATGTCAAAAATGTTTAAGTAAACCATAATAAAATGCTATAGTGTTGAAGCAATATTTGTATAAAACTAATCACTAAATACAGGATTAACGTCATTAACCTCATTTCTTTCCGCCTAGATTTTCAAGATAGTAGAACGTTATTAGATGGCTACAGATATCTCTGCGTTCACACATCTTAGGTTCTTCGAGGCAAAACATTTTTATAAAAGCACCATTCCGACCGTGAACAGACCGTATTCACTTCAGAAGAACCTATTGTGCGCGTTTCAGGTCATGTCGCGGGGAGATCCGCAATGGAGTTTTGAAAAAAGAAAGACAATCATCTACTGATCAATATTAAGAATCTCTTATCTCATCTGTCCTGTGGTCTATATGACTGTTGCACCGCCAAAGTTGACTTGCCAACCAGCTCTCAACATTCTGCCTTCTTCGGCGTACTACTACAGCGCCAGCATTTTCCAATCTCGGATGCTGTGGTCCCGTCTCTTTCTTTCTTTGCCCCTCTTTCTTTTTTCCTATACAAAAACTTACAGGATTGTCTTGCCAATACACGAATGTATGACTTCGCCGTACCACTTCATGTTTTTCCTTATAACAGTGTTCAGTAGATGCTCACATGGCTTGATTGCTTATACAGGTCTATTAACTTCCGTAGTAGTAACGTTGTTTCTGTATGAAATGTTAATGATCTTTCGGAAGCATCTCATCTCTGTGACGTGTATTCTTCTCTCCAGGTCCTTTGTTAGGGTCCACGATTCACATCTATACAGAAATATAGAGAGGATCAGGAAACGCATCCATCAGTTTTTTTTTTTAGCTGACTGCGATATTTCTGTTATTCTATATTGGCATTAGTTTGGAAAATGCTGCTGCTGTCTGCGCATTTATTGCAAGGATTCGAACTTGGATCAATTATGTCTCAAAGTACTTGAAGCTGCTGACGGCTTCCGGTTTATCCCCCCTGACGTTTGTGCTTGCTGATGCCAGTGGTGTTGTAGGTTACCATTCTTGTCTTTTCTACATTAATGTATATGCCGTAGGCTGTCAAGGCCATGTTTATGCTTTCCACTGGTAGTAATAGCGGATTCTAAAAAAATTGAACAGACTTATGCCAAAATATAAATAAAGCACGTCCAAAATGTTAAATGCATAAGTTGATCTACCTATTTCGGCAATAAATAGACTTACCCAGATACAATAAATATAGTTACGCCTAAGCGTCGTGGTAGTTATTGATGACAGTTATTGCAACAGTATCATACGCATATTTATGTAAAATACATTTTTAAGTAAACTTTTTGTAAATTACACGACTGTGTTTGTCTTGATTATTCAGCTTAGGCCACATCAAACATAAATTGAACTCTTACAATTTGTAATCCTTAAAAATCTGAAAATAGGCTAAGTATTTTTTAATATTCTTTTACTCATACTCATAGAAATAACTAGTCTGAAACTACATATAACATTTTTCAATAACAAAATATTATTTTACATTAAATAGAGGTGAACACCAGAATTTATATCTTCTCTTTGATGTGGAAAAGAAATTGAACAAGTCGTTTCTTAGCCTGCTTTTACGTTTGTCTTTTTATATCGAGACATTACAGACGACACTTCTTGATGACATTCCCATTTGAAGTACTTTTGCTTCTGCTGGTGTTTCATATTGGGCGTCTAGAGTCGATAATCGAGATGTAAGTTGCCAGTCACCTCTGTCAGCTGCAAGTATCGCCGGGAAGTCATTGATTTAATTGATGTTGAAAAAACGTCTTACGGAAATAGGTCATCGATTTAATATTGAACAAAATCAAAGTAGATCAAACACAGAATATATATATATATATATATATATATATGAGTGTGTGTGTGTTTCTAAACTTTGAAACTTTTGACAGAGAAACACTTTGATTTATTAAAATCTATTTCTATTAAATTTGAGTACCTCTCAAACGAATTAATACCTATGTTTAAGATACCCACGTAAATATAGCAATTCAATTTCGTCAGCTTTCTATTCAAATGTAGAAGAAACATTATGATTCACATATTTATTGGACAAAATTTGAAACGTCGCATATTAGAAAACCCAAATTCCCCAAAGGAGGAGACTTTTTATTAAATAATAAACAAATAGATTAATTTCAGTATGATGTTATAATGTGGCATCATGTAGAAAACCGGATGTCACGTTTTAGAAATATTTTGATATACACTTGAGAAAGAAAAACAACGGGTAACCACTATGTGAAGAACCACTGAAATACAAATACATCTGAGTAAATATATTCACTCAAGGTAAGTAATTCTTCCACGAGGCGTAATGTCACATACATGAAACCAACTCCATAAACATTTTATCTGCTTGTCAAATTAAGATCATAAATTATTATACAACAAAATGTTCGAATTTAAACAAGTTGTCTTTAGATTTTTTAAAATTAAATACCCGCTGAGGAATAAATATGACATGTGAAATAATTAAATGTAAAATAAAGTTTCGGTAATGGTAATTGATGCTGTACAAGGAATGTAACTTCAGATACCTGAACAAAAATAGTACTTTTAAGGAAAAGGTATCCAGAGGGTTTTAATGTTTGCGGAGTCATATCCAAATATTGCTGTGGTATTCTGAGCCAGTTCCGGAAGTTGGCAATTTTAAAACTTTCTCTTTTCTTCGTGAGAGTTCTTTTTCAACTTGATTAATTTTGAGAAGCTTACACCCTTTTTAATAGTAACCCTAACTTAACCATACGAATGTTTTATTTCGTCTGCATTTTAATGTTTTCGTAGCTTGAAAATCGTAAAATGCTTCAATATTCAGAATTCGCGGTCAAAACTTAGAGCTGACATTGTGTTAAAATGATATTGAGAAAAGTTTATCTTGGCCAATATTAGATATCTGCCGTGTATAAGAATAATCCAATGTAATTAACGAATGAGATCCTGATTGCTACTATCATTTCAGGTTAGAGTTGATCTAGAAATAATGGTAACTGAATATTTACCTCCCTTTAACAGCGGAGATATATGGCCGGAAGTTTGATAAAAATCCAGCGTACAAATGCACACTACCCCACGCACTAAATTGCATGTGCAGCCCTGTCGACATTCTCCAGTGAAGTAATTAGAAGGAAGTACCCTTGCACCCGAAGAATCTCCCCCATCATCGAATATACCTTAACGTCCTGCACAGGACGCAGGTCCATGTGCTTTTCTATAGAATTTTCCGTCTCGTCATTAAATGAATAAGCATCGGTATCATTACATCATATGAATTTGTCTTTGTAGTAATTAAACATGACTAGAACTTTGTACAACTAAATATATACTACTGACGTGGACAGCATGTTTCACTACGAATCTGAACAAGCATGGAGGAGTTGTAAATCCACTGAATATACACGTTTGAGTACGGCTTAATAATACTGTTGTATACTTGATCGTCTCGAAAGGGAACTATGTCCGAAATATTTAAAAATCAATCAAATATATGTATTGCTACGATAAAACTTTACATTAAGATAGAGCGACATGTCTGAAATCTTCTTTCAGTTTAGTTCATACAGGTTTTAACATACACGAGCATTGTTGACCTATAGTTTCAGAATCATATCAGTTATAAAAAAAGATTAAGTATGGTTTCATATTTACACCACGCAACATAGTATAGCCTGATGAAGGTTTTATTCACAGTAACTTCAGTATGTATGTATATGTATTTGTATACATATATATATATATATGGAGAGAGAGACACTTCTATCTGCTTTGGTCTGAAGAGGTTGGCTCTCTGAAGAGTACAACCGAAACATGTATGCACATATGTAACCAATAATGTTTGTATAAATACAAATGTATACTTAAGAAAAACTCTACTTGTTATTGAGCACTTTTTATAAACACTTGAGTTTCAACGAATTTACATCTACAGAAACTAATACAATACGTTCACCATTTATATATATACTAGCGGGGCTACCCGGCGTTGCTCGGGGTCATAAAGACATAATTGAAGAAAAATCGCGTGTGTAACATCTTTATATTCAAACTTCTATTTCTCCCCCTCCTCTGTAGCCGTCTCTTCATCTTTCTACCTTTCTCTTCCCTGGTCGCCCCATTTCACCGCTACTTTCTAATTTTGCCTTTTGCGAAAGCTGATTCTTCCTCACCATTTCTCCTACGTTGCGCAGGGCAATAGCATGACATATTTCTATAAAAAGTACCACATCTGTCTGCGCCTTCTATATAGGTACTTATGTCCGCCCCGGTGTTCATAATTTATACATATCTATCGCCACCCCGGTGCACATACAATATACGTACCTATCGCCGCCCCAGGCAGATACTATATAAGTACCTATTGCTGCCCCTATATGCATACTAAATAAGTACTTATCACCGCCCCAGTGCGAATGCTGCATACGTACCTATCGCCGCCCCGTCGCGAATGATACATACGTACCTATCGCCGCCCCGGTGCAAATGCTAAATACGTCACTATTGCCGGCCTGATGCGAATGCTAAATATGTTCCTATCGCCGCTCCGGTGCGCGTGCTAAATACGTACCTATCGTCGCCCTGGTGTGCGTGCTATACACGTACTGATCGCCGCCCCGGAGCGCATGCTAAATATATACCTATAACCGCCCTGTTGTGCATTCTATATACATACTTACTGCCATTCCTGTGCACATGCTATATAGTACCTATAGCCACCTCTATGCACTATATACACGTACCTATTGCCACCCTGGTTCACATACTATATATATACCTATCGCCAGCCCAGTGCGCATACTATATTCGTATCTATCGCCGCCCCGGTGTGCATACTATATATTTTCCTACGAAACATTTTAAGTTAAAAAACAAAAAAACTTTCGCCCGACCCCCTAAAAAGTTTGGCCCGACCCCTACAATTTTCCTCGACCCCTAATATCTCAAGCCGCACCCTCCAATTTTGTTTTACTCTCCCCCAACCCTGAGAAACATTTTGAGTTCAAAACAAAAAAAATTAAAAAAACTAACTTGACCCCTAAAAAGTTCGGTCTGACCCCTAAAATTTTCCGTGACCCCTCAACCTCTCCAGCCCCCCACATCCTAACTTGTTTTTCACTCTCCCAAACCCTGAGAAATATTTTGAGTTCAAAACATAAAAAAATAAAAAAATTTAGCCTGACCCTTAAAAGGTTCGGCCTGACCCTTAAAATTTTCCCCGACCCCTCAATCTCTCCAGCCCTCTAATTTCTGACTCTCCCCGCCCCTGAGAAATATTTTGACTTCAAAACAAAAAAAACAAAAAAATTTTGGCCTGAACCCTAAAAAGTTCCGCTTGACCCCTAAAATTTTCTCCGAGCCCTCAATCTCTCCAGCCCCCCATCCCAACTAATTTTTAACTCTCCCCCAACCATGAGAAATATTTTGACTTCAAAACAAAAAAAAAACAAAAAAAAATGGCCTGACCCCTAAAAAGTTCGGCCTGACCCCTAAAATTTACCCCGACCCCTCATTCTCTCCAGCCCCCCATCACAACCAATTTTTAACTCTCCCCCAACCCTGAGAAATATTTTGAGTTCAAAACAACAAAAAAAGAAAAAATTTGGCCTGATCCCTAAAAAGTTCGGCCTGACCCCTAAAATTTACCCCGACCCCTCAAACTTTCCAGCTCCCTAATCTTTTACTCTCCCCAACCCTGAGAAACATTTTGACTTCGAAACAAAAAAAAAACAAAAAAATTTGGCCTGACCCCTAAAATTTTCCCTGACCCCTCAATCTCTCCAGCCTCTCATCCTAACTCATTTTTCACTCTCCCATAACCCTGAGAAATATTTTAAGTTCAAAAAAAGAAAAAAAATTTGGCCCGAAACACCAATATTTCTAGGGACCGTTATACTTAAAAAGCACTAAACATTCCTGGGGGGGACCGTCAAACTTTAGAAGCACCTACATTTCTAGGGACTTATACTTTAGAAGCACCAACATTCCTGTAGACCGTTATACTTTAGAAGCACCAACATTCCTGGGGACCATTATACTTTAGAAGCACCAATATTTCTAGGGACCGTTATACTTTAGAAGCACTTTACATATTGAGACGTTATTTAATATGTATACAAATATTAGTGAAAACAGTAGTGGAGCATAATAATTCTCTTACTTTACTTATTAAGACGTTATTTAACATGTATACAAATATAAGTGAAAACAATGGCGGAGCATAATTATTTCTCTTCTTACTATTCTTATTGAGACGTTATTTAATATGTATAACAATATTAGTGAAACAGTGAGGGAGCATAATTATTTCTCTTACTTATTGAGACGTTATTTAACATGTATAGAAATATTAGTGAAAACAATGGCGGAGCATAATTATTTCTTTTCTTACTTTACTTATTGAGACATTATTTAACATGTATACAAATATTAGTCAAAACAATGGCAAAGCATAATAATTTCTCTTCTTTCTTTACTTGTGTCGACGTTATTTAATATGTATACAAATATTAATGAAAACATTGGTGGAGCATAATTATTTGTCTTCTTACTTTACTTATGTCGACGTTATTTAATATGATTAAACCATAAAAAGTGGTGACCCAACAATAAAACGTAGTGACTCAACCATAAAACGTAGTGACTCAACCATAAAACGTAGTGACTCAACCATAAAACGTAGTGACTCAACCATAAAACGTAGTGACTCAACCATAAAACGTAGTGACTCAACCATAAAACGTAGTGACTCAACCATAAAACGTAGTGACTCAACCATAAAACGTAGTGACTCAACCATAAAAAGTGGTGATCTAACAATAAAACGTAGTGACCTAACCATAAAACGTAGTGACCCAACCATAAAACGTAGTGACCCAACCATAAAACGTAGTGACCCAAACATAAAACGTAGTGACCAACCCATAAAAAGTGGTGACCCAACAATAAAACGGGGTGACCCAACAATAAAACGTAGTGACCTAACCATAAAACGTAGTGCCCCAACAATAAAACGTAGTGAGCCAACCATAAAAATTGGGGACCCAACCATAAAACGTAGTGACCCAACGATAAAAAATGGTGACCCAACCATAAAAAGTAGTGACCCAACAATAAAACGTAGTGACCCAACCATAAAAAGTGGTGACCAAACAATAAAGTGGTGACCCAACAATAAAAAGTGGTGACACAACAATAAAACGTGGTGATCTAACCATAAATCGTAGTGACCCAAGAATAAAACGTAGTGACCCAACCATCAAAAGTGTTGACCCAACCATCAAAAGTGTTGACCCAACAATAAATCGTAGTGACCCAGCAATAAAAAGTGATGACCCAACATTAAAAAGTGGTGACCCAACAATAATAAGTGGTGACCAACAATACAGTGGTGACCAACAATAAAACTTGGTGACCCAACCATCACACGTAGTGACCCAGCAATAAAAAGTGGTGACTCAACGATAAAAGTGGTTACCCAGCAATAAGAAGTGGTGACCCAACAATAAAACGTAGTGACCAACATTAAAAAGTAGTGACCAAACAATAAAAGTGGTGACCAAGCAATAAAAAGTGGTGACCCAGCAATAAAAAGTAGTGACCCAGTAATAAGAAGTGGTGACCTAGTAATAAGTGGTGACCCAACAATAAAACGTAGTGACCGTACCATAACTCGTAGTGACCCAACAATAAAAAGTGGTTACCCAACCATAAAACGTAGTGACCAACCATAAAACGTAGTGACCAACCATAATAATTGGTGACCCAACAATAAAACGTAGTGAGCCAGCAATAAAACGTGGTGACCAAACATTAACAAGTGGTGACCCAGCAATAAAACGTGGTGACCCACAAATAAAGTGGTGACCCCACCATAAAACGTAGTGACCACACAATAAAAAGTGATGACCCATCAATAAAACGTGGTGACACAACGATAAAAGTTGTGACCCAGCTATAAAACGTAATGACCCAACCAAACAAGTGGTGACCCAACAATACAACGTAGTGACCCAACAATAAAAAGTGGTGAGCCAGCAATAAAACGTAGTGACCCAACCATAAAACGTAGTGACCAAACCATAAACCGTGGTGACCTAAATTATCAAACGTAGTGACCCAACCAAAAAATGTGGTGACCCAACAATAAAACGTAGTTACCAAACCATAAAACGTAATGACCCAACATAAAAAAGTGGTGACCCAACAATAAAACCTAGTGACCTAGCAATAAAAAGTGGTGACCCAGCAATAAAACGTAGTGACCCAACCAAAAAAGTGGTGACCCAGCAATAAAACGTATTTACCCAACCCAAAAAGTCATGACCCAACAATAAAAAGTGGTGACCCAGCAATAAAACGTACTGACACCACAATAAAACGTAGTGAACCAACCATAAAAAGTGGTGACCCAACAATAAAAATTGGTGACCCAACAAAAAAAGTGGTTTCCCAGCAATAAATAGTGGTGACCCAACGATAAAACATAGTGATTAAACCATAAAAAGTGGTGAGCCAACAATAAAACGTAGTGACCTAACCATAAATCATAGTGAACCAACAATAAAACGTAGTGACCCAACCATAAAACGTAGTGACCCAACAATAAAACGTAGTGACCCAACCATAAAAAAGGGTGACCCAGCAATAAAACGTAGTGACCATACAATAAAACGTGGTGACCCAACTATAAAAAGTGGTGACCAACAATAAAACGTAGTGACCTAACCATAAAACGTAGTGACCAAACAATAAAACGTAGTGACCTAACCACAAAACGTAGTGACCTAACCATAAAACTTAGTGACCAAACAATAAAACGTTGTGACCAAACAATAAAACGTTGTGACCAAACCAAAAAATGTGAAAGCCCAACACAAAACGTAGTGACCCCACCATAAAAAGTGGTGACCCAACAATAAAAGTGGTGACCCAGCAATAAAACACGGTGACCCAACATTAAAACGTAGTGACCCAACAATAAAAAGTGGTGACATCACAATAGAGTAGTGACCCAACAATAAAACGTAGTGACCCAACCAAAAAAGTGGTGACCCAGCAATAAAACGTGGTTACCCAACCCAAAAAGTCATGACCCAACAATAAAAAGTGGTTACCCAGCAATGAAAAGTGGTGACCCAACGATAAAACAGTGATTAAACCATAAAAAGTGGTGAGCCAACAATAAAACGTAGTGACCTAACCATAAAACCTAGTGACCAAACAATAAAACGTAGTGACCTAACCATAAAACTTAGTGACCCAACCATAAAACGTAGTGACCCCACCATAAAAAGTGGTGACCCAACAATAAAAGTGGTTACCCAGCAATAAAACGTGGTGACCCAACATTAAAACATAGTGACCCAACAATAAAAAGTGGTGACATCACAACAAAGTGGTGACCCAACAATAAAACGTAGTGACCCAACCAAAAAAGTGGTGACCCAGCAATAAAACGTGGTGACTTAATAAAAAGTGGTGACCCAACAATAAAAAGTGGTGACCCAACAATAAAGTGGTGACCCAACAATAAAATGGAGTGACCCAACCAAAAAATTGGTGACCACCAATAAAAAGTGGTGACCCAACGGTAAAACATAGTTATTAAAACATAACCAGTGGTGACCCAACAATAAAAGGTAGTGACCCAACAAAAAAATATGGTGACCCAACACTAAAACTTAGTAACCCAACCATCAAACGTAGTGACCCAATAATAAAAAGTGGTGACCCAGCAATAAAACGTAGTGACCCAACCAAAAAAGTGGTGTCAAACATCAAAAAGTGGTGACCCAACAATAAAATCGTGACCAACAATAAAAAGTGGTGACCCAGCAATAAAACGTAGTGACCAAACCATAAAAAGTGGTGACCCAACAATAAAACGTAGTAACCTATCCATAAAACGTAGTAACCCAACAATAAAACGTTGTGACCAACCAAAAAATGTGGTGACCTAACCATAAAACGTAGTGACCCAACCATAAAAAGTAGTGACCCAACCATAAAAAGTGGTGACCACACAATAAAATCGTGACCCAACAATAAAACGTAGTGACCCAACCATAAAAAGTGGTGACCTAACAATAAAAAGTGGTGACCAACAATAAAATGGAGTGACCCAACCAAAAAAGTAGTGACCCTGCAATAAAACGTAGTGACCCGACAATAAAACGTAGTAACCCAACCATAAAAAGTGGTGACCCAACAATAAAACGTAGTGACCTATCCATAAAACGTAGTGACCAAATCATAAAACGTAGTGAGCCAACCAAAAAATGTGGGGACCCAACAATAAAACGTAGGGACCCAGCAATAAAAAGTGGTGACCCAACAATAAAACGTAGTGACCTAACCATAAATCGTAGTTACTCAACAATAAAACGTAGTGACCCAACCATAAAACGTAGTGACCCAACCATAAAACGTAGTGACCCAACCATAAAACGTAGTGACCCAACCATAAAAAGTGGTGACCTAAACATAAAACGTAATGACCCAACAATAAAATGGAGTGAACCAACAATAAAATGGAGTGACCCAACCAAAAAAGTGGTGACCCACCAATAAAAAGTGGTGACCCAACGATAAAACAGTGATTAAACCATAAAAAGTGGTGACCCAACAATAAAACGTAGTGACCTAACCATAAAATGTAGTGACCAACAATAAAACGTACTGACTCAACCAAAAAATGTGGTGACCCAACAATAAAACGTAGAAACCCAACCATAAACCGTAGTGACCAAACCATAAAAAGTGGTGACCCAACAATAAACCGTAGTGACCCAACCATAAAAAGTGGTGACCCAACAATAAAACGTAGTGACCCAGCAATAAAACGTGGTGACCCAACATTAACACGTAGTGACCCAACAATAAAAAGTAGTGACCCAACAATAAAAAGTAGTGACCCAACAATAAAAAGTGGTTACCCAACAATAAATCGTAGTGACCTAACCATAAATCGTAGTGACTCAACAATAAAACGTAATGGAGTGACCCAACCAAAAAAGTAGTGACCCTGCAATAAAACGTAGTTTCCCAACAATAAAACGTAGTAACCCAACCATAAAAAGTGGTGACCCAACAATAAAACGTAGTGACCTATCCATAAAACGTAGTGACCAAACAATAAAACGTAGTGACCCAACCAAACAATGTGGTGAACCAACAATAAAACGTAGTGACCCAGCAATAAAAAGTGGTGACCCAACAATAAAACGTAGTGACCTAACCATAAATCGTAGTGACTCAACAATAAAACGTAGTGACCCAACTATAAAACGTAGTGACCCAACCATAAAACGTGGTGACCCAACCATAAAACGTAGTGACCGAACCATAAAAAGTGGTGACCTCACAATAAAAAGTGGTGACCCAACAATAAAAAGTGGTGACCTAACAATAAAACGTAGTGACCCAACAATAAAAAGTGGTGACCCACCAATAAAAAGTGGTGACCAAACATAGTGATTACACCATAAAAAGTGGTGACCCAACAATAAAACGTAGTGACCTAACCATAAAATGTAGTGACCCAACAATAACACATAGTGACCCAACCAAAAAATGTGGTGACCCAACAATAAAACGTAGTGACCCAACCATAAAACGTAGTGACCCAACCATAAAAAGTGGTGACCCAACAATAAAACGTAGTGACCCAACCATAAAATTTAGTGACCCAACCATGAAAAGTGGTGACCCAACAATAAAACGTAGTGACCCAGCAATAAAACGTGGTGACCCAACATTAAAACGTAGTGACCCAACAATAAAAAGTGGTTACCCAACAATAAAACGTAGTGACCTAACCATAAATCGTAGTGACTCAACAATAAAACGTAGTCACCCAACCATAAAAAGTGGTGACCCAACAATAAAACGTAGTGACCCAGCAATAAAACGTAGTGACCCAACCATAAAACGTAGTGACCCAACCATAAAAAGTGGTGACCTAACAATAAAACGTAGTGACCCAACAATAAAAAGTGGTGACCTTACAATAAAACGTAGGTACCCAACAATAAAAAGTTGTGACCCACCAATAAAAAGTGGTGACCCAACGATAAAACCTAGTGATTACACCATAAAAAGTGGTGACACAACAATAAAACGTAGTGACCTAACCATAAAATGTAGTGACCCAACAATAACACGTAGTGACCCAACCAAAAAATGTGATGACCCAACAATAAAACGTAGTTACCCAACCATAAAACGTAGTGACCCAACCATAAAAAGTGGTGACCAACAATAAAACGTAGTGACCAAACCATAAAAAGTTGTGACCCAACAATAAAACGTAGTGACCTATCCATAAAACGTAGTGACCCAACCATAAAACGTAGTGACCCAACGATAAAACGTAGTGACCCAACATTAACACATAGTGACCCAACAATAAAAAGTGGTTACCCAACAATAAAACGTAGTGACCTAACCATAAATCGTAGTGACTCAACAATAAAACGTAGTGACCCAACCATAAAAAGTGGTGACCCAACAATAAAACGTAGTGACCTATCCATAAAACGTAGTGACCAAATAATAAAACGTAGTGACCCAACCAAAAAATGTGGTGACCCAACAATAAAACGTAGTGACCCAGCAATAAAAAGTGGCGACCTAACAATAAAACGTAGTGACCTAACCATAAATCGTAGTGACTCAACAAAAATACGTAGTGACCCAACCATAAAACGTAGTGACCTAACCATAAAGTGGTGACCCAACAATAAAACGTAGTGACCTATCCATAAAACGTAGTGACCAAACAATAAAACGTAGTGAACGAACCAAAAAATGTGGTGACCCAACAATAAAACGTAGTGACCCAGCAATAAAACGTAGTGACTCAACAAAAAAACGTAGTGACCCAACCATAAAAAGTGGTGACCCAACAATAAAACGTAGTGACCTATCCATAAAACGTAGTGACCAAACAGTAAAACGTAGTGACCGAACCAAAAAATGTGGTGACCCAACAATAAAACGTAGTGACCAGCAATAAAAAGTGGTGACCCAACAATAAAACGTAGTGACCTAACCATAAATCGTAGTGACCCAACAATCAAACGTAGTGACTCAACCATAAAACGTAGTGACCCAACCATAAAAAGTGGTGACCTAACAATAAAACGTAGTGACCCTACAATAAAAAGTGGTGACCTAACAATAAAACGTAGTGACCCAACCATAAAAAGTGGTGACCCAACAATAAAACGTAGTGACCTAACCATAAAACGTAGTGACCCAACAATAAAACGTAGTGACCCAACCAAAAAATGTGGTGACCCAACAATAAAACGTAGTGACCCAGCAATAAAAAGTGGCGACCTAACAATAAAACGTAGTGACCTAACCATAAATCGTAGTGACTCAACAAAAATACGTAGTGACCCAACCATAAAACGTAGTGACCTAACCATAAAAAGTGGTGACCCAACAATAAAACGTAGTGACCTATCCATAAAACGTAGTGACCAACAATAAAACGTAGTGACCGAACCAAAAAATGTGGTGACCCAACAATAAAACGTAGTGACCCAGCAATAAAACGTAGTGACTCAACAAAAAAACGTAGTGACCCAACCATAAAACGTAGTGACCTAACTATAAAAAGTGGTGACCCAACAATAAAACGTAGTGACCTATCCATAAAACGTAGTGACCGAACCAAAAAATGTGGTGACCCAACAATAAAACGTAGTGACCCAGCAATAAAAAGTGGTGACCCAACAATAAAACGTAGTGACCTAACCATAAATCGTAGTGACCCAACAATCAAACATAGTGACCCAACCATAAAACGTAGTGACCACACCATAAAAAGTGGTGACCTAACAATAAAACGTAGTGACCTAACAATAAAAAGTGGTGACCTTACAATAAAACGTAGTGACCCAACAATAAATAGTGGTGACCCAAGAATAAAAAGTGGTGACCCAACAATAAAACGTAGTGACCCCACCATAAAACGTAGTGACCCAACCATAAAAAGTAGTGACCCAACAATAAAACGTAGTGACCCATCCATAAAATGTAGTGACCCAACCATAAAAAGTGGTGACCCAACAATAAACCGTAGTGACCCAACCATAAAAAATGGTGACCCAACAATAAAACGTAGTGACCCAGCAATAAACGTGGTGACCCAACAATAAAAAGTAGTGACCCAACAATAAAACGTAGTGACCCAACCATAAAAATTGGTGACCTAACAATAAACCGTGGTGACCCAACAATAAAAAGTGGTGACCCAACAATACAACGTAGTGACCCAACCATAAAACGTAGTGACCCAACATAAAAACGTAGTGACCCAACAATAAAAAGTGGTTACCCAACAATAAAACGTAGTGACCTAACCATAAATCGTAGTGACTCAACAATAAAACGTAGTGACCCAACCATAAAAAGTGGTGACCCAACAATAAAACATAGTGACCTATCCATAAAACGTAGTGACCAAACAATAAAACGTAGTGACCCAATCAAAAAATGTGGTGACCCAACAATAAAACGTAGTGACCCAGCAATAAAAAGTGGCGACCTAACAATAAAACGTAGTGACCTAACCATAAATCGTAGTGACTCAACAAAAATACGTAGTAGCCCAACCATAAAACGTAGTGACCTAACCATAAAAAGTGGTGACCCAACAATAAAACGTAGTGACCTATCCATAAAACGTAGTGACCAAACAATAAAACGTAGTGACCGAACCAAAAAATGTGGTGACCCAACAATAAAACGTAGTGACCCAGCAATAAAACGTAGTGACTCAACAAAAAAACTTAGTGACCCAACCATAAAACGTAGTGACCTAACCATAAAAAGTGGTGACCCAACAATAAAACGTAGTGACCTATCCACAAAACGTAGTGACCAAACAATAAAACGTAGTGACCGAACCAAAAAATGTGGTGACCCAACAATAAAACGTAGTGACCCAGCAATAAAAAGTGGTGACCCAACAATAAAACGTAGTGACCTAACCATAAATCGTAGTGACCCAACAATCAAACGTAGTGACCCAACCATAAAACGTAGTGACCCAACCATAAAAAGTGGTGACCTAACAATAAAACGTAGTGACCCAACAATAAAAAGTAGTGACCTAACAATAAAACGTAGTGACCAAACCATAAAAAGTGGTAACCCAACAATAAAACGTAGTGACCTAACCATAAAACGTAGTGACTAAACAATAAAACGTAGTAACCCAACCAAAAAATGTGGTGACCCAACAATAAAACATAGTGACCCCGCAATAAAAAGTGGTGACCCAACAATAAAACGTAGTGACCTAACCATAAATCGTAGTGACCCAACAATCAAACATAGTGAGCCAACCATAAAACGTAGAGACCCAACCATAAAAAGTGGTGACCTAACAATAAAACGTAGTAACCCAACCATAAAAAGTGGTGACCCAACAATAAAACGTAGTGACCTATCCATAAAACGTAGTGACCAAACAATAAAACGTAGTGACCCAACCAAACAATGTGGTGAACCAACAATAAAACGTAGTGACCCAGCAATAAAAAGTGGTGACCCAACAATAAAACGTAGTGACCTAACCATAAATCGTAGTGACCCAACAATCAAACGTAGTGACCCAACCATAAAACGTAGTGACCCAACCATAAAAAGTGGTGACCTAACAATAAAACGTAGTGACCCAACAATAAAAAGTGGTGACCTAACAATAAAACGTAGTGACCAAACCATAAAAAGTGGTAACCCAACAATAAAACGTAGTGACCTAACCATAAAACGTAGTGACTAAACAATAAAACGTAGTAACCCAACCAAAAAATGTGGTGACCCAACAATAAAACATAGTGACCCCGCAATAAAAAGTGGTGACCCAACAATAAAACGTAGTGACCTAACCATAAATCGTAGTGACCCAACAATCAAACATAGTGACCCAACCATAAAACGTAGAGACCCAACCATAAAAAGTGGTGACCTAACAATAAAACGTAGTAACCCAACCATAAAAAGTGGTGACCCAACAATAAAACGTAGTGACCTATCCATAAAACGTAGTGACCAAACAATAAAACGTAGTGACCCAACCAAACAATGTGGTGAACCAACAATAAAACGTAGTGACCCAGCAATAAAAAGTGGTGACCCAACAATAAAACGTAGTGACCTAACCATAAATCGTAGTGACTCAACAATAAAACGTAGTGACCCAACTATAAAACGTAGTGACCCAACCATAAAACGTGGTGACCCAACCATAAAAAGTGGTGACCGAACCATAAAAAGTGGTGACCTCACAATAAAAAGTGGTGACCCAACAATAAAAAGTGGTGACCTAACAATAAAACGTAGTGACCCAACAATAAAAAGTGGTGACCCACCAATAAAAAGTGGTGACCCAACATAGTGATTACACCATAAAAAGTGGTGACCCAACAATAAAACGTAGTGACCTAACCATAAAATGTAGTGACCCAACAATAACACATAGTGACCCAACCAAAAAATGTGGTGACCCAACAATAAAACGTAGTGACCCAACCATAAAACGTAGTGACCCAACCATAAAAAGTGGTGACCCAACAATAAAACGTAGTGACCCAACCATAAAATTTAGTGACCCAACCATGAAAAGTGGTGACCCAACAATAAAACGTAGTGACCCAGCAATAAAACGTGGTGACCCAACATTAAAACGTAGTGACCCAACAATAAAAAGTGGTTACCCAACAATAAAACGTAGTGACCTAACCATAAATCGTAGTGACTCAACAATAAAACGTAGTCACCCAACCATAAAAAGTGGTGACCCAACAATAAAACGTAGTGACCTATCCATAAAACGTAGTGACCAAACAATAAAACGTAGTGACCAAACAATAAAACGTAGTGACCCAACCAAAAAATGTGGTGACCCAACAATAAAACGTAGTGACCCAGCAATAAAACGTAGTGACCCAACCATAAAACGTAGTGACCCAACCATAAAAAGTGGTGACCTAACAATAAAACGTAGTGACCCAACAATAAAAAGTGGTGACCTTACAATAAAACGTAGGTACCCAACAATAAAAAGTAGTGACCCACCAATAAAAAGTGGTGACCCAACGATAAAACCTAGTGATTACACCATAAAAAGTGGTGACACAACAATAAAACGTAGTCACCTAACCATAAAATGTAGTGACCCAACAATAACACGTAGTGACCAACCCAAAAAATGTGATGACCCAACAATAAAACGTAGTGACCCAACCATAAAACGTAGTGACCCAACCATAAAAAGTGGTGACCAACAATAAAACGTAGTGACCAAACCATAAAAAGTTGTGACCCAACAATAAAACGTAGTGACCTATCCATAAAACGTAGTGACCCAACCATAAAACGTAGTGACCCAACGATAAAACGTAGTGACCCAACATTAACACATAGTGACCCAACAATAAAAAGTGGTTACCCAACAATAAAACGTAGTGACCCAACATTAACACATAGTGACCCAACAATAAAAAGTGGTTACCCAACAATAAAACGTAGTGACCTAACCATAAATCGTAGTGACTCAACAATAAAACGTAGTGACCCAACCATAAAAAGTGGTGACCCAACAATAAAACGTAGTGACCTATCCATAAAACGTAGTGACCAAACAATAAAACGTAGTGACCCAACCAAAAAATGTGGTGACCCAATAATAAAACGTAGTGACCCAGCAATAAAAAGTGGCGACCTAACAATAAAACGTAGTGACCTAACCATAAATCGTAGTGACTCAACAAAAATACGTAGTGACCCAACCATAAAACGTAGTGACCTAACCATAAAGTGGTGACCCAACAATAAAACGTAGTGACCTATCCATAAAACGTAGTGACCAAACAATAAAACGTAGTGACCGAAACAAAAAATGTGGTGACCCAACAATAAAACGTAGTGACCCAGCAATAAAACGTAGTGACTCAACAAAAAAACGTAGTGACCCAACCATAAAACGTAGTGACCTAACCATAAAAAGTGGTGAACCAACAATAAAACGTAGTGACCTATCCATAAAACGTAGTGACCAAACAATAAAACGTAGTGACCGAACCAAAAAATGTGGTGACCCAACAATAAAACGTAGTGACCCAGCAATAAAAAGTGGTGACCCAACAATAAAACGTAGTGACCTAACCATAAATCGTAGTGACCCAACAATCAAACATAGTGACCCAACCATAAAACGTAGTGACCACACCATAAAAAGTGGTGACCTAACAATAAAACGTAGTGACCCAACAATAAAAAGTGGTGACCTTACAATAAAACGTAGTGACCCAACAATAAATAGTGGTGACCCAAGAATAAAAAGTGGTGACCCAACAATAAAACGTAGTGACCCCACCATAAAACGTAGTGACCCAACCATAAAAAGTAGTGACCCAACAATAAAACGTAGTGACCCATCCATAAAATGTAGTGACACAACCATAAAAAGTGGTGACACAACAATAAACCGTAGTGACCCAACCATAAAAAATGGTGACCCAACAATAAAACGTAGTGACCTAGCAATAAACGTGGTGACCCAACAATAAAAAGTAGTGACCCAACAATAAAACGTAGTGACCCAACCATAAAAATTGGTGACCTAACAATAAACCGTGGTGACCCAACAATAAAAAGTGGTGACCCAACAATACAACGTAGTGACCCAACCATAAAACGTAGTGACCCAACATAAAAACGTAGTGACCCAACAATAAAAAGTGGTTACCCAACAATAAAACGTAGTGACCTAACCATAAATCGTAGTGACTCAACAATAAAACGTAGTGACCCACCCATAAAAAGTGGTGACCCAACAATAAAACATAGTGACCTATCCATAAAACGTAGTGACCAAACAATAAAACGTAGTGACCCAATCAAAAAATGTGGTGACCCAACAATAAAACGTAGTGACCCAGCAATAAAAAGTGGCGACCTAACAATAAAACGTAGTGACCTAACCATAAATCGTAGTGACTCAACAAAAATACGTAGTGACCCAACCATAAAACGTAGTGACCTAACCATAAAAAGTGGTGACCCAACAATAAAACGTAGTGACCTATCCATAAAACGTAGTGACCAAACAATAAAACGTAGTGACCGAACCAAAAAATGTGGTGACCCAACAATAAAACGTAGTGACCCAGCAATAAAACGTAGTGACTCAACAAAAAAACTTAGTGACCCAACCATAAAACGTAGTGACCTAACCATAAAAAGTGGTGACCCAACAATAAAACGTAGTGACCTATCCACAAAACGTAGTGACCCAGCAATAAAACGTAGTGACTCAACAAAAAAACTTAGTGACCCAACCATAAAACGTAGTGACCTAACCATAAAAAGTGGTGACCCAACAATAAAACGTAGTGACCTATCCACAAAACGTAGTGACCAAACAATAAAACGTAGTGACCGAACCAAAAAATTTGGTGACCCAACAATAAAACGTCGTGACCCAGCAATAAAAAGTGGTGACCCAACAATAAAACGTAGTGACCTAACCATAAATCGTAGTGACCCAACAATCAAACGTAGTGACCCAACCATAAAACGTAGTGACCCAACCATAAAAAGTGGTGACCTAACAATAAAACGTAGTGACCAAACCATAAAAAGTGGTAACCCAACAATAAAACGTAGTGACCTAACCATAAAACGTAGTGACTAAACAATAAAACGTAGTAACCCAACCAAAAAATGTGGTGACCCAACAATAAAACATAGTGACCCCGCAATAAAAAGTGGTGACCCAACAATAAAACGTAGTGACCTAACCATAAATCGTAATGACCCAACAATCAAACATAGTGACCCAACCATAAAACGTAGTGACCCAACCATAAAAAGTGGTGACCTAACAATAAAACGTAGTGACCCAACAATAAAAAGTGGTGACCTTACAATAAAACGTAGTGACCCAACAATAAATAGTGGTGACCCAAGAATAAAAAGTGGTGACCCAACAATAAAATGGAGTGACCCAACTAAAAAGTGGTGACCACCAATAAAAAGTTGTGACCCAACGATAAAACAGTGATTAAACCATAAAAAGTGGTGACCCAACAATAACACGTAGTGACCCAACCAAAAAATGTGGTGACCCAACAATAAAACGTAGTGACCAAACAATAAAACGTAGTGACCCAACCATAAAACGTAGTGACCCAACAATAAAACGTAGTGACCCATCCATAAAATGTAGTGACCCAACCATAAAAAGTGGTGACCCAACAATAAACCGTAGTGACCCAACCATAAAAAATGGTGACCCAACAATAAAACGTAGTGACCTAGCAAAAAACGTGGTGACCCAACATTAAAACGTAGTGACCCAACAATAAAAAGTAGTGACCCAACAATAAAACGTAGTGACCCAACCATAAAAAGTGGTGACCTAACAATAAACCGTGGTGACCCAACAATAAAAAGTGGTGACCCAACAATACAACGTAGTGACCTAACTATAAAACGTAGTGACCCAACCATAAAACGTAGTGATCCAACAATAAAATGGAGTGACCCAACAAAAAAATGGAGTGACCCAACCAAAAAAGTGGTGACCCACCAATAAAAAGTGGTGACCCAACGATAAAACATAGTGATTAAACCATAAAAAGTGGTGACACAACAATAAATCGTAGTGACCTAACCATAAAATATAGTGACCCAACAATAAAACGTAGTGACCCAACCATAAAACGTAGTGACCCAACATTAAAACGTAGTGGTTACCCAACAATAAAAACTGGTTATCCAACAATAAAACGTAGTGACCTAACCATAAATCGTAGTGACCTAACCATAAAAAGTGGTGACCTAACAATAAAACGTAGTGACCCAACAATAAAACGTAGTGACCCAACCATAAAAAGTGGTGACCTAACAATAAACCGTAGTGACCCGACCATAAAAAGTGGTGACCCAGCAATAAAACGTAGTGACCCTGCAATAAAACGTAGTGACACAACAAAAAAACGTAGTACCAAGCATAAAAAGTAGTGACCCAACAATAAAACGTTGTGACCTATCCATAAAACGTAGTGACTAAACAATAAAACGTAGTGACCCAACCAAAAAATGTGGTGACCCAACAATAAAACGTAGTGACCCAACAATAAAAAGTGCTGACCCAACAATAAAATGGAATGACCCAACAATAAAATGGAATGACCCAACAATAAAATGGAATGACCCAACAATAAAATGGAATGACCCAACCAAAAAAGTGGTGACCCACCAATAAAACGTAGTCAGTTAACCATAAAACGTAGTGACCCAACCATAAAAAGTGGTGACCCCACCAATAAAACGTGGTGACCTAACCATAAAAAGTAGTAGCCCAAACCATAAAACGTAGTAACTAAAACATATAAAGTAGTGACCCAACCATAAAACGTAGTGACCTAACCATAAAATGTAGTGACCCAACAATAACACGTAGTGACCCAACCAAAAAATGTGGTGACCCAACAATAAAACGTAGTGACCCAACCATAAAACGTAGTGACCCAACCATAAAAAGTGGTGACCCAACAATAAAACGTAGTGACCCAACCATAAAATGTAGTGACCCAACCATAAAAAGTGGTGACCCAACGATAAAACGTAGTGACCCAGCAATAAAACGTGGTGACCCAACCCAAAAAGTCATGACCCAACAATAAAACGTAATGACCCAACCATAAAACGTAGTGACCCAACCATAAAAAGTGGTGACCAACAATAAAACGTAGTGACCAAACCATAAAAAGGTGTGACCCAACAATAAAACGTAGTGACCTATCCATAAAACGTAGTGACCCAACCATAAAACGTAGTGACCCAACGATAAAACGTAGTGACCCAACATTAACACATAGTGACCCAACAATAAAAAGTGGTTACCCAACAATAAAACGTAGTGACCTAACCATAAATCGTAGTGACTCAACAATAAAACGTAGTGACCCAACCATAAAAAGTGGTGACCCAACAATAAAACGTAGTGACCTATCCATAAAACGTAGTGACCAAACAATAAAAGGTAGTGACCCAACCAAAAAATGTGGTGACCCAACAATAAAACGTAGTGACCCAGCAATAAAAAGTGGCGACCTAACAATAAAACGTAGTGACCTAACCATAAATCGTAGTGACCAACAAAAATACGTAGTGACCCAACCATAAAACGTAGTGACCTAACCATAAAGTGGTGACCCAACAATAAAACGTAGTGACCTATCCATAAAACGTAGTGACCAAACAATAAAACGTAGTGACCGAACCAAAAAATGTGGTGACCCAACAATAAAACGTAGTGACCCAGCAATAAAACGTAGTGACTCAACAAAAAAACGTAGTGACCCAACCATAAAACGTAGTGACCTAACCATAAAAAGTGGTGACCCAACAATAAAACGTAGTGACCTATCCATAAAACGTAGTGACCAAACAATAAAACGTAGTGACCGAACCAAAAAATGTGGTGACCCAACAATAAAACGTAGTGACCCAGCAATAAAAAGTGGTGACCCAACAATAAAACGTAGTGACCTAACCATAAATCGTAGTGACCCAACAATCAAACGTAGTGACTCAACCATAAAACGTAGTGACCCAACCATAAAAAGTGGTGACCTAACAATAAAACGTAGTGACCCTACAATAAAAAGTGGTGACCTAACAATAAAACGTAGTGACCCAACCATAAAAAGTGGTGACCCAACAATAAAACGTAGTGACCTAACCATAAAACGTAGTGACCCAACCATAAAACGTAGTGACCCAACCAAAAAATGTGGTGACCCAACAATAAAACGTAGTGACCCAGCAATAAAAAGTGGCGACCTAACAATAAAACGTAGTGACCTAACCATAAATCGCAGTGACTCAACAAAAATACGTAGTGACCCAACCATAAAACGTAGTGACCTAACCATAAAAAGTGGTGACCCAACAATAAAACGTAGTGACCTATCCATAAAACGTAGTGACCCAACAATAAAACGTAGTGACCCAACCATAAAAAGTGGTGACCTAACAATAAAACGTGGTGACCCAACAATAAAAAGTGCTGACCCAACAATAAAATGGAATGACCCAACCAAAAAAGTGGTGACCCACCAATAAAACGTAGTGAGTTAACCATAAAACGTAGTGACCCAACCATAAAAAGTGGTGACCCAACAATAAAACGTGGTGACCTAACCATAAAAAGTAGTAGCCCAAACCATAAAACGTAGTAACTAAAACATATAAAGTAGTGACCCAACCATAAAACGTAGTGACCTAACCATAAAATGTAGTGACCCAACAATAACACGTAGTGACCCAACCAAAAAATGTGGTGACCCAACAATAAAACGTAGTGACCCAACCATAAAACGTAGTGACCCAACCATAAAAAGTGGTGACCCAACAATAAAACGTAGTGACCCAACCATAAAATGTAGTGACCCAACCATAAAAAGTGGTGACTCAACAATAAACCGTAGTGACCCAACCATAAAAAGTGGTGAGCCAACGATAAAACGTAGTGACCCAGCAATAAAACGTGGTGACCCAACCCAAAAAGTCATGACCCAACAATAAAACGTAGTGACCCAACCATAAAACGTAGTGACCAACCATAAAAAGTGGTGACCAACAATAAAACGTAGTGACCAAACCATAAAAAGGTGTGACCCAACAATAAAACGTAGTGACCTATCCATAAAACGTAGTGACCCAACCATAAAACGTAGTGACCCAACGATAAAACGTAGTGACCCAACATTAACACATAGTGACCCAAAAATATAAAGTGGTTACCCAACAATAAAACGTAGTGACCTAACCATAAATCGTAGTGACTCAACAATAAAACGTAGTGACCCAACCATAAAAAGTGGTGACCCAACAATAAAACGTAGTGACCTATCCATAAAACGTAGTGACCAAACAATAAAACGTAGTGACCCAACCAAAAAATGTGGTGACCCAACAATAAAACGTAGTGACCCAGCAATAAAAAGTGGCGACCTAACAATAAAACGTAGTGACCTAACCATAAATCGTAGTGACTCAACAAAAATACGTAGTGACCCAACCATAAAACGTAGTGACCTAACAATAAAGTGGTGACCCAACAATAAAACGTAGTGACCTATCCATAAAACGTAGTGACCAAACAATAAAACGTAGTGACCGAACCAAAAAATGTGGTGACCCAACAATAAAACGTAGTGACCCAGCAATAAAACGTAGTGACTCAACAAAAAAACGTAGTGACCCAACCATAAAACGTAGTGACCTAACCATAAAAAGTGGTGACCCAACAATAAAACGTAGTGACCTATCCATAAAACGTAGTGACCAAACAATAAAACGTAGTGACCGAACCAAAAAATGTGGTGACCCAACAATAAAACGTAGTGACCCAGCAATAAAAAGTGGTGACCCAACAATAAAACGTAGTGACCTAACCATAAATCGTAGTGACCCAACAATCAAACGTAGTGACTCAACCATAAAACGTAGTGACCCAACCATAAAAAGTGGTGACCTAACAATAAAACGTAGTGACCCTACAATAAAAAGTGGTGACCTAACAATAAAACGTAGTGACCCAACCATAAAAAGTGGTGACCCAACAATAAAACGTAGTGACCTAACCATAAAACGTAGTGACCCAACAATAAAACGTAGTGACCCAACCAAAAAATGTGGTGACCCAACAATAAAACGTAGTGACCCAGCAATAAAAAGTGGCGACCTAACAATAAAACGTAGTGACCTAACCATAAATCGTAGTGACTCAACAAAAATACGTAGTGACCCAACCATAAAACGTAGTGACCTAACCATAAAAAGTGGTGACCCAACAATAAAACGTAGTGACCTATCCATAAAACGTAGTGACCAAACAATAAAACGTAGTGACCGAACCAAAAAATGTGGTGACCCAACAATAAAACGTAGTGACCCAGCAATAAAACGTAGTGACTCAACAAAAAAACGTAGTGACCCAACCATAAAACGTAGTGACCTAACCATAAAAAGTGGTGACCCAACAATAAAACGTAGTGACCTATCCATAAAACGTAGTGACCAAACAATAAAACGTAGTGACCGAACCAAAAAATGTGCTGACCCAACAATAAAACGTAGTGACCCAGCAATAAAAAGTGGTGACCCAACAATAAAACGTAGTGACCTAACCATAAATCGTAGTGACCCAACAATCAAACATAGTGACCCAACCATAAAACGTAGTGACCACACCATAAAAAGTGGTGACCTAACAATAAAACGTAGTGACCCAACAATAAAAAGTGGTGACCTTACAATAAAACGTAGTGACCCAACAATAAATAGTGGTGACCCAAGAATAAAAAGTGGTGACCCAACAATAAAACGTAGTGACCCCACCATAAAACGTAGTGACCCAACCATAAAAAGTAGTGACCCAACAATAAAACGTAGTGACCCATCCATAAAATGTAGTGACCCAACCATAAAAAGTGGTGACCCAACAATAAACCGTAGTGACCCAACACTAAACAAAGTGTGACCCAACAATAAAACGTAGTGACCCAGCAATAAACGTGGTGACCCAACATTAAAACGTAGTGACCCAACAATAAAAAGTAGTGACCCAACAATAAAACGTAGTGATCCAACCATAAAAATTGGTGACCTAACAATAAACCGTGGTGACCCAACAATAAAAAGTGGTGACCCAACAATACAACGTAGTGACCCAACCATAAAACGTAGTGACCCAACATAAAAACGTAGTGACCCAACAATAAAAAGTGGTTACCCAACAATAAAACGTAGTGACCTAACCATAAATCGTAGTGACTCAACAATAAAACGTAGTGACCCAACCAGAAAAAGTGGTGAGCCAACAATAAAACATAGTGACCTATCCATAAAACGTAGTGACCAAACAATAAAACGTAGTGACCCAACAAAAAAATGTGGTGACCCAACAATAAAACGTAGTGACCCAGCAATAAAAAGTGGCGACCTAACAATAAAACGTAGTGACCTAACCATAAATCGTAGTGACTCAACAAAAATACGTAGTGACCCAACCATAAAACGTAGTGACCTAACCATAAAAAGTGGTGACCCAACAATAAAACGTAGTGACCTATCCATAAAACGTAGTGACCAAACAATAAAACGTAGTGACCGAACCAAAAAATGTGGTGACCCAACAATAAAACGTAGTGACCCAGCAATAAAACGTAGTGACTCAACAAAAAACCGTAGTGACCCAACCATAAAACGTAGTGACCTAACCATAAAAAGTAGTGACCCAACAATAAAACATAGTGACCTATCCACAAAACGTAGTGACCAAACAATAAAACGTAGTGACCGAACCAAAAGATGTGGTGACCCAACAATAAAACGTAGTGACCCAGCAATAAAAAGTGGTGACCCAACAATAAAACGTAGTGACCTAACCATAAATCGTAGTGACCCAACCATAAAACGTAGTGACCCAACCATAAAAAGTGGTGACCTAACAATAAAACGTAGTGACCCAACAATAAAAAGTGGTGACCTAACAATAAAACGTAGTGACCAAACCATAAAAAGTGGTGACCCAACAATAAAACGTAGTGACCTAACCATAAAACGTAGTGACTAAACAATAAAACGTAGTAACCCAACCAAAAAATGTGGTGACCCAACAATAAAACATAGTGACCCCGCAATAAAAAGTGCTGACCCAACAATAAAACGTAGTGACCTAACCATAAATCGTAGTGACCCAACAATCAAACATAGTGACCCAACCATAAAACGTAGTGACCCAACCATAAAAAGTGGTGACCTAACAATAAAACGTAGTGACCCAACAATAAAAAGTGGTGACCTTACAATAAAACGTAGTGACCCAACAATAAATAGTGGTGACCCAAGAATAAAAAGTGGTGACCCAACAATAAAATGGAGTGACCCAACTAAAAAGTGGTGACCACCAATAAAAAGTTGTGACCCAACGATAAAACAGTGATTAAACCATAAAAAGTGGTGACCCAACAATAACACGTAGTGACCCAACAATAAAACGTAGTGACCCAACAATAAAACGTAGTGACCCAACCATAAAACGTAGTGACCCAACAATAAAACGTAGTGACCCATCGATAAAATGTAGTGACCCAACCATAAAAAGTGGTGACCCAACAATAAACCGTAGTGACCCAACATTAAAAAATGGTGACCCAACAATAAAACGTTGTCACCTAGCAATAAACGTGGTGACCCAACATTAAAACGTAGTGACCCAACAATAAAAAGTAGTGACCCAACAATAAAACGTACTGACCCAACCATAAAAAGTGGTGACCTAACAATAAACCGTGGTGACCCAACAATAAAAAGTGGTGACCCAACAATACAACGTAGTGACCTAACTATAAAACGTAGTGACCCAACCATAAAACGTAGTGATCCAACAATAAAATGGAGTGACCCAACAAAAAAATGGAGTGACCCAACCAAAAAAGTGGTGACCCACCAATAAAAAGTGGTGACCCCACGATAAAACATAGTGATTAAACCATAAAAAGTGGTGACACAACAATAAAACGTAGTGACCTAACCATAAATCGTAGTGACCTAACCATAAAAAGTGGTGACCTAACAATAAAACGTAGTGACCCTACAATAAAATGTAGTGACCCAACCATAAAAAGTGGTGACCTTACAATAAACCGTAGTGACCCGACCATAAAAAGTGGTGACCAAACAATAAAACGTAGTGACCTTGCAATAAAACGTAGTGACCCAACAATAAAACGTAGTACCAAGCATAAAAAGTAGTGACCCAACAATAAAACGTTGTGACCTATCCATAAAACGTAGTGACTAAACAATAAAACGTAGTGACCCAACCAAAAAATGTGGTGACCCAACAATAAAACGTAGTGACCCAGCAATAAAAAGTGGTGACCCAACAATACAACGTAGTTACCTAACCATAAATCGTAGTGACCCAACCATAAAACGTAGTGACCCAACCATAAAACGTAGTGACCCAACCATAAAAAGTGGTGACCCAACAATAAAACGTAGTGACCCAACAATAAAACGTAGTGACCCAACAATAAAACGTAGTGACCTAACAATAAAACGTGGTGACCCAACAATAAAAAGTGCTGACCCAACAATAAAATGGAATGACCCAACCAAAAAAGTGGTGACCCACCAATAAAACGTAGTGAGTTAACCATAAAACGTAGTGACCCAACCATAAAAAGTGGTGACCCAACAATAAAACGTGGTGACCTAACCATAAAAAGTAGTAGCCCAAAACATCAAACGTAGTAACTAAAACATATAAAGTAGTGACCCAACCATAAAACGTAGTGACCTAACCATAAAATGTAGTGACCCAACAATAACACGTAGTGACCCAACCAAAAAATGTGGTGACCCAACAATAAAACGTAGTGACCCAACCATAAAACGTAGTGACCCAACCATAAAAAGTGGTGACCCAACAATAAAACGTAGTGACCCAACCATAAAATGTAGTGACCCAACCATAAAAAGTGGTGACTCAACAATAAACCGTAGTGACCCAACCATAAAAAGTGGTGACCCAACGATAAAACGTAGTGACCCAGCAATAAAACGTGGTGACCCAACCCAAAAAGTCATGACCCAACAATAAGAAGTGGTGACCCAGCAATAAAACGTAGTGACCCAACAATAAAACGTAGTGACCCAACAATAAAAATTGGTGACCCAACAATAAAAATTGGTGACCCAACAAGAAAAGTGGTTACCCAGCAATAAAAAGTAGTGACCCAACGATAAAACAGTGATTAAACCCTAAAAAGTGGTGAGCCAACAATAAAACGTAGTGACCTAACCATAAAACCTAGTGACCAAACAATAACACGTAGTGACCTAACCATAAAACTTAGTGACCCAACCATAAAAAGTGGTGACCCAACAATAAAAGTGGTGACCTAGCTATAAAACGTGGTGACCCAACATTAAAACGTAGTGACCCAACCAAAAAAGTGGTGACCCAGCAATAAAACGTGGTGACCCAACATTAAAACGTAGTGACCCAACAATAAAAAGTGGTGACCCAACAATAAAGTGGTGACCCAACAATAAAATGGAGTGACCCAACCAAAAAAGTGGTGACCACCAATAAAAAGTGGTGACCCAACGATAAAACATAGTGATTAAAACATAACCAGTGGTGACCCAACCATCAAACGTAGTGACCCAATAAAAAAAAGTGGTGACCCAGCAATAAAACGTAGTGACCCGAACCAAAAAAGTGGTGTCAAACATCAAAAAGTGGTGACCCAACAATAAAATCGTGACCAACAATAAAAAGTGGTGACCCAGCAATAAAACGTAGTGACCAAACCATAAAAAGTGGTGACCCAACAATAAAACGTAGTGACCTATCCATAAAACGTAGTGACATATCCATAAAACGTAGTGACCCAACAATAAAACGTAGTGACCCAACCATAAAAAGTAGTGACCCAACAGTAAAAGTGGTGACCCAGCAATAATAAGTGGTGACCCAACGATAAAACAGTGATTGAACCATAAAAAGTGGTGACACACCAAAAAAACGTAGTGACCTAACAATAAAAAGTGGTGACCTAACAATAAAAGTGGTGACACCGCAATAATAATTTGTGACCCAACGATAAAACATAGTGATTGATCCATAAAAAGTGGTGACCCAACTATAAAACGTAGGGACCTAACCATAAATCGTAGTGACTCAACCATAAAACGTAGTGACCCAACCATAAAACGAAGTGACCGAACAATAAAAAGTGGTGACGTAACAATAAAACGTAGTGACCCAACAATAAAACGTAGTGACCAACCATAAAAAGTGGTGACCTAACAATAAAACGTAATGACCCAACATTAAAACGTGGTGGCCCAACATTAAAACGTTATGATCCAACAATAAAAAGTGGTGACCCAACAATAAAGTGGTGACCCACTAATAAAAGTGAGTGACCCAACCAAAAAAGTGGTGACCACCAATAAAAAGTGGTGACCCAACGATAAAACAGTGATTAAACCATAAAAAGTGGGGACCCAACAATAAAACGTAGTGACACAACCAAAAAATGTGGTGACCTAAAACTAAAACGTAGTAACCTAACCATCAAACGTAGTGACCCAATAATAAAAAGTGGTGACCCAACAATAAAGTGGTGACCCAACCAAAAACGTAGTGACCCAACCATAAAACGTAGTGACCCAACCATAAAAAGTGGTGACCTAACAATAAAACGTAGTGACCCTACAATAAAAAGTGGTGACCCAACAATAAAACGTAGTGACCCAACAATAAAACGTAGTGACCCAACTATAAAACGTAGTGACCCAACCATAAAACGTAGTGACCCAACCATAAAAAGTGGTGACCTAACAATAAAACGTAGTGACCCTACAATAAAAAGTGGTGACCTTACAATAAAACGTAGTGACCCAACAATAAAAAGGGGTGACCCTACAATAAAATGGAGTGACCCAACAATAAAATGGAGTGACCCAACCCAAAAAGTGGTGACCCACCAATAAAAAGTGGTGACCCAACGATAAAACGTAGTGACCTAACCATAAAATGTAGTGACCCAACAATAAAACGTAGTGACCCAACCATAAAACGTAGTGACCCAACCAAAACAGTAGTGCCCAACAATAAAAAGTAGTGACCCAACAATGAAATCGTGACCCAACAATAAAAAGTAGTGACCCAGCAATAAAACGTAGTGACCCAACAATAAAACGTGGTGACCCAACATTAAAAAGTAGTGAGCCAGCAATAAAACGTAGTTACCCAACAATAAAACGTAGTTACCCAACAATAAAACGTGGTGACCCCACTATAAAAAGTGGTGACCCAACCATAAAACGTAGTGACCCTACCATAAAAAGTGGTGACCTAACAATAAAACGTAGTGACCCAACAATAAAACGTAGTGACCCAAACATAAAAAGTAGTGACCTTACAATAAAACGTAGTGACCCAACAATAAACGTGGTGACCTACCATTAAAACGTAGTGACCCAACAATAAAAAGTGGTGAGCCAACAATAAAATCGTGACCCAAAAATAAAAAGTGGTGACCCAGCAATAAAACGTAGTGACCTAACAATAAAACGTAGTGACCCAACTATAAAAAGTGATGACCCAACAATACAACGTAGTAACCTAACCATGAAACGTAGTGACCAAACAATAAAACCTAGTGACCCAACCATAAAATGTGGTGACACAACAATAAAACGTTGTGACTCAACCATAAAAAGTGATGAACAAGAAATAAAAAGTTGTGACCAAACGATAAAAGTGTTTAAACCATAAAAAGTAGTGACCTAACCATCAATCCTAGTGACTCAACAATAAAACTTAGTGACCCAACCATAAAACGTAGTGACCCAGCAATAAAAGTGGTTACCCCGCACAAACACGTGGTGACCCAGCAATAAAACGTGGTTACCCAACCAAAAAAGTGGTGCCCCAACGATAAAACATAGTGATTAAACCATAAAAAGTGGTGAGCCAACAATAAAACGTAGTGACCTAACCATAAATCATAGTGAACCAACAATAAAACGTAGTGACCCAACCATAAAACGTAGTGACCCAACAATAAAACGTAGTGACCCAACCATAAAAAAGGGTTACCCAGCAATAAAACGTAGTGACCATACAATAAAACGTAGTGACCCAACTATAAAAAGTGGTGACCAACAATAAAACGTAGTGACCTAACCATAAAACGTAGTGACCAAACAATAAAACGTAGTGACCTAACCACAAAACGTAGTGACCTAACCATAAAACTTAGTGACCAAACAATAAAACGTTGTGACCAAACAATAAAACGTTGTGACCAAACCAAAAAATGTGAAAGCCCAACACAAAACGTAGTGACCCCACCATAAAAAGTGGTGACCCAACAATAAAAGTGGTGACCCAGCAATAAAACATGGTGACCCAACATTAAAACGTAGTGACCCAACAATAAAAAGTGGTGACATCACAATAAAGTAGTGACCCAACAATAAAACGTAGTGACCCAACCAAAAAAGTGGTGACCCAGCAATAAAACGTGGTTACCCAACCCAAAAAGTCATGACCCAACAATAAAAAGTGGTGACCCAGCAATAAAACGTAGTGACCCAACAATAAAACGTAGTGACCCAACAATAAAACGTAGTGACCCAACAATAAAAATTGGTGACCCAACAAGAAAAGTGGTTACCCAGCAATGAAAAGTGGTGACCCAACGATAAAACAGTGATTAAACCATAAAAAGTGGTGAGCCAACAATAAAACGTAGTGACCTAACCATAAAACCTAGTGACTAAACAATAAAACGTAGTGACCTAACCATAAAACTTAGTGACCCAACCATAAAACGTAGTGACCCCACCATAAAAAGTGGTGACCCAACAATAAAAGTGGTTACCCAGCAATAAAACGTGGTGACCCAACATTAAAACATAGTGACCCAACAATAAAAAGTGGTGACATCACAACAAAGTGGTGACCCAACAATAAAACGTAGTGACCCAACCAAAAAAGTGGTGACCCAGCAATAAAACGTGGTGACTTAATAAAAAGTGGTGACCCAACAATAAAAAGTGGTGACCCAACAATAAAGTGGTGACCCAACAATAAAATGAAGTGACCCAACCAAAAAATTGGGTACCACCAATAAAAAGTGGTGACCCAACGGTAAAACATAGTTATTAAACCATAACCAGTGGTGACCCAACAATAAAAGGTAGTGACCCAACAAAAAAATATGGTGACCCAACACTAAAACTTAGTAACCCAACCATCAAACGTAGTGACCCAATAATAAAAAGTGGTGACCCAGCAATAAAACGTAGTGACCCAACCAAAAAAGTGGTGTCAAACATCAAAAAGTGGTGACCCAACAATAAAATCGTGACCAACAATAAAAAGTGGTGACCCAGCAATAAAACGTAGTGACCAAACCATAAAAAGTGGTGACCCAACAATAAAACGTAGTAACCTATCCATAAAACGTAGTGACCCAACAATAAAACGTTGTGACCAACCAAAAAATGTGGTGACCTAACCATAAAACGTAGTGATCCAACCATAAAAAGTAGTGACCCAACCATAAAAAGTGGTGACCACACAATAAAATCGTGACCCAACAATACAACGTAGTGACCTAACAATAAAAAGTGGTGACCTAACAATAAAAAGTGGTGACCAACAATAAAATGGAGTGACCCAAACAAAAAAGTGGTGACCCACCAATAAAAAGTGGTGACCCAACGATAAAACATAGTGATTAAACCATAAAAAGTGGTGACCCAACAATAAAACGTAGTGACCTAACCATAAAATGTAGTGACCAACAATAAAACGTACTGACTCAACCAAAAAATGTGGTGACCCAACAATAAAACGTAGAAACCCAACCATAAAACGTAGTGACCAAACCATAAAAAGTGGTGACCCAACAATAAACCGTAGTGACCCAACCATAAAAAGTGGTGACCCAACAATAAAACGTAGTGACCCAGCAATAAAACGTGGTGACCCAACATTAAAACGTAGTGACCCAACAATAAAAAGTAGTGACCCAACAATAAAAAGTAGTGACCCAACAATAAAAAGTGGTTACCCAACAATAAATCGTAGTGACCTAACCATAAATCGTAGTGACTCAACAATAAAACGTAATGGAGTGACCCAACAAAAAAAGTAGTGACCCTGCAATAAAACGTAGTTTCCCAACAATAAAACGTAGTAACCCAACCATAAAAAGTGGTGACCCAACAATAAAACGTAGTGACCTATCCATAAAACGTAGTGACCAAACAATAAAACGTAGTGACCCAACCAAACAATGTGGTGAACCAACAATAAAACGTAGTGACCCAGCAATAAAAAGTGGTGACCCAACAATAAAACGTAGTGACCTAACCATAAATCGTAGTCACTCAACAATAAAACGTAGTGACCCAACTATAAAACGTAGTGACCTAACCATAAAACGTGGTGACCCAACCATAAAACGTAGTGACCGAACCATAAAAAGTGGTGACCTCACAATAAAAAGTGGTGACCCAACAATAAAAAGTGGTGACCTAACAATAAAACGTAGTGACCCAACAATAAAAAGTGGTGACCCACCAATAAAAAGTGGTGACCCAACATAGTGATTACACCATAAAAAGTGGTGACCCAACAATAAAACGTAGTGACCTAACCATAAAATGTAGTGACCCAACAATAACACATAGTGACCCAACCAAAAAATGTGGTGACCCAACAATAAAACGTAGTGACCCAACCATAAAACGTAGTGACCCAACCATAAAAAGTGGTGACCCAACAATAAAACGTAGTGACCCAACCATAAAATTTAGTGACCCAACCATGAAAAGTGGTGACCCAACAATAAAACGTAGTGACCCAGCAATAAAACGTGGTGACCAAACAATAAAACGTAGTGACCCAACCAAAAAATGGTGACCCAACAATAAAACGTAGTGACCTATCCATAAAACGTAGTGACCAAACAATAAAACGTAGTGACCCAACCAAAAAATGTGGTGACCCAACAATAAAACGTAGTGACCCAGCAATAAAACGTAGTGACCCAACCATAAAACGTAGTGACCCAACCATAAAAAGTGGTGACCTAACAATAAAACGTAGTGACCCAACAATAAAAAGTGGTGACCTTACAATAAAACGTAGGTACCCAACAATAAAAAGTAGTGACCCACCAATAAAAAGTGGTGACCCAACGATAAAACCTAGTGATTACACCATAAAAAGTGGTGACACAACAATAAAACGTAGTGACCTAACCATAAAATGTAGTGACCCAACAATAACACGTAGTGACCCAACCAAAAAATGTGATGACCCAACAATAAAACGTAGTGACCCAACCATAAAACGTAGTGACCCAACCATAAAAAGTGGTGACCAACAATAAAACGTAGTGACCCTACAATAAAAAGTGATGACCTTACAATAAAACGTAGTGACCCAACAATAAAAAGTGGTGACCCAACAATAAAATGGAGTGACCCAACAATAAAATGGAGTGACCCAACCAAAAAAGTGGTGACCCACCAATAAAAAGTGGTGACCCAACGATAAAACGTAGTGACCTAACCATAAAATGTAGTGACCCAACAATAAAACGTAGTGACCCAACCATAAAACGTAGTGACCCAACCAAAACAGTGGTGCTCAACAATAAAAAGTAGTGACCCAACAATAAAATCGTGACCACATTATAAAAAGTAGTGACCCAGCAATAAAACGTAGTGACCCAACATTAAAAAGTAGTGACCCAACATTAAAAAGTAGTGACCAACAATCAAAAGTGGTGACCCAACAATAAAGTGGTGACCCAGCAATAAAACGTAGTTACTCAACAATAAAACGTGGTGACCCCACTATAAAAAGTGGTGACCCAACCATAAAACGTAGTGACCCTACCATAAAAAGTGGTGACCAAACAATAAAACGTAGTGACCCAACAATAAAACGTAGTGACCCAAACATAAAAAGTAGTGACCTTACAATAAAACGTAGTGACCCAACAATAAACGTGGTGACCTAACATTAAAACGTAGTGACCCAACAATAAAAAGTGGTGAGCCAACAATAAAATCGTGACCCAAAAATAAAAAGTGGTGACCCAGCAATAAAACGTAGTGACCCAACAATAAAACGTAGTGACCCAACTATAAAAAGTGGTGACCCAACAATACAACGTAGTAACCTAACCATGAAACGTAGTGACCAAACAATAAAACCTAAACAATAAAAGTGGATACCCCGCACAAACACGTGGTGACCCAGCAATAAAACGTGGTTACCCAACCAAAAAAGTGGTGCCCCAACCAAAAAAACGGTGACCCAATAATAAACAGTGGTGACCCAACAAAACATAGTGATTAAACCATAAAACGTAGTGACCAAACAATAAAACGTAGTGACCCAAACAAAAAATGTGGTGACCTAACAATAAAACGTAGTGACCCAACCATAAAATGTAGTGACCCAACCATAAAAAGTGGTGACCCAACAAACAAACGTAGTGACCCAGCAATAAAACGTGGTGACCCAACATTAAAACGTAGTGACCCAACAATAAAAAGTGGTTACCGAACAATAAAACGTAGTGACCTAACCATAAATCGTGGTGACTCAACAATAAAACGTAGTGACCAAACCATAAAACGTAGTGATCCAACCATAAAAAGTGGTGACCCAACAATAAAACTTAGTGACCCAACAATAAAACGTAGTGACCCAACCATAAAAAGTGGTGACCTAACAATAAAAAGTGGTGACCCAACAATAAAATGGAGTGACCCAACCAAAAAAGTAGTGACCCTGCAATAAAACGTAGTGACCCGACAATAAAACGTAGTAACCCAACCATAAAAAGTGGTGACCCAACAATAAAACGTAGTGACCTAACCATAAAATGTAGTGACCCAACAATAAAACGTACTGACTCAACCAAAAAATGTGGTGACCCAACAATAAAACGTAGAGACCCAACCATAAAACGTAGTGACCCAACCATAAAAAGTGGTGACCCAACAATAAACCGTAGTGACCCAACCATAAAAAGTGGTGACCTTACAATAAAACGTAGTGACCCAGCAATAAAACGTGGTGACCCAACATTAAAACGTAGTGACCTAACAATAAAAAGTAGTGACCCAACAATAAAAAGTGGTTACCCAACAATAAAACGTAGTGACCTTACCATAAAATGTAGTGACCCAACAATAACACGTAGTGACCCAACCAAAAAATGTGGTGACCCAACAATAAAACGTAGTGACCCCACCCAAAAAACGTAATGACCCAACCACAAAAAGTGGTGAACCAACAATAAAACGTAGTGACCCAACCATAAAATGTAGTGACCCAACCATAAAAAGTGGTGACCCAACAATAAAACGTAGTGGCCAGCAATAAAACGTGGTGACCCAACATTAAAACGTAGTGACCCAACAATAAAAAGTGGTTACCCAACAATAAAACGTAGTGACCTAACCATAAATCGTAGTGACTCAACAATAAAACGTAGTGACCCAACCATACAAAGTGCTGACCCAACAATAAAACGTAGTGACCTATCCATAAAACGTAGTGACCAAACAATAAAACGTAGTGACCCAACCAAAAAATGTGGTGACCCAGCAATAAAACGTAGTGACCCAGCAATAAAACGTAGTGACCCAACCATAAAACGTAGAGACCCAACCATAAAACGTAGAGACCCAACCATATAACGTAGTGACCCAACCATAAAATGTGGTGACCTTACAATAAAACGTAGTGACCCAACAATAAAAAGTGGTGACCCAACAATAAAATGAGTGACCCAACAATAAAATGGAGTGACCCAACAATAAAATGGTGTGACCCAACCAAAAAAGTTGTGACCCACCAATAAAAAGTGGTGACCCAACGATAAAACGTAGTGACCTAACCATATAATGTAGTGACCCAACAATAAAACGTAGTGACCCAACCATAAAACGTAGTGACCCAACCATAAAAAGTGGTGACCCAACAATAAAACGTAGTGACCCAACCATAAACAGTGGTGACGCAACAATAAAACGTAGTAACCCAGCAATAAAACGTGGTGACACAACATTAAAACGTAGTGACTTAACAATAAAAAGTAGTGACCCAACAATAAAAAGTAGTGACCCAACAATAAAAAGTGGTGACCCAACAATAAAATGGAGTAACCAACCAAAAAAGTGGTGACCAACAAATTAAAGTTATGACCCAACGATAAAACATAGTGATTACACCATAAAAAGTGGTGACCCAACAATAAAACGTAGTGACCTAACCATAAAATGTAGTGACCCAACAATAACACGTAGTGACCCAACCAAAAAATGTGGTGACCCAACAATAAAACGTAGTGACCCAACCATAAAACGTAGTGACCCAACCATAAAAAGTGGTGACCCAACAATAAAACGTAGTGACCCAACCATAAAATGTAGTGACCCAACCATAAAATGTAGTGACCCAACCATAAAAAGTGGTGACCCAACAATAAAACGTAGTGACCTAGCAATAAAACGTGGTGACCCAACATTAAAACGTAGTGACCCAACAATAAAAAGTGGTTACCGAACAATAAAACGTGGTGACCTAACCATAAATCGTAGTGACTCAACAATAAAACGTAGTGACCCAACCATAAAAAGTGGTGACCCAACAATAAAACGTAGTGACCCAGCAATAAAAAGTGGTGACCCAACAATAAAACGTAGTGACCTAACCATAAATCGTAGTGACTTAACAATAAAACGTAGTGACCCAACCATAAAACGTAGTGACCCAACCATAAAACGTAGTGACCCAACCATAAAAAGTGGTGACCCAACAATAAAACGTAGTGACCTATCCATAAAACGTAGTGACCAAACAATAAAACGTAGTGACCGAACCAAAAAATGTGGTGACCCAACAATAAAATTTAGTGACCCAGCAATAAAAAGTGGTGACCCAACAATCAAACGTAGTGACCCAACCATAAAAAGTGGTGACCTAACAATAAAACGTAGTGACCCAACAATAAAAAGTGGTGACCTAACAATAAAACGTAGTGACCCAACAATAAAAAGTGGTGACTCAACAATAAAATGTGGTCACCCAACAATAAAATGGAGTGACCCAACTAAAAAGTGGTGACCACCAATAAAAAGTGGTGACCCAACGATAAAACATAGTGATTAAACCATAAAAAGTAGTGACCCAACAATAAATCGTAGTGACCCAACCATAAAACGTAGTTACCCAGACATAAAACGTAGTGACCCAACCATAAAACGTAGTGACCTAACCATAAAAAGTGGTGACCTGACAAAAAAACGTAGTGACCCAACAATAAAACGTAGTGACCAACCATAAAAAGTGGTGACCTAACAATAAAACGTAGTGACCCAACAATAAATAGTGCTGACCCAAAAATAAAATGGAGTGACCCAACAATAAAATGGAGTGACCCAACCAAAAAAGTGGTGACCCACCAATAAAAAGTAGTGACCCAACGATAAAACATAGTGATTAAACCATAAAAAGTGGTGACCCAACAATAAAACGTAGTGACTTAACCATAAAACGTAGTGACACAACCATAAAAAGTTGTAACCCAGCAATAAAAAGTGGTGACCTAACAATAAAAAAGTAGTGGCCCAAACCATAAAACGTAGTAACTAAAACATATAAAGTAGTGACCCAACCATAAAACGTAGTGACCTAACCATAAAATGTAGTGACTTAACAATAACACGTAGTGACCCAACCAAAAAATGTGGTGACCCAACAATAAAACGTAGTGACCCAACAACAAACCGTAGTGACCAGCAATAAAACGTGGTGACCCAACATTAAAACGTAGTGACCCAACCATAAAAAATGGTTACCCAACTATAAAACGTAGTGAGCCAACCGTAAAAAGTGGTGACCCAACAATAATACGTAGTGACCCAAGAATAAAACGTGGTGACCCAACATTAAAAAGTGGTGACACAACAATAAAAAGTAGTGACCTAACAATAAATCGTAGTGACCCAACAATAAAACGTAGAGACCCAACCATAAAACGTAGTGACCCAACCATAAAACGTAGTGACCCAACCATAAAAAGTGGTGACCCAACAATAAACCGTAGTGACCCTTCGATAAAAAGTGGTGACCAAACAATAAAACGTAGTGACCCAGCAATAAAACGTGGTGACCCAACATTAAAACGTAGTGACCCAACAATAAAAAGTAGTGACCCAACAATAAAAAGTGGTTACCCAACAATAAAACGTAGTGACCTAACCATAAATCGTAGTGACTCAACAATAAAACGTAGTGACCAAACCATAAAAAGTGGTGACCTAACAATAAAACGTAGTGACCCAACAATAAAACGTAGTGACCCAACAATAAAAAGTGGTGACCTAACAATAAAATGGGGTGACCCAACAATAAAATTGAGTGACCTAACCAAAAAAGTAGTGACCCTGCAATAAAACGTAGTTACCCAACAATAAAACGTAGTGACCCAACCAAACAATGTGGTGACCCAACAATAAAACGTAGTGACCCAGCAATAAAAAGTAGTGACCCAACAATAAAACGTAGTGACCTAACCATAAATCGTAGTGACTCAACAATAAAACGTAGTGACCTAACCAGAAAACGTAGTGACCTAACCAGAAAACGTAGTGACCCAACCATAAAACGTAGTGACCCAACCATAAAACGTAGTCACCCAACAATAAAAAGTGGTGACCTTACAATAAAACGTACGAGACCCAACAATAAAGTGGTGACCTAACAATAAAACGTAGTGACCCAACAATAAAAAGTGGTGACCCAACAATAAAATGGAGTTACGCAACCAAAAAAGTGGTGACCCACCAATGAAAAGTGGTGACCCAACGATAAAACATAGTGATTAAACCATACAAAGTGGTGACCCAACAATAAAACGTAGTGACCTAACCATAAAATGTAGTGACCCAACAATAACACGTAGTGACCCAACCAAAAAATGTGGTGACCCAACAATAAAACGTAGTGACCCAACCATAAAATGTAGTGACCCAACCATAAGAAGTGGTTACCCAACAATAAAACGTAGTGACCCAACCATAAAATGTAGTGACCCAACCAAAAAAAGTGGTGACCCAACATTAAAACGTAGTGACCCAACAATAAAAAGTGGTTACCCAACAATAAAACGTAGTGACCTTACCATATATCGTAGTGACTCAACAATAAAACGTAGTGACCAAACCATAAAACGTAGTGATCCAACCATAAAAAGTGGTGACCTAACAATAAAACGTAGTGACCCAACAATAAAACGTAGTGACCCAATCATAAAAAGTGGTGACCTAACAATAAGAAGTGGTGACCCAACAATAAAATGGAGTGACCCAACCAAAAAAGTAGTGACCCTGCAATAAAACGTGGTGACCTAACCATAAAACGTAGTAGCCCAAACCATAAAACGTAGTAACTAAAACATATAAAGTGGTGACCCAACCATAAAACGTAGTGACCTAACTATAAAATGTAGTGACCCAACAATAACATGTAGTGAACCAACTAAAAAATGTTGTGACCCAACAATAAAACGTAGTGACCCAACTATAAAACGTAGTTACCCAACCATAAAAAGTGGTGACCCAACAATAAAACGTAGTGACCCAACCATAAAATGTAGTGACCCAACCATAAAAAGTGGTGACCCAACAATAAACCGTAGTGACCAACCATAAAAAGTAGTGACCCAACAATAAAACGTAGTGACCAGCAAGAAAACGTGGTGACCCAACATTAAAACGTGGTGACCCAACAATAAAAAGTAGTGACCCAACAATAAAACGTAGTGACCCAGCAATAAGAAGTCGTGACCCAGCAATAAAAAGTGTTGACCCAGCAATCAAACGTAGTGACCCAACCATAAAAAATGGTGACCCAACAATAATACGTAGTGACCCAAGAATAAAACGTGGTGACCCAAGAATAAAACGTGGTGACCCAACATTAAAAAGTGGTGACACAACAATAAAAAGTGGTGACCTAACAATAAGTCGTAGTGACCCAACAATAAACGTACTGACCCAACAATAAAACGTAGTGACAAAACCATAAAAGGTGGTGATCCAAACAATAAAACGTAGTGATTCAACCATAAAAAGTGGAGACCCAACAATAAAACGTAGTGACCCAGCAAAAAAAAGTGGTGACTCAACCATAAAAAGTGGTGACTAACAATAAAAGTTGTGACTCAGCAATAAAAAGTGGTGACCCAACAATAAAACGTAGTGAACCAACCATAACATGTAGTGACCCAACAATAAAAAGTGGTGACCACACAATAAAATCGTGACCCAACAATAAAGTGGTGACCCAATAATAAAACGTAGTGACTCAACCATAAAACGTAGTGACTAAACAATAAAACGTAGTGACCCAACCAAAATATGTGGGCACCCAACAATAAAAAGTAGTGACCCAACAATAAAAAGTGGTGACCCCACAATAATTAGTTGTGACCCAACGATAAAAAGTGGTGACCCAACAATAAAACGTAGTGACCTAACCATAAATCGTAGTGACTCAACAATAAAGTGGTGACCCAACAATAAAGTGGTGACCCAACAATAAAACGTACGGACCCAACCATAATACGTAGTGACCCAACCAATAAATGTGGTGACCCAACAATAAAACGTATTGACCCAACCATAAAAATGGTGACCCAAAAATAAAAAGTGGTGACATAACAATAAAACGCAGTGACCTAACTATAAATCGTAGTGACCCAACAATAAAACGTAGTGACCCTACAATAAAACGTAGTGATCCAGCAATAAAACGTGGTGACCCAACAATAAAAAGTGGTGACCCAATAATAAAAAGTGGTGACCTAACAATAAAAAAGTAGTGGCCCAAACCATAAAACGTAGTAACTAAAACATATAAAGTAGTGACCCAACCATAAAACGTAGTGACCTAACCATAAAATGTAGTGACCTAACAATAACACGTAGTGACCCAACCAAAAAATGTGGTGACCCAACAATAAAACGTAGTGACCCAACAATAAACCGTAGTGACCCAACCATAAAAAGTGGTGACTCAACAATAAAACGTAGTGACCAGCAATAAAACGTGGTGACCCAACATTAAAACGTAGTGACCCAACCATAAAAAATGGTTACCCAACTATAAAACGTAGTGAGCCAACCTTAAAAAGTGGTGACCCAACAATAATACGTAGTGACCCAAGAATAAAACGTGGTGACCCAACATTAAAAAGTGGTGACACAACAATAAAAAGTAGTGACCTAACAATAAATCGTAGTGACCCAACAATAAACGTACTGACCCAACAATAAAACGTAGAGACCCAACCATAAAACGTAGTGACCCAACCATAAAAAGTGGTGACCCAACAATAAACCGTAGTGACCCTTCGATAAAAAGTGGTGACCAAACAATAAAACGTAGTGACCCAGCAATAAAACGTGGTGACCCAACATTAAAACGTAGTGACCCAACAATAAAAAGTAGTGACCCAACAATAAAAAGTGGTTACCCAACAATAAAACGTAGTGACCTAACCATAAATCGTAGTGACTCAACAATAAAACGTAGTGACCAAACCATAAAAAGTGGTGACCTAACAATAAAACGTAGTGACCCAACAATAAAACGTAGTGACCCAACAATAAAAAGTGGTGACCTAACAATAAAAGGTGGTGACCCAACAATAAAATTGAGTGACCTAACCAAAAAAGTAGTGACCCTGCAATAAAACGTAGTTACCCAACAATAAAACGTAGTGACCCAACCAAACAATGTGGTGACCCAACAATAAAACGTAGTGACCCAGCAATAAAAAGTGGTGACCCAACAATAAAACGTAGTGACCTAACCATAAATCGTAGTGACTCAACAATAAAACGTAGTGACCTAACCAGAAAACGTAGTGACCCAACCATAAAACGTAGTGACCCAACCATAAAACGTAGTCACCCAACCATAAAAAGTGGTGACCTTACAATAAAACGTACGAGACCCAACAATAAAGTGGTGACCTAACAATAAAACGTAGTGACCCAACAATAAAAAGTGGTGACCCAACAATAAAATGGAGTTACGCAACCAAAAAAGTGGTGCCCTACCAATGAAAAGTGGTGACCCAACGATAAAACATAGTGATTAAACCATACAAAGTGGTGACCCAACAATAAAACGTAGTGACCTAACCATAAAATGTAGTGACCCAACAATAACACGTAGTGACCCAACCAAAAAATGTGGTGACCCAACAATAAAACGTAGTGACCCAACCATAAAATGTAGTGACCCAACCATAAGTGGTGACCCAACAATAAAACGTAGTGACCCAACCATAAAATGTAGTGACCCAACCAAAAAAAGTGGTGACCCAACAATAAAACGTAGTGACCCAGCAATAAAACGTGGTGACTTAACATTAAAACGTAGTGACCCAACAATAAAAAGTGGTGACCCAACAATAAAACGTACGGACCCAACCATAATACGTAGTGACCCAACCAATAAATGTGGTGACCCAACAATAAAACGTATTGACCCAACCATAAAAATGGTGACCCAAAAATAAAAAGTGGTGACATAACAATAAAACGCAGTGACCTAACTATAAATCGTAGTGACCCAACAATAAAACGTAGTGACCCTACAATAAAACGTAGTGATCCAGCAATAAAACGTGGTTACCCAACAATAAAAAGTGGTGACCCAATAATAAAAAGTGGTGACCTAACAATAAAAAAGTAGTGGCCCAAACCATAAAACGTAGTAACTAAAACATATAAAGTAGTGACCCAACCATAAAACGTAGTGACCTAACCATAAAATGTAGTGACCTAACAATAACACGTAGTGACCCAACCAAAAAATGTGGTGACCCAACAATAAAACGTAGTGACCCAACAATAAACCGTAGTGACCCAACCATAAAAAGTGGTGACTCAACAATAAAACGTAGTGACCAGCAATAAAACGTGGTGACCCAACATTAAAACGTAGTGACCCAACCATAAAAAATGGTTACCCAACTATAAAACGTAGTGAGCCAACCTTAAAAAGTGGTGACCCAACAATAATACGTAGTGACCCAAGAATAAAACGTGGTGACCCAACATTAAAAAGTGGTGACACAACAATAAAAAGTAGTGACCTAACAATAAATCGTAGTGACCCAACAATAAACGTACTGACCCAACAATAAAACGTAGAGACCCAACCATAAAACGTAGTGACCCAACCATAAAAAGTGGTGACCCAACAATAAACCGTAGTGACCCTTCGATAAAAAGTGGTGACCAAACAATAAAACGTAGTGACCCAGCAATAAAACGTGGTGACCCAACATTAAAACGTAGTGACCCAACAATAAAAAGTAGTGACCCAACAATAAAAAGTAGTGACCCAACAATAAAAAGTGGTTACCCAACAATAAAACGTAGTGACCTAACCATAAATCGTAGTGACTCAACAATAAAACGTAGTGACCAAACCATAAAAAGTGGTGACCTAACAATAAAACGTAGTGACCCAACAATAAAACGTAGTGACCCAACAATAAAAAGTGGTGACCTAACAATAAAAGGTGGTGACCCAACAATAAAATTGAGTGACCTAACCAAAAAAGTAGTGACCCTGCAATAAAACGTAGTTACCCAACAATAAAACGTAGTGACCCAACCAAACAATGTGGTGACCCAACAATAAAACGTAGTGACCCAGCAATAAAAAGTGGTGACCCAACAATAAAACGTAGTGACCTAACCATAAATCGTAGTGACTCAACAATAAAACGTAGTGACCTAACCAGAAAACGTAGTGACCCAACCATAAAACGTAGTGACCCAACCATAAAACGTAGTCACCCAACCATAAAAAGTGGTGACCTTACAATAAAACGTACGAGACCCAACAATAAAGTGGTGACCTAACAATAAAACGTAGTGACCCAACAATAAAAAGTGGTGACCCAACAATAAAATGGAGTTACGCAACCAAAAAAGTGGTGACCCACCAATGAAAAGTGGTGACCCAACGATAAAACATAGTGATTAAACCATACAAAGTGGTGACCCAACAATAAAACGTAGTGACCTAACCATAAAATGTAGTGACCCAACAATAACACGTAGTGACCCAACCAAAAAATGTGGTGACCCAACAATAAAACGTAGTGACCCAACCATAAAATGTAGTGACCCAACCATAAGAAGTGGTGACCCAACAATAAAACGTAGTGACCCAACCATAAAATGTAGTGACCCAACCAAAAAAAGTGGTGACCCAACAATAAAACGTAGTGACCCAGCAATAAAACGTGGTGACTTAACATTAAAACGTAGTGACCCAACAATAAAAAGTGGTTACCCAACAATAAAACGTAGTGACCTTACCATATATCGTAGTGACTCAACAATAAAACGTAGTGACCAAACCATAAAACGTAGTGATCCAACCATAAAAAGTGGTGACCTAACAATAAAACGTAGTGACCCAACAATAAAACGTAGTGACCCAATCATAAAAAGTGGTGACCTAACAATAAGAAGTGGTGACCCAACAATAAAATGGAGTGACCCAACCAAAAAAGTAGTGACCCTGCAATAAAACGTAGTGACCCAACAATAAAACGTAGTGACCCAGCAATAAAAAGGGGTGATCCAACAATAAAACGTAGTGACCTAATCATAAATCGTAGTGACTCAACAATAAAACGTAGTGACCCAACCATAAAACGTAGTGACCCAACCATAAAACGTAGTGACCCAACCATAAAAAGTGGTGACCTAACAATAAAACGTAGTGACTTGACAATAAAAAGTGGTGACCCAACAATAAAATGGAGTGACCCTACAAGAAAATGGAGTTACCCAACCAAAAAAGTGGTGACCCATCAATAAAAAGTTGTGACCCAACGATGAAACATAGTGATTAAACCATAAAAAGTGGTGACCCAACAATAAAACGTAGTGACTTAACCATAAAACGTAGTGACACAACCATAAAAAGTTGTAACCTAGCAATAAAAAGTGGTGACCCAGCAGTTAACCGTAGTGACTCAACCATGAAACGTAGTGACCCATCCATAAAAAGTGGTGACCCAACAATAAAACGTGGTGACCTCACCATAAAACGTAGTAGCCCAAACCATAAAACGTAGTAACTAAAACATATAAAGTGGTGACCCAACCATAAAACGTAGTGACCTAACTATAAAATGTAGTGACCCAACAATAACATGTAGTGACCCAACCAAAAAATGTTGTGACCCAACAATAAAACGTAGTGACCCAACTATAAAACGTAGTTACCCAACTATAAAACGTAGTTACCCAACTATAAAACGTAGTTACCCAACCATAAAAAGTGGTGACCCAACAATAAAACGTAGTGACCCAACCATAAAATGTAGTGACCCAACCATAAAAAGTGGTGACCCAACAATAAACCGTAGTGACCAACCATAAAAAGTGGTGACCCAACAATAAAACGTAGTGACCAGCAAGAAAACGTGGTGACCCAACATTAAAACGTGGTGACCCAACAATAAAAAGTAGTGACCCAACAATAAAACGTAGTGACCCAGCAATAAGAAGTCGTGACCCAGCAATAAGAAGTCGTGACCCAGCAATAAAAAGTGTTGACCCAGCAATCAAACGTAGTGACCCAACCATAAAAAATGGTGACCCAACAATAATACGTAGTGACCCAAGAATAAAAACGTGGTGACCCAACATTAAAAAGTGGTGACACAACAATAAAAAGTGGTGACCTAACAATAAGTCGTAGTGACCCAACAATAAACGTACTGACCCAACAATAAAACGTAGTGACAAAACCATAAAAGGTGGTGATCCAAACAATAAAACGTAGTGATTCAACCATAAAAAGTGGAGACCCAACAATAAAACGTAGTGACCCAGCAAAAAAAAGTGGTGACTCAACCATAAAAAGTGGTGACTAACAATAAAAGTTGTGACTCAGCAATAAAAAGTGGTGACCCAACAATAAAACGTAGTGAACCAACCATAAAATGTAGTGACCCAACAATAAAAAGTGGTGACCACACAATAAAATCGTGACCCAACAATAAAGTGGTGACCCAATAATAAAACGTAGTGACTCAACCATAAAACGTAGTGACTAAACAATAAAACGTAGTGACCCAACCAAAATATGTGGTGACCCAACAATAAAAAGTAGTGACCCAACAATAAAAAGTGGTGACCCCACAATAATTAGTTGTGACCCAACGATAAAAAGTGGTGACCCAACAATAAAACGTAGTGACCTAACCATAAATCGTAGTGACTCAACAATAAAGTGGTGACCCAACAATAAAGTGGTGACCCAACAATAAAGTGGTGACCCAACAATAAAACGTACGGACCCAACCATAATACGTAGTGACCCAACCAATAAATGTGGTGACCCAACAATAAAACGTATTGACCCAACCATAAAAATGGTGACCCAAAAATAAAAAGTGGTGACATAACAATAAAACGCAGTGACCTAACTATAAATCGTAGTGACCCAACAATAAAACGTAGTGACCCTACAATAAAACGTAGTGATCCAGCAATAAAACGTGGTGACCCAACAATAAAAAGTGGTGACCCAATAATAAACAGTGGTGACCCAATAATAAACAGTGGTGACCCAACAATAAAACGTAGTGACCTTACCATAAAACGTAGTGACCTAACCATAAAACGTACTGACCTTACCATAACACGTACTGACCAAACAATAAAACGTAGTGACCCAACCAAAACATGTGGTGACACAACAATAAAACGTAGTGATCCAACCATAAAAAGTGGTGACCGAACAATAAAAGTCGTGACCCAGCAATAAAAAGTGGTGACCCAACGATAAAACATAGTGATTGAACCATAAAAAGTAGTGACCTAACCGTAAAACATAGTGATTAAACAGTAAAACGTAGTGACCCAACCAAAAAATGTGGTGATCCAACAATAAAACGTAGGGACCCAACGTGATGACCCAAAAATAAAAGTGGTGACTCAACGATAAAACATAGTGATTATACCATAAAAAGTGGTGACCCAACAATAAAAAGTTGTGACCCAACAATAAAACGTAGTGACCCAACAATAAAACGTAGTGACCCAACCATAAAAAGTAGTGACCCAACAATAAAACGTAGTGACCCAGCAATAAAACGTAGTGACCCAACCATAAAACGTAGTGACCCAACCATAAAAAGTGGTTACCTAACAATAAAACGTAGTGACTTGACAATAAAAAGTGGTGACCCAACAATAAATTGGAGTGACCCAATCAAAAAAGTGGTGACCGACCAATAAAAAGTTGTGACCCAACGATGAAACATAGTGATTAAACCATAAAAAGTGGTGACCCAACAATAAAACGTAGTGACTTAACCATAAAACGTAGTGACACAACCATAAAAAGTTGTAACCCAGCAATAAAAAGTGGTGACCCAGCAATTAACCGTAGTGACTCAACCATGAAACATAGTGACCCAACCATAAAAAGTGGTGTCCCAACAATAAAACGTGGTGACCTAACCATAAAACGTAGTACCCCAAACCATAAAACGTAGTAACTAAAACATATAAAGTGGTGACCTAACCATAAAACGTAGTGACCTAACTATAAAATGTAGTGACCCAACAATAACATGTAGTGACCCAACCAAAAAATGTGGTGACCCAACAAAAAAACGTGGTGACCAAACCATAAAACGTAGTTACCCAACCATAAAAAGTAGTGACCCAACAATAAAACGTAGTGACCCAACCATAAAATGTAGTGACCCAACCATAAAAAGTGGTTACCCAACAATAAACCGTAGTAACCAACCATAAAAAGTGGTGACCCAACAATAAAACGTAGTGACCCAGCAATAAAACGTGGTGACCCAACATTAAAACGTGGTGACCCAACAATAAAACGTAGTGACCCAACAATAAAACGTAGTGACCCAGCAATAAGAAGTCGTGACCCAGAAATAAAAAGTGGTGACCCAACAATCAAACGTAGTGACCCAACCATAAAAAATGGTTACCCAACTATAAAACGTAGTGAGCCAACCCTAAAAAGTGGTGACCCAACAATAATACGTAGTGACCCAAGAATAAAACGTGGTGACCCAACATTAAAAAGTGGTGACACAACAATAAAAAGTGGTGACCTAACAATAAATCGTAGTGACCCAACAATAAACGTACTGACCCAACAATAAAACGTAGTGACTAAACCATAAAAGGTGGTGATCCAAACAATAAAACGTAGTGATTCAACCATAAAAAGTGGAGACCCAACAATAAAACGTAGTGACCCAGCAAAAAAAAGTGGTGACTAAACCATAAAAAGTGGTGACTAACAATAAAAGTTGTGACTCAGCAATAAAAAGTGGTGACCCAACAATAAAACGTAGTGAACCAACCATAAAATGTAGTGACCCAACAATAAAAAGTGGTGACCACACAATAAAATCGTGACCAAACAATAAAGTGTTGACCCAATAATAAAACGTAGTGACTCAACCATAAAACGTAGTGACTAAACAATAAAACGTAGTGACCCAACCAAAATATGTGGTGACCCAACAATAAAAAGTAGTGACCCAACCATAAAAAGTGGTGACCCCACAATAATTAGTTGTGACCCAACGATAAAAAGTGGTGACCCAACAATAAAACGTAGTGACCTAACCATAAATCGTAGTGACTCAACAATAGAGTGGTGACCCAACAATAAAGTGGTGACCCAACAATAAAGTAGTGACCCAACAATAAAACGTAGGGACCCAACCATAATACGTAGTGACCCAACCAATAAATGTGGTGACCCAACAATAAAACGTAGTGACCCAACCATAAAAATGGTGACCCAAAAATAAAAAGTGGTGACATAACAATAAAACGCAGTGACCTAACTATAAATCGTAGTTACCCAACAATAAAACGTAGTGACCCTACAATAAAACGTAGTGATCCAGCAATAAAACGTGGTGACCCAACAATAAAACGTGGTGACCCAACAATAAAAAGTGGTGACCCAACAATAAAAAGTTGTGACCGAACAATAAAACGTAGTGACCCAACAATAAAACGTAGTGACCCAACCATAAAACGTTATGACCCAACCATAAAAAGTAGTGACCCAACAATAAAACGTAGTGACCCAGCAATAAAACGTAGTGACTTAGCAATAAAACGTGGTGACCCAACAATAAAATCCTGACCCAACAATAAAAAGTGGTGACCCAACAATAAAACGTAGTGACCCAGCAAAAAAAAGTGGTGACTCAACCATAAAAAGTGGTGACTAACAATAAAAGTTGTGACTCAGCAATAAAAAGTGGTGACCCAACAATAAAACGTAGTGAACGAACCATAAAATGTAGTGACCCAACAATAAAAAGTGGTGACCACACAATAAAATCGTGACCCAACAATAAAGTGGTGACCCAATAATAAAACGTAGTGACTCAACCATAAAACGTAGTGACTAAACAATAAAACGTAGTGACCCAACCAAAATATGTGGTGACCCAACAATAAAAAGTAGTGACCCAACCATAAAAAGTGGTGACCCCACAATAATTAGTTGTGACCCAACGATAAAAAGTGGTGACCCAACAATAAAGTGGTGACCCAACAATAAAGTGGTGACCCAACAATAAAGTGGTGACCCAACAATAAAGTGGTGACCCAACAATAAAACGTAGGGACCCAACCATAATACGTAGTGACCCAACCAATAAATGTGGTGACCCAACAATAAAACGTAGTGACCCAACCATAAAAATGGTGACCAAAAAATAAAAAGTGGTGACATAACAATAAAACGCAGTGATCTAACTATAAATCGTAGTGACCCAACAATAAAACGTAGTGACCCTACAATAAAACGTAGTGATCCAGCAATAAAACGTGGTGACCCAACAATAAAAAGTGGTGACCCAACAATAAACAGTGGTGACCCAACAATAAAACGTAGTGACCTTACCATAAAACGTAGTGACCTTACCATAAAACGTAGTGACCTTACCATAAAACGTAGTGACCTTACCATAAAACGTAGTGACCAAACAATAAAACGTAGTAACCCAACCAAAACATGTGGTGACACAACAATAAAACGTAGTGATCCAACCATAAAAAGTGGTAACCGAACAATAAAAGTCGTGACCCAGCAATAAAAAGTGGTGACCCAACGATAAAACATAGTGATTGAACCATAAAAAGTAGTGACCTAACCGTAAAACATAGGGATTAAACAGTAAAACGTAGTGACCCAACCAAAAAATATGGTGATCCAACAATAAAACGTAGGGACCCAACGTGATGACCCAAAAATAAAAGTGGTGACTCAACGATAAAACATAGTGATTATACCATAAAAAGTGGTGACCCAACAATAAAAAGTTGTGACCCAACAATAAAACGTAGTGACCCAACAATAAAACGTAGTGACCCAACCATAAAACGTAGTGACCCAACCATAAAAAGTAGTGACCCAACAATAAAACGTAGTGACCCAGCAATAAAACGTAGTGACCCAGCAATAAAACGTGGTGACCCAACAATAAAATCCTGACCCAACAATAAAAAGTGGTGACCCAGAAATAGAATGTAGTGACCCAACTAAAAAATGTGTTGACCCAACAATAAAACGTAGTTATCCAACGTGGTTACCCAACAATAAAACGTAGTGACCTAACCATAAAACGTAGTGACCCAACAATAAAACGTAGTGACTAAACTATAAAAAGTGGTGACCCAACCATAAAACGTAGTGATCCAACCATAAATAGTGAATATACCATAAAAAGTGGTGACGCAACAATAAAAAGTGGTGACCCAACAATAAAACGTAGTGACCTAACCATAAATCGTAGTGACCCAACAATAAAACGTAGTGACCCAACCATTAAACGTAGTGACCCAACCATGAAACGTAGTGACCCAACCATAAAAAGTGGTGACCCAACAATAAAACGTAGTGACCTAACCATAAATCGTAGTGACCCAAAATGAAACTGTTGTAGTCCCGTGCTGAGGGTCACAAAGATAACAACCACAAATTGTGACAGGTTAAAATATACAATGTATTTATTCATAGCAATACAGTAACGCCACTAAATGTTGTAGGAGATGACCGGATTCCTACCATGCCGTAAAACATGAATAGGAATGTCCTCTGTTTGAGTCTTTGCAAACATGGTATTTATTATAGATGGTAGCTTCCATTAGTTCTTCAATAGGGGTGATTTGTACCCCACAACACCCCCTCCAGAGCTTTTCATTCCCCTGGAATGATCGTATAGCTCTTTTTCCTGGGATTGATCTCTATGGGATCGGTCCTTTTTCTTTCTCTGGAAGATCGGCGTTGTCCGGCTGCTTGCGGTGTTACCAGGTCGAACGTGTCATATATATGGTCCATTACTTCTTCTTGTTCAACAGGAGGTTGTCTGTCGTCATCAGTGACACGTTACCGAATTTGGTTCAAATGCTTCTTGTGAGTGAATTTTGGACCTTCGATTATGTAAACCATCCGCCCGATCCTCTGCTTGACCTTTCCTAGTTCCCACATCATACTATTATTTTTATGTACCTGGAAAAATACCTTTTCCCCAGGTAAATACCTCTGTTTAGGAACTGTAGTATTCGGCGGTTTTTTTAATATTGGTTTTGCTTCATCCAGCAATTCGGATCTCGCTTTTATTTTTGTGCAGCATCCAAGCTTTTCAGAAAAAATACTTGGAAAAAAAATTTTAGATCTTTTTTTAGTTTGACGGCTTCGGCCGTTAAATTTTCGACTTTTTGACAAAAATCACTCATTGGCGAGTCCCATAATTCAAATTCTTGGATCCAGTCAGATCCAAATAAATTTGATGTGTTCCTAAGAACGAATACTTTAAACTTTTTTGTCTTTATTTTTAGTGAAACATTAATAATTAATTAACCTTCAAAATGTATCTTTTCACCAGTTACCGATCTTGCGATTTTATTCATCTTCATCATCGTGGGCTTACCTAATTTCTTCCACGTTTGAACATTTATAATCGATATATCCGACCCTGAATCGAGTTGCAGATTTACTTCTCTATTTCCGATTCTCACCGTAACATATTTCCTTATGCTCTCTGTTGGTGAAGGGTCCCTTTTTGCAGTTTTTATGTAGTTCTTTTTTCCTACTGTTGCTCTGCAATATGAGGCCTTGTGCCCTGCTCGTTTGCATAGGTCACACGTTATTTTCTTATGGTACCAACATGCATTGTACCCATGAGGTCCTCCACATTTACTACAAGGGGTCCTAGGCTTTTGTCTATCCTGATAATTTTGTGAAGGGTTCTTTTTGCCTCTTGGTTGGTAATAGCTGGCGGGTGAGTGTTCTTTTATTTTTGGAGCGTATCTTTTTAATGTGAGCGATATATGCTTCCTCTATGTTTCGGGAATCTTGTTTCACTGCCACGAACCGTTCACAATCTTCAGCCAGTTTCTGAAGCGTTAAATCAGGTTCTAATTCCAGTTTATTTAGAGCACGACGTCTTATATCGGCGTCTTTTGTGGCTATCAAACCTTGTGCGAATATTAGGCATCTAAAATTATCTGCCGTTAATGATGACAACTTGAAGTCGTCACAGTTTTTATTAACTATAGACGCAAAAGTCGTATAATCCTGATTTTCCTTATGTGTAATATTCATACATTTCCATCTTTTATGGAAAAGGCTTGTCTTTGGACAGTATAACTCCATTAACAGTTTGACTGCCTCGTCAAACGACAATTCGTTGGTTTTTCTTGGCAAAATATAATCCACGAATTTGTTATGTTCGGATGAACCCAACTTCCGTAGTAATAAACGAACCTTCTTTTGATCCGTCCATGAACCACAATCAATCTTGAATAAGTCTTCAAATCTTCTGAAGTATGTTTCAAACGTTAGGTCTTCCTCAGGAGCATAGCGAAATGTATCAATGGCTGACCAGATCGCATTTTGCGAAAAAGCCGTACTGTTTTCCTGTCCGTTGTCCTTATTCATTAAAACTTGCGTTAACAGATCCATTTTTTTATCTGATTGGTTTTGATGCTCTAAGTGTAATTTTTTCAATTCCAATATTTGTTCGTTCATTTCTTTCTTTTCTTCCGCGGCGTATTTCATCATTTCTTTATTTTCTCTTCCCTGTTTTTCCTCGAAGTATTTCATCAAACTTAACCGCTTCTCGTCATTTTGTTTCTGTACTATCAATTGTTCTTCTCGAAACCTTTTTTCAAGTTCTAATTGTTGATTTTGTTGAAGTTTTATAATTTCCAAAATCTGTTTTGAAAAATTCTCTTTTTTTTTTAATGACAAAAAAAGCGTTTTCAGAACCAAACCAATTCTTTTTCTATAGTACCAACTCTACAAAAAAAACTTTTACAATTTTTGTATCTGGTTATATTGACGAGTATTTCCTTAATTTATTTTTTCCTTGTGTGGCAATTTTCCACTAGAAAATAATTCAGCGTTTGTGTTTATACAGAAAAAAATTTTGACCTTTTTTTTTCTTCTTCAATTTTCTTTTCGTAACATGTAAGTATTTAGTTCAAATCCTTGTTGAACGTACACTTTTTTTTTCTTTTACAAAGAATTAGTTTGTTATTTTTTGTGAAAAAAAAAACGAGTTCATAGCATTTATTTAAATATTGGCCATAATTTCCGCTTTAAGTGCGTAACAGAATATCATATTTTCTCATTAACACAAAGTGTTATGCCGTACCTGCTTGTCGAAAGTGTTTTTTTTTTCAACGTGCCAGTCAGTCAGAGAAAAATTTATTTTAATCGGAAAAATCCGACGTAACGTTTTAATTTTGTTTTTCAATGCTAATGCCTTTTTAAGACAATCTTTTTAGAACGAACAATTTTTTTTGTACTTACTGAAACTTTGAGTCGTTTTTTTTTTTTCAGTTGTCGTAAATCCACGCCATTTATGAGTTCCGTTTTAACTCGTAGTTTAGGCTTCTTGTGGCTTTTTTTTTCCAACAGCAAGATAAGACTTTTTTGACGACGTTCATTCATGTATTGTCACTATCATAAATATAAATATTTTTAGTTAAGAAAAGAAAAAAATACATTTTTTTGCTCCCCCAAGAAATTTTTTTTTCATCCTGTAGAAGCGCCCCTGGGCCCTATACTGCAGAAGCACCCATGGCCCCTATTCTACATAAGCCTCCGGGTCCTATATTGTATAAGCACCCTCGGTGCTGGGTCCTATGTTGTAGAAGCACATCTGGTCCCTGTACTGGAGAAGCACTCATTAAAAATGATGAATTATTTTAGTAACTTGAGGTATTACGTAATTAAATTACAATATGACTCAGCAATTTCAAATTACTATAAAATATAATGAAAAATAACTGACCCCCCCCCCCCGGATTAAATATGTCCCATGGACCCCTAAGTGGTAAGTTTATAGATCGGGAATACTCTCATCATCTTACTCTGTGAAGTTTACATGAGAATACACTTTTATGTTATGTATATTCTCTAACCTTGTTTTAAAAACCTAAATTGTGTTTTTAAACGTGAGTTATCGTTCTTCCTTAGCTATCCTCTAACAAATAATTTCAAGTGGTACTTGAAAAGCCAGCGCCCGAGAAGGTGAGCACTCTGGCCATTAAAAATTTCCTGGGCAGCTCTGTCGGGATTCCCCGGTAGGGCGCTTCAGGCAGTAAGCAATAAACTTACTCCTCCCCAAAGAGGAGAGGCAAAGCCTGGGAGGGTGCACAGGACAGACCCATAGACCGGTGGAATGAAGCCCCGAAGGCCAAGACGATACCAGTCCATGGGGTGCACGATAGGTATCCATCGTAAATCAAAAAAGATACTACACTAATACTAAACAGATACTACATTAATGTCATTTTCGGTTTTAAAAATGGCGTATAAAAGCTATGTTGAATTAGAGAAAAACGGCATAGGGGAGTCTAAAATTCTTTGTTGATCATCAAAACTCATGTAAGAATTTGTTAAATAGTATTATACAATGTTTGTTCAAAGAAAATCATAGTTATTATTACTTGTTAATTTATTAATGTAATTTGAACAGTGTCTAGTGGATAGACCGCTGTACTGTTTTATATTGGTTATAAATACTCCAGTAAATACATAAACATTTTGAATTTCGGGCGCTTTCTTGGCCTTTAGGCTAAGATCAAAGTGTAGTACCTGTTTCGGCATTTTATTGCCTTGAGATCAAGTGTATTATCTAGTCCTATCCGATAGGTGTCGATCTTACAATGTCGAATTAAAAATCAGATCATCATTTTATTTTTTAATCCCTTTTCCTGTGGCGACCTTCCTCTCCCCTAAAGTACAGGCTGATACACTCCCACGATCGGGATCTCACTCTCACTGACGAATACTCCCCTCCCCAAAATTTGGCCTGAGGCGCTCACATCGGCGAATGCCGACACTCCCCCTCCCCAAATTTGACCTGAGGCGCTCATACCGGCGAATGCCGACATTCCCCCTCCCCCAAATTTCGCCTGAGGCGCCCTACCGCCGAATGCCGACACTCCCCCTCCCCCAAATTTCGCCTGAGGCGCTCACACTGGCGAATGCCGACATTCCCCATCCCCAGATTTCGCCTGAGGCGCCCCACCGGCGAATGCCGACACTCCCCCTTCCCAAATTTGGCCTGAGGCTCCCCACCGCCGAATGCTGACACTCCCCAGATTTGGCCTGAGGCGCTCATACCGGCGAATGCCGACATTCCTCCTCCCCAGATTTGGCCTGAAGCGCTCACACCGGCAAATGCCGACTCTCCCCCACTCCCAAATTTCGCCTGAGGCGCCCCACCGGCGAATGCCGACACTCCCCCTCCCCAAATTTGGCCTGAGGCGTCCCACCGGCGAATACCGATACTCGCCTCTACCCCAAATTTTGTCTGAGGCGCTCACACCGGCGAATGCCGACCCCCCCCCACAATTTGGCCTGAAAGGAGGAGGTAATGCCTATCATGATAACAGAACGGCCATAGGGAGGGGGAGGAATATTAGCGTCTATTAATAATTAAGAAAGAAAGTGTGGGAGTGAGAGGGAAAAAAGAAAGAAAGGAACAAATGGTTGTAGTGTGAGTGAATTTCTTCCTGCTACTCTCTGACGTCATTTCTGGTTTATCGTGACTTTGCATTATTTTTCAAATTATACATGATAGCGTTGATTTATTCTTAAATTAGTACTAAACAACGTCGAAAAATGGAGTTAAAAGCCACCCCCCATTGGAGAAAAGTGCTCAGTCGACCTCGGAAGAGTCAATTTTTTATTCCGGTTCTGAGATATTACACGCGCCTGGGCTGGCTGGTCGGAATGATGTCACCCGTGTGACCGTTTGTTGGGTACTTTCGGAGGAGAAGCTTTACATACATACATACATACAGGTGACGTTTATATCATAGATACCTATATATAAACTATAAACGATTAATAAATAAAAACAGATATATATATATATATACATATGTAAATTAATAGACATATAATCGAAATAATAAAACTATAAAAAATGGTTCTCAGTAACAATTAGACAAATCCTCCTGAAGACGGTCGAGAGAAGGAAAGCGCTCGGGGAATGACCCACGAAACCACGCTACGTGCCATACTTCACCGGTAAACACTTGAGAACCGTAGGATTGCTCGCCGCGTCGAGAGAGTGACACGAAAGATTGTGAACAGAGAGGGATCTCCGTTGTCTTCAATGAAAATTGCATTAACAACGGCTTGCTGCCTAACAATACAGACATACATATATATATATATATATATATATATATATATATATATATATATATATATATGGAGAAGAATGGAAAGGAATTAGAGAAGCAAAATCAAAATTCAATTCAATTGCTCAAAGTCAGGTATATTCTGCAAAAAGGCAATTTATTCAAGTTAAATTTTCCTTAAGCCAGGCTTTTCAAAGATCAAAATCTTATCAGAGGAAGTCGCTGGGATAGATAAGTTGGCAACTTTCGAGACTTCTATAGTGAAGGGTTGAGACTTTGCTGGTAATCGCGTTTGTTGGGGGTATTTACGTTTGGGGATACAAGTATAGCAAGTTCGTTGGATAATGTTCCGTTGAAATACCTGTAAAACTAACACAGGGATACAACATTGTGTCGATGAGACAGGTGATGCGATTGGTATACGGCAAATTGTCAATTAGGTTAGATAGAGAGCAATGTACGGTCACACATGTAGTTCTAGCTGAATTGTTTACTTTGTAATTTAATAAAAGTCAGTTAGTGAATTTATATAAATTAACATGTTTATTGTGTTGTTTCGACAAGGGAATACAGAAAAAAACTATATTTATAAATACGGTTAGCTAATCGGAAAACATAGAATTGATTACGTCAAGCGAGGGCGTCCTGTGCTTTTGCCCCCTTTCAATCGAACTACTACGCCAACCAGCTGAGGAAATGAGGGTGAGAGTGTAAACAAAGTTAAACGACGTAAAAACCTTTTACCAAAAATTACTAGACGATTAAATGTTGAAAGATATCAAGTAGTATTTTTGATACGTGGCAACTTTATTAGTTGCTAGCTGTACCCGTGCCCCGGCGTTGCACGGGAGAAATTGAAAAGAATTAATTAAAATTTGTTAACAACCGACCGGACACAAATAGATCACATCAGAATGATCTTCACAATAGTTAAATCACTACATATTAAATTGATTTTTTTTTTAATGACTACATTTTAACGTCGATTTAAAAAAAATTCGGCAATAGTCAGCTCTTACCCTCTCCCTCGTACGCAGAAGTTTAACAATGTAAAAAAAAAATAAAAATAAATTGTATTAGACGACTGGGATCGAACCATGCACCTCTCGTCTTAGATCTACGTTCGTAACCACTGGCCTACGAAAATAAGTAGAAAACGTATTGAAAAATATGTCATTGAAACAAAGCCAGCCAGTAGCTGGCACACGTGTTATACGATCTGCCTTAAGGCGACCGAATGTAGAGTCGACCAGTCACACGTTTCTGGTCATTTCTATACCACGAAATCAATGTGTTTTTTTTCAATTTTTGGATATCATGCACATGAAAGGTGTTGGAATCAGAAAATCTAAACTGTATGGGAGCTGTTGAGTATCTTGACGTATAGTTACTTAATTCAGAAGTCCAGTCGTTGAAGAAATTGTAGCCACCATGTTGAAACATGAAATACTATGTTCATTAATGCCATTCTCTAATGACCGGAATGACTATAAATGTACAGATAATAGGCAGAAATAACGTAATCTGATATTCTCGAAATTCAGCGGGAGTTTCCATTAAATTTGTGCCTAATGTTTTGTATTATGTAGTAAATTAATAGCAGACACACATTAAATAATAACGGACACTTTTTTTTTTAGAAAAGTAAGCGTTGTTTATTAGTTCCCGGTGTCGATGAGAAGAGTGTTAGTACTAAAGTATTACCGGGAAAAGTTTTTGCTACCATCTATATGGAGTGTGTTTTGAGCAGAGTCGAAGATGGTGGGCCAAAAGTAATATTTAGTAGTAGCTGGAAAAAAATAATAACAAATTTACTAAAACACGCTCGAGTGAATAAGTGTAATATAGTGGTGAGTTTAGTAGCCTGTGATGTATGTGGTTATTTTCCTATTCTTCAAAAAGGTACAGGAGAACAATCGTGTTAACTTTATATATTAGACAAGCGAATGTCTCCAACAAAGATAATGGCTTAATAGGACATCATTTTCAAAAAGCAACATCACGAATAACCATTAAAAACTCCCGCATCTTATATGCCCTTGACCATCACCTTTATATTGATTTTAGTAAGTTCTGTCATGGTCTAAGTTATGCCGGAATTTCAAATGTATTGATCTGATGTTGTTTCAGAACAATAACCACCATGCCACCTCATGATATAAAAGAATTGTGAGTTATGAACATCGTCTGATCATATACCACATACAATATTGAGAAATGAGGCCCAGATAAGACGTTGGCCCAAGAACAGGCATGCTCATTCACAACTCACTTTTGTTCTTTTTTGTAACGTATAATAAAAAGTTTGCCTTATTCTGTTTAACGGCATATCAACATTTTCGATGTCTTAATTTTAATAGATTTTTCCTACACATATGCTCTTTGTTGTACATGAATAATTAGAAGAGTATGTTAACTATTAAACCCTAAATAAATGGAATTAGTGAATTCCTAACAATTCCAAATATCATTTTTGTTGAAAATATTTAATCACCAAATAATGTTAGAAAATCCTATTGTAAGCCAATCAATCAGCTTGACACAATTTTTATATTTTAAATTTATATTCTATTCATTCATTCATTTCATGTAAATCATATGATTCTAGTGTTGGCATTGGTTTCCCCGATATCTTTTTAGTTTAAATTCTTACTATAATGACATCGGGAAGGACCACTTGAAAGTTGCCAACACCCTTAAGTGAAAGTGGTACTGTGGAACCGACTGGTTTCGAACTTGAAACACCCAGGTCGCCAGTCCGTGTCGTTACCCACCGTCACCTCCTTATATTCTATGTAATTTATAATATGCTCGGCGTTTCATCCAATTCAAGCAAATACGATTTTAGTTTCATGTTCCAAATAATATACGCAAATCAGTTTTCTTTTACATGTCATTTCCAAATTAATTTCAAATGAAACATCGTATTATGAGTGTATCTGTGACTATTATAAGTAACACGTGCTCTTTAATTTAAAGAGGTGTCGCACAATTGTAATATTTACAGACAGGAATAATCAAATTGCCTAGCCGAGCTTAATATTTAGCTTAAACCATTATGTTCATTGCCGGAAGAAAGTAAGATGTACGTTATGAAAGTTTTACAGGAGCCGAGGGTATCGAGTCGGTCTTACAGTCATTTCGACAACTTACTCTCAATTACTTTGTTTTTTTTCTAATTTTCATTTTTGGCTTTTCCACTGCCAACTTATCCATCTATGTAATTCCTCTGATAAAATTTAATCTTTGAAAAGTCTTGGCTTAAGGAAAGAAAAATAAACATGTTTTTATCGAGGCCACCTTACATTGAACAATCGAAGTTGAAATAGATTTGTCATTCGTATATCTTTATCTCTCTTCCTTCATTTATCTTATATATATATATATTATATTTATATATATATTTATATATATATTATATTTATATATATAACTTCTTTGTAATATAGTAGGAAAAATCCCAGCAGAGCGCTCGATTAATTAAGAATTAAAGTTAAAAATTAAAAGCATAATATTTATTTATTTTGGCACAGAAAAATTAGTACAACATTCGTACCGTTGGTTTCAAGCTCCTTTCCGAGCTGGAAACCGACGGTACGAATGTTGTACTAATTTTTCTGTACCAAAATATATATATATATATATAAATAAAGAGAGCTGGTTTTTCTGTTATAATCTGTTTCATGTACTTTAATTTGTTTTTTATCTCTTCTTTTTGCTTTGGGCAAGTTTCTTATTCTAATAATTTAATCTGACGAGCAGCGTGTGCAAACTAGAGACTGTATGTTTTTACATGTTGCAAAACGTTTGTTAGACGATAAACAAACATTAGCAAAAACAAAAAATAAATAAAATATTTATGATTGTAGACTGACGTTTTATCTTGGTCATTGGAATTCAACTAATCAATATATATTCTCTGAAACGGAGAATAACTTCAATGAGCTTGTAATTTGAACAAATTTGCATAATATAATCAGGTGTATAGATGATCAAAATATATACTATTATGTTAACCTAGAATTATATATATATATATATATATAAACATTTTTTGAAAAACCATAACAATGTAATTTGTCGAAATAAATAAATAACATTTATTTATTTCAAACTGAGCTTTCGAATATAAAATATTCCTCGTCAGAGAGTTTTTTTTTTCTTCTTTTTTTTTCATCGTCTGGTGGTATTGACTTGGTGAGAAAGAATGTCCGTGTCTTAAGGGCGCGGTTCAGCCATTTTGAATAGAAAGGAGTAGACACATTATTATAAACCATTGTTTCGTAAAGGTATAAACATTTTTTTGAAAAACCATAGCAATGTAATTTGTTGAAATAAATAAATAACATTTATTTATTTCAAACTGAGCTTTCGAATATAAAATATTCCTCGTCAGAGATTTTTTTTTTCTTCTTTTTTTTTCATCGTCTGGTGGTATTGACTTGGTGAGAAAGAATGTCCGTGTCTTAAGGGCGCGGTTCAGCCATTTTGAATAGAAAGGAGTAGACACATTATTATAAACCATTGTTTCGTAAAGGTATAAACATTTTTTTGAAAAACCATAACAATGTAATTTGTTGAAATAAATAAATAACATTTATTTATTTCAAACTGAGCTTTGTGTGTACGCGCGCACATCTCTTTTGACATATAACTATAAAGAATTCGGGCAAAATTTCGTTTTAGTTAATTTAATACAAAAGGTAAAAGGTACAGATCGACCACTCGAAAATGTATCTACCCATGGATTAAGAAATAAACGAACAGATTCTTATGAAATTTGGAACATAGATATCAGACATGAAATGAAGCCTAACGTATGTATAAGGTTTGGTATGGTTTAGTAGTTTTGTTTTACGGCATATCAACCCTTTTTGGGTTATTTAATGCCGAATCTGGTCATTATAGAAAAAGTTTTTATGCTTCAAGTTCTTTATATCTTCAAATGTTTAATCATCGTTTTTGGTTTGGTAGTTTTGTTTTACGGCATATCAACCCTTTTTGGGTTATTTAATGCCAAATCTGGTCATTATAGTAAAAGATTTATGCTTCAAGTTCTAAAAATAAAATTAAAAAGGGGAGGGAGAAAGGGAGAGGGGCTGTTGTTTTTGTTTTTGGTTTTGTAGAACATAATTAAGTTTTACAAAAAAAAAAAAAAAAACGTCAATGTAGGTGAATTTCGTCTCAGGGAGCCACAGGGCAGCCCGTATGTATAAGTAAAATCAAAATAAAATCAAAATAAAATAACTAAATAGATTGCACCTCATAGTTTAGAGTATAGTTTTCTCATTGCATACTATATTTAATAAAGGATTTATATAAATATGCATGCAACTGAATTATATAAGCTAAAAATCGTAACTAACTTATTTTATAATGCAATTGTTAACATTTATATCGACACTCAAAAATGCATTAAAGAATTGTACCTACCAGTTATTAAGCCAATATGTTAAATCTTTTATAAATCAGATTCGCTGAGTGTTTTTTAAAGATCCTTTTCGGTAAAATCCACAACGAATTGTAACAGACTCCATTAACATTGTGTTGAAATCCAGTATTACATTAGCATTCTCCACATGGAATAATTGAGACGTTTAGAACTCATGCTTTCTTAAATAAGTCGATCCTTTGTTATGATTGGTCGATTATACGCAAACGCACAACCGTCGGAAATCAATTGCTTAAGTGTCCCGCCAATAACCAAAACACAATTGATTATCTGATTGGCTAAATGTGAGCGGACTTTTAAAGTGCGCACTTAATTTATTAATGAATTCTATTGAAATACACAAAGCAGATACAAACACGGTATACTATCTTACCCTATGTAACTAAAGTTAAAGCCGACACTCCTAATATATATATATATATATATATATATATATATATATATATATAAACACTGAATGACAGTCACCAATAAGGTGTCGGAAAACAGGGAGGGGTCCCCCCTCTAGGAGTGATCAAAAAGCCTGATGGTGATCATTTTATATATATATATATATATATATATATATATATATATACATACATTGATTTTAATAATAATGGCAATGTAGCCATACTTCCAAGGACGGAAAGGCCTATAATACTAAAGCGAGAAAGAATAAAGAATAAATTATTCATTCCTTACTCTAGTAAAACGGTTAAAATATTACAAAAATGTGAATGGAGCAGAAAAAAGAAAAAAAGATGGTGGTGAAATCGAGACGTCTTTCGAGTCGACTCATTTTCAAGATATTACGTCGACTAAAATAGGGTTTTTGAATAGCGAATTAAAATTGTGGTGAATACATGGATTATCGAATGATTACAACAACAAAAAAATGTTGTACCCATCAGTTCCAAACTGTGGGTGTACTCCTTCTGTCTGCTTGCACAGAGACGGTTTTCGTAAGTTGATGGTGACCGCTTCGGGAATCTTAAGGTGATTCTTCGAGCGAGCCCTGTGCAAGACAGTAATGGCCTCATCCGAATACCCCTCAGTGCATAATTGGCAATCCAATAAATGGTCGCCGATGGCCGACTCATGAGCTCGTAAACTACCGGATATATATATATGGATATATATATATATATATATATATATATACATATATATATATATATATATATATATATATAAGGTGTCGGAAAACAGGAGTAATCAAAAACACTGATAGTGATGATATACATAATCATCACATTCAGGGTTTTTGATCGCTCCTAGAGGAGGAACTCCTCCCTGTTTCTTGACACGTTATTGGTGATTGTCATTCAATGTTTTTTTTCCACATATATATATATATATATATTATATAAATGGCATCAATAATTATGGCATTTTTCCGAGCAGAAGTTACAAATTTAAATTAATGTGATTTTTGCCGCCAAACATACTGATATTATGTTTGCAAATCGAATTATATTATTTCTCATGAGAATTTAAAATACCAAATGTAATCACTAATTCCTTAAATATGACCTAAATTAGATTAGAATTCTGAATTGAAAGAATTATTTGGAATTGGCAGTATGCATACAAATTAAAAGATGAAAAAAATGTGTGCTTTATTAAAAGTTTCGGCTTTTTACCTTGGCGGCCAGGGTTCGAATCACAAAGGTTTTTATAAATACATTTATTACGATAGACATGACGTGTATTATTATAGTGTATATGACGAAACTTCTACGCTACTTATATTAAAACAACTCACCTACACGTTAAGAATCCGCCCGTTTTTTTCAAGGTCAACTTAATACCAAGTAAATGCTGCGACTAGAACCATGTGTGTAGGCAGCAGGAACACACACATACCAATGAAACTCCCATACCATTTTACACACATTATTAATGTTATGGTCTTATGTTGATCTACCCTATTTCCGAAGTTAATGGACTGTTCCAAAGAATATGAATAGAGTTACGACAAAGTGTCGTAACATTCATTGCTGACAGTCACAGCAACAGTATCGGACACAGACTTTCTGTAACATACACTCTTATAAATATACCACGGTGTCTTCATTATTATCGGCCTTTCAAAGTCACAACAATTACTTACTCAGAGCGGAACTTTTTATGAGGTTCATCCTAAAAAGTATATAGATTGGATAAAATATAGACAACAGCCGCGTCTTTCGAAAATGTACTACGAGCCACGCTGACGATTTAAAAAAATAACGTTATCCTGCACCATCGCAAATTTAAGAATCTATGAATGATTGGAATCGACAATCTGAAGGAGTATACGATTTCTAACTGTGGTGGCTCTGTTAAAGGGACCAAAATGAAGACACGAACACAGTATAAAGTAGTAACAAGTGTATTAATAAAATAAAGTACAGAGGGAAGAAATATGCACCTGGTAAGTAGAGTTCGACTATCTTACTGGATTCCGGCGAGAGTTAATTGTCGTTGGCATTTATTGAGCAAAGAGGAAGAGTTCATGTTTTACATAGGTAAGTCACCGTTCTCGAGTATTACCTCCGCAGGAGAATTAATAGCGTTTCCTTTTCGGGTCTATTACGATCAGATCCGTTAGTCTTCGCTTTCGTTTTTGATTGTCTTGGTTCCGGAGCTGCCTGGGGGATCTCAATGTCAAAGGTGTCATATATGGTGTCTATAATTGCTTCTTCCTGGGGAGCGCTGTCGGTGTCGTCCGATAGTCGTTTTTTAAATTGATTTAAATGTCTCTTATGAGAAAACTTAGGGCCTTGAATTATGTATACCATATTTCCAATCCGCTTCTCAATTGTCCCCAGTTCTTAGAACGATTTATTATTTTTAAACATTTAAAAAACATTTTTTCCCCTGGGACGTAACGTTTTCCTGGTACTGCATTCTTTCGTCCCGGTTTTGTCTGTTTTGGAAGCAGTTTGTCAAAAACGGATCGTATCTTGCGCGCAAACATTACCTCAGCGGGGGGGATAATGAAGATGGTGTATTCGTGTTTGGCGTGATCCTGTACACCTGAAGGAACTGTTGTAGGGCTTTTTTCCGTAGGAATGCCTCTAGCCTTCTTCAGGGCTCTTTTCAGTGTATCGAAAAAACGCTCTGCTTGGCCATTTGATCTCGGGTGGTATGCTGGGGTAGTAATATGTTCTATTTGGAACGTATCACATAATTCCTTGAATTCAGCGGACGTGAACTGTGTTCCGTTGTCGCTGACTAAACAATCCACCAACCCGAAACGGGCGAACAATTCGTGGAGGTAGTTTAGACTTTTGCATCGGCACATTTCGGGCCATTTTGTGAAACTATCTACTACAATTAAATAGTTAAAACCGTCTAATGGGCCTGCGAAGTCTATATGGATCCTGGACCACGGTCGGTCCGTTTTCGACCAAGGACTGTATTTGATCGGAGGTGCCTTTGCTGCCAATGCACAGCCTTTGCACGTCTTTACGATTTTCTCGATATCCTGGTCCATGTTAGGCCAGTACACGTAGCTCCTCATCAAGCTCTTCATTCTTGTAGTCCCTGGGTGGCTAACATGGAAATCTTTAAGAATTCTCATTTGAAGAGTTTTGGGAATAACGACTCCCTCGCTATACAAGAGTACCTCATCGCATAGGGAGAAAATGTCTAAAGTTTTTTTGCTCCTTTTCAATTAATTTAGTCTTTGTCATCTTAATAAACTAGTCACCGAGAGACACGGGGAGTTCCCTTACTTTGTTCCGTAATGTCGAGTTAATTTCTCCTTCCGTTCGAAGGGAGGAACTCACAGTGTCTACCAGGGGTTCACTACGTTTTGGGATGAGTCTTGACAATCCGTCAGCGTGACAGATTTTTTTTCGAGGGGAGGTATTCCATCTTAAAATTATAATTTAAAAGGATTGTTCCCCACATCTGCAGTTAGCTGTGCGTACGGGCATACCTTTTTTTGACATAAAAATTGTGAGTAAATGTTTATGATCCGTTTGTAAAGTAAAATATCTACCGTGTATGTAACGGTGGAATTTCGATATTGCAAATATGATCCCTAAAGACTCCTTTTCTATTTGGAAGTAGTTCTTTTCTGCTGGTAGCAGTGTCCTCTATGCGCGAGTTATTGGTTTGTGAGTCCCGTCTGGCATTTTGTGTAAAATGCATGCCCCGATGCCATATGAGGTTGCGTCGCATGCGACAATAATCTCAAAGTCTGGATTATAGTGAGTTAGAAAAAGATCGGATGTTAGGACTTTTTTCATTTTCTCGAATGCCTCCTGGCATTCAGTTGTCCATTCCCACTCTTTGTCTTTTTTCAGAAGTTCATTCATTGGAGCACAGAGGTTATGCATATTAGGTATAAAAACTAGGTAGTAGTTAACTAGTTCAAGAAAACTTTGTAAAGATGCGATATTTTCAGGAGCCGGCATGTCCTGAATTGCAGTAGCCCGTTCTGGGTCTGGTCTCCTGCCATCTTTGTCAATAATGTGGCCCAGATATTTGATTTTCTTCATAGAAAAATCACATTTGGCTTCTTCGAGTTTAAACCGTACTCTTGGATTCGCGAGACAACTTTGTGGATGTGTTCCCGGTGTTGTTCTTTGGTATGACTAGTCATTAAAATGTCGTCTAGGTATGCTATCGTGAATTCCAGTCCGTTTAACATAGTATACATTACCTGCTGGAATATGGCCGGTGCGACCTTGACACTGAAAGCGAGTCCCCTGAATTAGTATAACCCGCGATGGGTGCTTATACATAGTAGTGTCGAGCGTTCTTCCTCCACGGGTATCTGTAAATATGAGTCACTTCAATCTATTTTGGAGAAACATCTTCCTCCATTTAATTTAGTAAATATTTCGTCTAGGCACGGAAAAGGATAATGGTAATCCTTTAGTGATGCATTCAATCCAGTCGAAAAATCTTCAGTTTTCTTTTTAACATAGACAGTCGGAGCAGCACATTCGTTATATTCAATTTTAGAAAGAATGCCGGTCTTAACTAGTCCGTCTAGTTCTTCATTTATTTTCTCGAGATAGGCGAAAGGTACATTCCTTTTCTTTTTAAATACGGGTTGGATGTTTTCCTTTAATTCAAATTTTGCCGCCATCTTTTTGCATCGACCCAGTCCATTTGAAAAAAATTCTGGGAAGATTTTTTTCAAATCTTCTTTTAATTTATCTGCTTCGGTTGTCAGGCTTTTTATTTTTTGGCAAAAAACGTAAATGGGTAAATCTCATAGATTAAAATGGCTATTCCACTCTGTCCCAAATAAATTGCAAGTTTTTCTTAACACGAACATTTTTAATTTTTTTTTTTCCGTTAAACTTAACGTTAGTTATAATCTCATCTTCAAATTTTATTTTTTCCCCAGTCACCGATCTGGCTACTTTGTTTGATTTTAACATGGTTGGTTTACCCAATCTTTTCCATGTCTGCAGGTTGATGATAGTTAAATCAGACCCGGAGTCTAATTGTAACTTTATTCTTTCGTTAGGGATTTGTACTTGAACGTATTTCCTTATGTTTATGCTATCCTGTTCGTCTGATCTTGCGATTTTTATCCGGCTTTTAAATCCTTTATTTGCTCTACAATGTGAGCTCTTTTGTCCGATTTTGTTACAAATTAAACAAGTTTTAAACCGGCAGGGGAAATCCATATACAAATGAAGAGCACCACAGCGCGAACAGAGGCTAGGTAGTAATTTGTTTTGTTTTTTCTTGGGGAAATTTGTTTTTGGCGAAAAGTGAGAATAGTCACTCTTTTTGGATTGGCTTGATTTTGAAGGAAAGTTAGGATATGATTTTTGTCGTACCTTTCTTATGGGGGCTATGCTCGATTCTTCTATGTCTTTCGAGTCTTGCTTCATGCTTACAAATCTCTCGCAGTCCTCTGCGACTTCTTGTAAGGTTATATTTGGCTCATTTTCTAGCTTATTCAGAACTCTGTGTCTTACTTCGGCATCTTTAGCTGATATCGGTCCGTGCACAAAAATTAAACATTTGAAATCATCTGCGCTTAGTTCGGCAAGCTTGAAATCGTCACAGTGTTTATTCACTACTGATGCGAAAGTCGTGTAATCCTCGCAGTCTTTTCTCGTTAAATTTATGCACTTCCATCTTTTGTGAAAAAGGGACATTTTGGGGCTAAACAACTTCGTCAATAACTTAACCGCTTCCGAGAAAGTTAAATCGTTGGTCTTACGGGGTAATATGTAGTCAACGAACTTTGTATGTTCGATGGTCCCTAATTTACGAAAGAGTAATCGAACTTTTTTACTGTCTGCCCAATTTTCGTAATCTATGTTGTATAGATCTTCATACCTTCTAACATGTGAAGCGAATGTTCTATCGTTGTCTGGAGAATAAGAAAAATTGTCAATTGTACTCCAAACAGTATTTTGGGAAAATGGGTATTCGTTCTCGGTATTTTGACCCCTATTCGATATTATTTGTAGCAATCGTTGTTTTAACTTTTGCTATTTTTCATCAGCTATTCATCGTTGTTCGTCGGCTTTTTGTTGTTAGACAAGCAGTTTTTCTTGAAACCTAGCTTCCATTTGATTCTGTTGTTCCGTTTGGAATTTAACGAGTTCTAACATCATAGCTTTGAAATCTTCTATGTTTACCGTTGTGTCTTTATACAATACAGCTTGTTTTTCTTCTTTTATATTACGCTGCTAACGTAATTAGTTCTTCAACCAGGAAAAAAGTCAAGCCTTTTTTTTTTTTGCTTGACAAAAAGAAATAAGGTTTTTTAATTTCGGCGGTAGTATTTTTCTTTTTTCTCTTTGGAGAGAGAAAAAGAATTGTATTATATTTCTTTGTTAAACATCTTAACTCAGTACCTGAATAAAATAATGACTCACGAGTGTCCTTCTAGAAAAATGACTTAGTTGATATTTTTTCGTAAGAGACGAAGAACTAAAGTAAAATCACGTGAATTTACTGCCTAAAAATCCGATTTTCGAGATTTCTTTTTCTTTGTCCGCCGTTTTAAAACTTTGGTGTTTGTGTAGCTTTCTCCACGTTCGTCTTTAATTTCGTCGTGCATTTGCTAGTGTTTGTCTTACACTGGATTTTTTTTTATTTCATTCGAAAAACTTCTCGTTTGATCAAAGATGAGTACGTAAGAAAAAAAATTTTTGTGAGGAAAAGGCGACGAGTGATTAAAGTTAGAAGTGTGTATATCATGTTTTTTCCTGTCAGTGGGAATATCGATGTATTAATACTAGATTGTGCGGCATTGTGCGTGTATTTGCTTGCGTTTGTTTTCTCACTGTGCTAATATATGTGAGCTTCTGCGAGTTAGTATTCATCTTTTTTCCGTCAATGCCTGTATATGCTGGACTCATTTCGGAAACGGACCCCTTTAGGAAACGGACTCCTTTCGAAAACGGACCCTTTTCGGAAACGGACCCCTTTCGGAAACGGCCTCCTTTCAGAACAGACTCATTTCGGAAACGGCCTCCTTTCGGAACGGACTCATTTCGGAAACGCCTCCTTTCGGAACGGACTCGTTTCGGAAAAGCCTCTTTTCAGAACGGACTCGTTTCGGAAAAGCCTCTTTTCAGAACGGACTCGGAAGGTGACTATTGTGAAGTGGATTCCGACTTGCACTGACGATCGAGCGATCCATGTTCAAATTGTGTCCATTCCACAGCACCACTTCTACTATGAATGTTGGCAATATTCATATGGTCTCGTCGTTGATTGTCTGATTTAAGAAACAACTGGCTAAACCAATCGCAACAACGTTACAATGTCGTACCGTGCTCCTACATGCAAATTACCGTTTTATAATTGACATTTTTCGAAAATACAATCTTTCAAAAATGTTCGACAAATTCAACCTGGCACGGAAGCTAAAGAAACGTTTTTCATGGCTGCTTTATATATTCGTGTGTCATTCACTGCAAATAGACTCTAGCAGCTTATCAGCAACTCTAAATTTATCAGAAATAACTCTAATATAATCTACTTGGTCAAGCCATAAAAAATTCTTATCAGGTAAAAGAGCCTTCACACGAAGCAGAGAAGGGGGAAAGTGGACTTTATTATATTTATATGTTATTGCTTTTTCAATATTTGTCAGAGAGTCATGGATCAATGGCAGCAATCGTACGTGAACACAGATCGGGTGTTGAAATGTTGTGAGGTCAACTATTTATAAACTCGACCAGAAATCCTTTTCTGTTTTCACTTTATTTTGCAAAATCATATCGATAAGAATCAGGTCAATATTGGTTCTAATTTAGTTTCACCGCATCACATGCGATCTAAATGGCGTTTGAATGATATATAATTTGAAGACATGATAGGATAATTCTGCTAGTATGTATTTATATTCATATAATTAGGTATGTATATATGTGCTTATATTTCTATGTATGGAACAAATAAACCAATCATTATGAATTTGGGAACACAGCTGCTGGCCGTAAGGGGTCGTAATATGAGATATATTTCGTTTCATTTAGTTTTCTGAAAAAAAAACAATAAAAACACAAAGTGTTCAATTCATTTGTAAAAATTGAGACACGTCGGATTTTTGTGAAATTTTGACAATAGGTATAAGAAATAAATAAATAAATATTGTGCAAATTTAAGTTTTTATTTGAGGTATTTTAAAGTGTTTTTACGGAGCATAAATAATATAGACACAAAATCGCATCTAAAATCCAAATGTTTCAGCTTTGGATAAAATTTAATTAGATACACATCATGATAAACACATCCCTGAATTTTAATTTCTTCTGAAGACTCCTTAATCGTATGCCTTGAATTTTAAACACTTTCAAAAATCAAAATCATGTTACAGATTTTGATTAAAATTGGAATAATGATCTTGACATAATTTTTGTAACATTATATCTTGATTTTAATCTTTGCAAAGGGACATGAAATCGGTTTCGAAGTTTTGTCTGGAGAAATTAATTTTACCTATACTCGGATGGATATTATTCTAATATATATATATATATATATATATATATATATATATAGTGTGTCAGATTGTATATGAAAACAAATTAATAAAGTGCTCGATCATATAAGAGAGCTAATATAATTTATTTAGATACTGTATATTACATATTTCAGAAATGTACTGCGGTTTCATCTAAAAGGGTAGATTTAGACATCTTTAGTAAATTTCTGTGCCTAATTGAATCGTCGGCATGCTGAAATTATTGTAGTCACGGCCCGATGGGGAATGGCGTCAACAATGACAGAAAACGGTGTATCTCTGAGGGGGTCCCCGAAAAAAAACCCGTGTGGAACAGTGGTTTATCAAGATTTAAGTGTGTTCGATGTTAGTTCGTGTTTGAAAGGCATCCATGTTATTCCCTCGAAAGTGTATTTATTAATTTATTCATCTGTTCAATTATGGATTTATAGGTTTGGTTTGGTAGTTTTGTTTTACGGCATATCAACCCTTTTTGGGTTATTTAATGCCGAATCTGGTCATTATAGTAAAAGTTTTTATGCTTCAAGTTCTTTATATCTTCAAATGTTTAATCATCGTTTTTGGTTTGGTAGTTTTGTTTTACGGCATATCAACCCTTTTTGGGTTATTTAATGCCGAATCTGGTCATTATAGTAAAAGTTTTTATGCTTCAAGTTCTTTATATATTCAAATGTTTAATCATCGTTTTTGGTTTGGTAGTTTTGTTTTACGGCATATCAACCCTTTTTGGGTTATTTAATGCCGAATCTGGTCATTATAGTAAAAGATTTATGCTTCAAGTTCTAAAAATAAAATAAAAAAGGGGAGGGAGAAAGGGAGAGGGGCTGTTGTTTTTGTTTTTGGTTTTGTAGAACATAATTAAGTTTTACAAAAAAAAAAAAAGGAGAAAAACAAAAAAAAACGTCAATGTAGGTGAATTTCGTCTCAGGGAGCCACAGGGCAGCCTGATCTGGTATCACCAGGATGGATTTATAATATTATTGTTTTACCTAGTCTGACAAAATACGAAAGGGGCGGCTTTGAAGTATACCCTTTGGGTTTGTGAAATTAGAATGCTTTTCTGTTGTCGTTTTGGGGTTTAAATTTACGTATCAGATTAATTGTTCGATATATATGGCTGAAAAGGATGATGCAATAACATCTCTTTGAATTTAAAGTGTTTGTTTATTATCGTTTATTCAATTGGTATTTTCGTATTTTCTGGTTGTTAATGGACGAAAACGCCGTATTATTAAATAAACAGTGTTCCGTTGATATGTCCCGTTTATAATATTTGGCGTAATGTCAGCTAATATATTGCTATAGTAATATAAAGACTTACAACATTGTATTGACGGCTTGTGTCAGAGAAAACGTATCAACAGAAAACATTACCGGAGTAGAAGACTGCAACATAACTGTGTTCAGATCAAATGTCAACATGTTCCTGTTATTAATCGTCCCCACAGTATTTCAACTTGGTCAGTCTCAAAAATCATTCTGAATCCTCTCAACCGACCATGATTTCATCCTAAACAACTTCATCCTCGAAAAGCCTTAGGTTGCTCAGTGGTGATACGTTAGTTAAATAATATTCAACAAATCGTTTCTTAATTTATCTCAACAAATATAACACGTTAGTAATATTTAACAGCTACTTTGTGGGAAACCAGAAAGAATAGCTTCTCTGTAGAATAAGGAACCTTTACTTTTCAAATCATTTAATTAAAAGTGACTTAAAGCATCGTGCAGAAGTTTTCTGTCAGATAGAAGCATCAAAAGAAATCAGATGGTGAAGATTCTCCAATTGCATAAAGAGGAATGACAAAAGGAAACTTAAACAAATTGTTCCACATGTCCATACCACTGTAGGTGGTTGCAACGCAGAGCTGACTCCAGTCCTGAAACTTTCTGCCTGAATAGCATGGAGTCAGAACGCTGTCTTCAGGACAAACACCACACATCCACCGAAATATACTTGTAATTCATTTGCATCCCAACAAAGACCGAGTTAGCTGGAACCAAAAACTTACTTGGATGTAACATGACACTACAGACAAATCTATTGTAAATATCATTACTTCCTCCGTGTTGCAAGGGTAAGGCGGAATGTTGCTAGAACAGTGTTTATTAGCAAAGAATACCGTCTTTGAGATTACAACAACCATCTTCAAATCCAATGCCAACAGATTTCTCTCATAAACCGTTTCTACAATATTCTAACTTGGTTTATCTCAAAAACCATTATGAATTCTCTCAACTGACAATAATTGTATCCTATAAATCTTCATCCTCAAATAGCCTTTAGGTTGCTAAGTGCTGATACCTTAATAAAACGATATTAAACAAATCGATTCTTAATTTATCTCAACGGATATAACACGTTAGTTATACCTAACAACAGTTACTCCGTAAGAAACCAGAAATAATTGATTCTCTGTAAAATAAAGATCCTTAACTTTTCCAATCATTTAATTAAAAGTGTCATATTCTCTGCTAATTCATCAAGTCATCAAACGTCAAGATCGATACACGTTTTCCATAAATCAATAGTCACAGCTGCAGAAACAAAGATCGAAGGCTGAATATATTATGCCGTCTGATTGGTTGAGAAAATCCCGTATTTGATTTACTTACAGAATGCAATGCAAGCTTCGATTTGTTTCAAGGAAAAGTGACCTACATAGCTGGTATATTTATATTAGGACGCCAATCACTGTATAATATAAGATAGTTGATATATGTAAAATATAAACATGAACCATTTAAGATAAAGGATATTATTTTGAACACTTGTCGGTTGATAGAAAATAAAATGTTTTAAAAATATTAATAACGTGGAGGTATTAACCTCCAAAATGATGCTTCGGTGATGAAGGCACATTTTCATTATTAGACCACCTCAACGCTCTATTTTATCGAGATCCTGAGCGCATTATAGAGTTCTCAGTCGACAGTGTAGGTCTCAACTTTAAAATATGTTATAATCAGAACGCGTGTTTTGGAATGGTATTAGCGGGAGGTGGAATACAGTCAATTAAATTTGCCATAAGCGTAGAGGCGCATATTTAGAAAATGTCTTGTAAGCATTTACTTTTACGAAAAAAAGAATTCTGAATGAACAGTCATTTTAATTTTTATAATTTTAGCTTTTTGGACATCCAAACTTTTCTTGCCTTGTACATGATATGAATCACGTTTATATTGAGAAGGCAATAGATTAATAGAAAATAATGAAATTAAAATGAGAAACAATGAAGAAGAAAAAGAACAAAAAAGGAAAAAAAAAGAAATGAACAAAAAAGAAACCAAGAGAAATAAAAGAAAACGAAAAAAAGAAAAAAAAGGAAAACAAGTTTTAAAAAAGAAAAAAGAAAATTAAAAAAATAGAAAATATAAACAAAAAATTAAAGAAAAAAAACAAAAAATTACACAAAAAATTAAAGAAAACATTAAACAGAAAACATCAAACAGAAAACATTAAACAGAAAACATTAAACAGAAAACATTAAACAGAACACTTAAAGTACTAATAATATCAATTTTATTTTTAAGAAAGCAAGATAGAGTAGATTTTAAATTAATGAAAAGTTAAAATAATTAGACATAAAACGTCTATAATAGAGTATATGGAAACAAACCTAGAAATATGGATATGACTTGAAAATACAATTCTAATTATAATGAAAAAAATACTATCAATCAAATTTAATGCAAATCTGAAATATTTAATTTTTCAAATGAGAGGGTTTGTCTATATTAGTTGTTCTAAAAACGTTTAACATACTATAGAAACCTGAAAGTGTGAAGAAGTATTTATTAATAGTCTCCTATTAATAGTACCTATTGTTAATATTTTACAAACATCGGAGGTGCTTGCGTTTTCACGGTTTACATGTGCTAAATTAATCTAAATATAGGGTTCATTACGCTAACTCAGGCCTAGCACATATGTTTCAAAATCAATAACAATCGATAAATTCGTTCAAGACTGAATTATGTACATACACATATATAAATATGTTAATACACGTTACTTTATATGGAGCTGGTCAGACAATATAAATAAACTGGCATTAGGAAATCACATCCAAACGTAACTTTTAAATGAACCTTTTCCAAAGTACGTTAAAATTAAAACAATTCCATCACATTACTGCATCAATTTTACGGTACTGTTAAATATTCAATTAAAATCTTATTTATAACAACAGGTTCGACATGCACGAGCTGTTTAAAAATAAATATATCATTACGTGGCACGTCTATTTATTGGTTAAAAGAAGAAAACACAGAAATCGACAGATTTAAATTTTAACATTTCATGAGACACCCTATCAATGTTATTACACAACTAGACTAGCTCTTCGTGCAATTATCTTCTCAATAAAATGTAAATATTTGTGAACAAAAATTAAGAGAAATCACAAGTGGAGGGGTTCCAATGACATAATTCCGGGCAACGTCGGGTAAATACAGTTATTTTCTTATAAATAACAATTATAAGAAACGTTTTAAACCACCGATTGCCATTTCTGATAGCACCCTGACCGAGAATCCTAACGTTCACAAAAAACATGAATTCGAATAAAATTATAGAAGACACTGCTAAGTCTCCTGGAATGAATGAATGTAAGCTCCCTTTACTGGGCAAGAAAACACTTCACACCTGCCAGTATCTTATACCTATACTACACCACTTCATCTTGAACATGGTGCAAAAGAGAGTATCTAACCTAATAGGCCCCTTGCTATCTATAAAAATCCAACCACTTCCCATCGATTTAATGTTGCATCCCTCTGCTTATTTTAGAAATACCTCCACGAGAAGTGCACAAGCGAACTTAATTTGTATCTACACAAGGTAAATACACCCGACGAATCTGACAAGCAGCAAAATCACACCCTTTCACTCTAGAAGATGTAAGATCCCGAAAACCTTTCTATTCAAATAGTTTCTTTCCTCGGAACGCTGACCTTTGGAATTCCCTTTCTGCGCTCTTCCCCCCCCCGACTGTACAAACATGAAGAACATTAAATTTAATGTGAACTAACCACTGCTGCACAAACCCTCACTAAAGATCTTTCCAATAAAACTGCCGACTAATCACAGTAGCTCCTTACGTCCGAGTTGCAATACGTCTTGTTTTGGAAGAAATTAATTTAAAAAACAGATCATAATTAGGATGGTCTGATAGACATTATTACAATGTAAGATTATCTCTGTCGTATGTCGTCAACTCTAAATTTAATAGAAATTACTTTGAAAGACGCAGCAGTCAGACTTTGCTTTTCTTTGTACTTTAAGAAATGTTGTCTGCATTATTGCAAATAATTTATTACTAGTGATTTTTTTCTAGTATTTATGACGAACGAAAATATACGACACTGCCCCCTCCTTAAAGAGATATTAATGCCTGGTAGAATGGTATCATTATATCATAGCAGATACTGCACCACGCACCAGCCCAAAATGGGTGTAATACCTGTGATGAAGATATCAACATAGAACAGTTACTACACTACCTCCACACCATCCAAAAAGGAAGAGGTAATGCTTGGGAGGATGGTATCATTGCAACAGAACAGATAATACCTCTACCCCTCTCAAAAACGGAGGAGGTAATGCATGAGAAGAGTATCATGACAACAGAACAGATACTACACTACTTCTCCACCATCAACAAATGAGGAGGTAATGCCTGGGAGGTTGGTATAATGACAACAGAGCAGATAATACACTACGCTATGCCTCTGAATTGAGCATTTAAATATAGTACAGTAGTCTGAAATAGTGTATACTATACTATTTCATAATAAGTACAATAGTCTTAATAGTATAGTTTTGGCTTCAGACAGACAGATACATAATATCCATTATTAATAGATATATCTCAATACGAAAATATGACACGAAGACAACAAATAAATCGTAGCTAAAAAACAGTTCGATACAAAGTTTGTTATACTGAAAACAGTTTATATATCGTTAAATCCAACGATGCATGACTTGAACTGACGCTAGAAGCGTCTTCATTCCGTCTGTAAACGTTAGCAATTAGCACGATTGCACGTCTGTCTCTGCTTAATTTACGGTTGACACACTCGTTTGACAGGCCTCATCACTGTGACCAGATTACACTTCCAGTTGATTTATTTGCACCGTCAAACACTCGATTTAAGAGTTTAATGACGCTTTATATTCCGGTTACCCCCCAACAATCGTCTTCAGTAATGAGGTAAACAGGGTTCGGTCAATATTGGTTGTATCTGAGACCTGGCAGAAACATGTGATTCAATTCATCAATGAAGATCGTTGAGTTCATTGTCAATAGGATTTTATTTTCATTCTTTAGCTTTTTATTATCTTGCCACTGTATAAACATTTTGGGATATTTTATTTCGATGATTGGTTTGGTTGTTTTGTGTTAAAGCATATCAATCCCTTTCGGGTTATTTAATGCTGAATCCGGTAATTTTGGTAAATGTTTTTTTTAATGTTTCAAAGGTTTTTATATTTTCACATATTTATTTATGGTGTTGTATTTTGTTGTTTTGTAGAGGAAAATGTTTTTTTCTTTAGTTTTGCAAGACATGGTTTTAGTTGAGTTGTGCAAAGAGAAAGCTAAAAAAATAACATTAATGTCTGCTGCATTTGAAGTTAAAGAAGTCAGTATCTTCAGACTGCCTAATCTGTATTTAAAAAAAACTGATGTTTAACGGTAAATGCACCCTATTACGATTTCACTTAACCATGCGGCTAAATAAAGTGTAAATGGTTAGAGTTAGGGTTAGGGTTCTGCTCTCTTAGACAAGAACGTAGAGTGGATATCGACACATTTATAGCTTTATTTATAAACTAGCGGGACTCGTGGAACTTACATAATTGCATCCTTCATCCGGAGTCGGAAGGAGAAAGTGCACGAGATTTGACGGAAATTTATTCCTGAATTCGCTAGCCAGCCGCTTACTGCTGATCTCAATTCGGGCCGGTTATTATAACTATTTTGAACATTCACAACTGCAATGCTCATTCCATTACATCTTGATATATCGTGCACTCCCATCGTAAAAAAGAGGATAGGTGATTACGTACATATGAACAATAAATGCCTTAGTGTATTGTTATATACATTTCTTACAAATCATTTAAGGTGGATGTACAGGAAAAAAGCGTTACATGTATAGCGATTGATACACTAGAATTTTAAGACATCTAATCTTCTGTGTCTCTTTCGTGGCAATGCCTGCCGCAATCATGTTGCCTAACAAGCAAACCAATGCTGTCTATTTTTTTTAGCATTATTTACTCATATACAAACCAATCTCTGTGTGCCACAGATACTATGAAAAGTTTTGGTCAGAGAACAGACAAATCAGTAATAACTATTTTGTACATTCATAAGTAAACTTTTCGATTTTTACACAGGCGAAAGTCGACATTCATATTTGTATGGGTAAAATACTAGGTCATTTTATCGATGCACTCCCGTCTTAAATCGGGTGTTTTTTCGTGGCTCGCCAAGTAGAATAGGCGGTAAAGACATGAAAAATGTCATAATTTAAAAGTTAAATATCTGGTAAACTAATGATTTTCGATGGATATGAATAACTTGTTATTTTGTAGCAGTTAATACGTAGCCAACCAAACAGTTAGGAGACAGGAATGAATCTATAAAAATAACAACTATTAAGCCATCTATAAGAAAGCTAAAAGAATATATATATATATATATATATATATATATATATATATAGTCTTGGAAGTTTCTCAACAATTAAAACTATATAAAAAAAAACCCCAAAAACCTTAAGTCCCAAGTCGTTCAGTGGAAAATCACTCCTGTAAGTCAATTTAACTTTTACATTTATTATATTAGTTTGCTTCTAACATTATTTAAGGGATCATCAGTTGTTTACCATGAAAAATTGTTTCGGGAATTTAATTTGTAGATATATATATATATACACACATATTTATATACACATATATATATACACATATATATATATACACATATATATATATATATATACACACACACATATATATACACATATATATATATATACACACATTTATATGCACCCATATTTATATATATATATATATATACTTACACGAAGACGCAGCGTATTATATTCGAATACACACTTATTACATTTGCTAAAAGTTGCCTCTCAACTGGTTTTATTGTCATTGACGCTCGTTTCTTTATACTTTTTCGTATTTACACAAAGAATAAAAAAATATAGATTCAAAACATCACTTCAGTCTCTGAGACTATCAGATGTGCTAACTCTTAAAACAACAAGTGCTACATATATTGAATAGAATACAAAATACGCATCGATTATCAATTTCAACGTCTGGTGCTTTTCTTCTTATTTATTTTACTAAGTCAAACGACAAAGAAACTATATAAAAATAGAATCAATTCTCTGCAATACTAAAAAGATTTAAAGCTAATATATATATATATATATATATATACAGGGTGGGCCAAAATAAGGGTCTTATCTTTAAATTTGAATAACTTGAATTTGAATAACTTCCACAAAATAAAAGTTAAACTCACCAAACTTTATGTGTGTGTAGACTGACCCTTCCGAGATTTTTTGAAATAAACAAAACAAATTTTAGCCGAAAAACACTTCTTAAAACTTACAAAAACTAAAGTATTGTTTTTTACACTGTTTTGAGTTTTTTAAGCAAAAATAATGTTTTCTAAATGAGGGTACGTTCCTTAGGGCTAATACGGCTCATGCTTGCTTCGGAAGGGGTCCTTTACTTATTCTAAAAAAAAAAAAAAAATCAAAAAAAATCAATAAATAAAAAAGTTATGTGATTTTTAAAAATAGGACCCTTATTTTTGCCCACCCTGTATATGAGAAAGGAAGGATTAAGGTAACCCGACGTAATGGGAAAAGAATAAGGAAAAATGAAAAAGGATGTTTTTTTATATACTCATCAACGTTTCGTCTTTATTTGTAAGAGTTCCTAAGGATGATAATTTTAAGAAAAATGTCATGCAAGTACGTGGCTACTACTTTTTCTCATCAACCCATCATGTCAACCCAATATTTTCACGTACTTGCATGACATTTTTCTAATACCCCATCGTCCATAGATAGATGACAGGAAACGTATTGGCATCTAAATTCTGGAACTGGGTCAACAATAGTAAAACTAAATTAGGCATAAATACGATGATGCTCTAATATCAAATGAACATTGAAATGTCTCCCGAAATGTTGAATTCCATTTTCTATCTGGCTGACTCCTGATTAATCCGATTCCATTGATGATTCGATCTCGGCGAACTGTTAATGTGATATCTAGAATTAAATCTTCAATATTGATGTTCAGGTTGAGCATTGATTTGAAATAGAAAATCGAATACATTTTCATCTTGATTAAGGTTTTCAAGGATAAAAATCTGCACGACCTTGTGCAAATATGCACTTATACTTTGATGTTTTAAAATAGAAAACGATTTTCCGTGGTTGACGCACGGAATAGGATTTACACCTGACATAATTAACATCGATATTTTACGAAAAGTAGGATATCTTTCTTAATTGTTTCACATTTTTACTGCATTTTGTTAAATGTTATACCTATTTCGAAATTCTAAAAAAATGTCGTACCTATTTCGAAATTCTAAAAAAATGTCGTACCTATTTCGAAATTCTAAAAAAATGTTGTACCTATTTCGAAATTCTAAAAAAATGTTGTACCTATTTCGAAATTCTAAAAAAATGTCGTACCTATTTCGAAATTCTAAAAAAATGTCGTACCTATTTCGAAATTCTAAAAAAATGTCGTACATATTTCGAAATTCTAAAAAAATGTCGTACATATTTCGAAATTCTAAAAAAATGTCGTACATATTTCGAAATTCTAAAAAAATGTCGTACCTATTTCGAAATTCTAAAAAAATGTTGTACCTATTTCGAAATTCTAAAAAAATGTCATACCTATTTCGAAATTCTAAAAAAATGTCATACCTATTTCGAAATTCCAAAGTGTCGTATATATTTCGAAATTTCAAAGTGTCATTAATATTTCGAAATTTTAAAATGTCATATATATTTAATAATAATAATAATATATATATATATATATATATATATAATATAAACCCAATGGGATACAGATGGTTTAATATTTTTAAGACCTTACATCTAACTACGAACGGGCGCCTCTGTAGGAGTTTTGGGTTTTTTTTAACGCGTTTGAATTATATCGCAAAACCCTTAGAAGGGATAAATTGAAAAATATATTGTGCATATGTTTATTTAGAGACGACAATATCATGGAGATCACTTTAAGATTTCAGCGTTGCCTGTATACAACAAAAGGGTTACTTTATAAGCTATAACGTTTCTCTCGTGAAGGCAACAATTAAAAAAACTGAAATAATCTAATAAAAGTATATATCTTATATAAATAGGCTTTTGACCGTCTGTCGGACATCATTTTTCCGTCAGACACATTTTTGAAACGTAATAAATACATTGAAGAACTTGTCTCAGACAACTACTTGTAGAAAGAGAAAATATTGCATTGATAGGAAATAATAAATCCCAACAAATAAGTCAGATGCCATAACTGGAAATCGAAACTGCAACCTGGAGATTTTAAGTCTAACGTTCCCTAAACCGAGCTATTTGGAGCTTAAAATGTAACCTAAAAAAATAATTATGGTTTAAGCGTGACGTTATACAGTCATGATTTGTGTCATGTTTCAAAACTTGAATTCAAACACAATTATTAAATAAATGAATAATTAAACAATCAATAGCGTTGGAATATTAGAACTTGGGCCAGTAGGAGTCATTACTCTAGTTTATTTACATTTAGGTATAGTAGATCTTAATATATTTGTATGAAAAAGATTAACTTCATATTAACTGGTTTGAATTTTTTACAAGAGAGCTGCTACGCATAATGTGAGCTATACTTTGTTTCATTTAGCTTTATTTAAATGAAAGCGAAGATCTAAGAGTTGTTAACATTCAGATACGTCAGATTTTTGTGAAATTAAAAATTTATGTATTAGACAAAAATGAATAATTATTCTCCAAATTTCAATTTTTTAAAAATATTTTAAAGAGGTTTTAGGGGTGATAATATGGGCACACTCTCTCGTTAAATGTTCAAATATTTACGATTTTTATTGAATTTAATAGTCATTAGACACCAGTTAGGCAAGGTTCTCTTCATTTTAATTGCTTCACAAGGCGTCTACATCTAAAGGCTTTAATTTAAAATATTTTGTAGAATCAAAGTTATATATAGATTCTGATCCAAATTGGAATGAAGATTTCAGACATAGGGCTTATTATCATGTTATCTTGATTTTAATCTTCACACCAAGAGAAATGTGCTGCAAACTATCCTGTTCGAGGAATTTAGTTTACCATCTTTTTCGTCACATTATACAAAAACAAAATGGAGATGGACATATTAACATATTCCTGAGAGAAAAACTATCGAATACTAAAAACGTATATATAATTGGATATTGCACGACTTTAAAAAAAACGTAACAGAATGTAACGACCGAAGTATGTAGTTCTATAATAATGAATCTATAGTTCATTTGAAATCGGTTATTATTATATTAACATAATAACTCAAATCCCGAAGTACCGTCTTTTTATTTGGATTCTCTTGATTGATGGCGTTCATAACTGCAATCGAACAGATCGCTAATTTCATCAAAATAAATAGTAACCTATTGACTCATAGAACTCCATTGAAAAGTGTCTTTCAACGGGTAAAATCGATATGTATATAAGTTTGGTTTACGGCATATCAACCAGCTATAGGTTATTTAAGCAAAATAAAGTTGTCAAATGAAATACTATAGGTAGGATATTATTTATATTGTTTTGTTTTTTTAAATTGAACTTGAATTTTTGTTCAGAGTCCACTTCCTATAAAATCGAAGATGTTGATCGTGTTTGTGTTATTAAACTGGGCCTTCTCGAGTTGTAGTATTTCATTCGGCTTTGTTGATGATCCAAGCAGTCTATTAATATATGTTTTACTGTATAAGATTCTTGACATGATATACACATTGGAGACTTTCAGTTTTCAGTAAATGTTTTTGAGTAATATGCGTATGTTCTATACGATTGCTGGCTACCACAACTTATTCTTTTGCATTTCTGTAGTCTAAGAGACACGTAACAATAGTTGGTCAAATATTGTGTAATTTATTACTTCAGCATTCATCCTACGATTCTTGCGATTTCTCTTTGATTAATCTGTTTATAGAAAGTCGAAGATCAGTGTATGCCATTCTAGCATTGGTAGGTATCGTGTTCAGCGCCATTCTTACTGTTATATCCGCTTTTTTTCATTTCCACGAATGCCGATGTGACACACAGCATAATTTAATTTTACACTGCTTCTCATTATAGATAGAGGTGATCTTATTTAAGATATGTGCAATTAAAGGGTTATTCATATTTTTGTTCTTCAGTGCTGTACCAACCGTAAGAGAGTAGGTATATATGATGGATTTATCAATTCAACTATCTACTATTGTTTAGAGTCAACTATTTATGCCTCGGCACTGAAAATTGAGACTTTCTCAGATAGTATATACGGAATGGTTGTCTTATTTAAGATAGCAGTGCATTCGACTATCTTATCCTTTAGATTCATCTGTGTCGATGTACTTCTAGTTGGGACTAGCAGATCTACCCGATGTTGCCCAGGTTAGAGTGTTGGATAGCATCATATGCAGCATCATGGTAGTAAGAGTTTACTTTAAAAGCAACCTTGATGCTGTCAGCTAGATATTTTGGAATGATGTTGATCTCCGCCGTCGCGTTAGATTCAGCTAGGGGTTGGAGAAGATGCGATGGGTGTAACACACATTAAGTAGTAGTTCAACCGATTCAAAAATGGTTCCACATCAGCGGGGAGTGACCAGCGTTCTGGAAGGACCTACATGCTTGGCGTGCAGCTGTTGTTGAGAGGGTGCGAAAAAAGAGATAATTCGGGACGCGACGGTGGAGATGAACACTATTCAAAAAAGAAGACTTCCGGAGGTGTTTCCGGCAGTGGATGGATCGGTGGGCAAAGTGTGAGCAAGCACAAGTGCCCCACTTAGAATGGGGATTAGGGTTCCAACCCCGTCACGTTTTTAACCTGTTTTTTTCTGATCTAAGGATACGTTTTAGACAGGCCTCGTATTTTTATCTCTTCGAAGTAGTGTTTGTTTTCCTCATTTTACTGCCTTGTGCCAATTTTTGGTGAAAACAAGCTAAAACCAACTGTACGACATGCGAAACTAAATTAACCTACGCTCCACGAGAAAATATTACTAATAGTAACGCTATTGTTTCCAGGAGTGGGGCAGAACATCACAGTAGAGAAAAATACAAATAAAACACGTAGAATATAATTGTAACGAACCGGGAAAAGAAGTTAGATCTACGGTAAACACTTTCTTTAGCATCGAGCTACTTTCTTGAAATTAGTCACTATTGTGTCTCAATTAGATATTTCTTTTGTCATGTTCAGTTCAGTTTGTGAAAAAGATAAAAAAGGAACAATTATATGGAATGATTGCTTTCGTTACCAATCAAACATACGCATGCGCAAAGAACTGCCTGCATTTATTTGCCAGTAAGTGGGAGTAAACTATGTTCGCTCTTCATGCAAAGGTGACAAAAAAAGGCAACGATGTTTCGTATTGTTAGACCACTATTTTCAGTTTGAGATAAACAGCTGCGTGGGATGTTATGAATTACGTAACTAACAGACGGGCATGTATACGCAGGCGTGACTGAAATGCTGCGAATTTGTTCGTGGCACAGTGTGACTTTGATTAGAATCGAACTAGCAGCGAGGGGTGAGAGGAATAGAGATAGAAAAGGGTTGCGCGCTACAATGAAATAAATAGAGAGAGAAAGAGATACAACGAGGTTGGGGAGAAAGAAAGGAGGAGGATAGGTAGCGGAAGGGAGTAAATATGATATAGAGGGTATATATATATATATATATATATATATATATATATATATATGCAAACATTGTATAAAATAAAAGAATTCGTCTGTTTAATTATACATTTTTTTTATTTTTTCAATTTCAAGAAAATTTTTTAAAAGACAGCGGAGAAACGCGCAGAGAACACATTTACAATTTGTGTCGGTTCAAAAAAATAAATAAATACTCAAAGCTATCTACATAAAAACGCAACAACCCAAAATCAACAACATCACGTATGAAACCAGTGGAAGCATATTAGCTAAACGATCTGTGATGCCATCCAGCGTTTCTGAATTTAAATCGTCAACGACTTCATCGGATAATACGAAAACGTTCTCTGCGTGTTTCCCCGCTGTCTTTTGAAAAATTCTCTTCTTTCTCCAGTTTGTTTGTTCATTTGCTTTGACACCTGAGGATGATTCGAGGAAGAATCGAAAACGTTCGTGAAACCTGCGAAACCTATGGAACATTTATTTTTTAAATTTTATTTTAATACAAAAAAGACCATCTGAAAAATTTTAAAAATAAAAAAGGTATAATTAAACAGACGAATTATGTTATTTTTAACAGTGTTTGCATAAATGAGAAAATGCTGCCTAAACACACACACTATATATATATATATATATATATATATATATATATATATATATATATATATGTAATATCAATCAAAAGTATTTAGCCAACCTCAATGTTTAGTTTCTTGCCCTAGAATGATAATTTAAAAAGAAAACAAGTTACACATTAGTTATATCAATTATAATAAATATATGTCTTCCTGTGTCGCATTAAATACAAAGTTTAACAAGAAAAGTACAAACACATCTTTAACTTTGGTCCCATCACAATAATCTACTTGGCCCGTATCACTGCTTCAGATTGTTGGCATTCTTTTCACTAACTACTGAGGGTTGACTGAAGATAATTCTGGCCAACTTTCCTGCAAAATTTGCAAGAGGTGGGCGGGACTTGTGGTTTGGTAAATCTGACTTTTCGCTCGTGTTAATCCCACACCTGTTCATTAGGATTCAAGTCGGCTGACTGAGACACCATTATCCGAGTTAGATTACCCGCCAGAGGAAGAGTTCCTATGTATTTAAATGACCAAATAAAATGTATTTGTAGTAGAAAACATATATTCCAATTAAAGATATAAATACTCTTGTCATATATGAGACCCCTTAACTTAAGTTTAATAATCTGTAAACTGAGTTCAATTCCTGACTACGATACATTCCAACGAGTTAACGGACTACTTTTCTCACTACTCAGTCTATTTCGAGAGTGTCATAGTTTCATCAGAAGGTAATTTATTTGAGAGTTTCGATCCAATCTTGATCTTGCCATTATTGTTTTAGGCATATTTCCTAAGAGACGTGATGCACTGTATTATATCATTGACCTTCTGGCTTTCATCGAAGGTAATTACTTGTTTGCACACAGGGAAAATGTCAAACTAAATTATATAAATGTTCATATCGTTTATTTTTTTCATATGAATTCCTTCATATTCCGCTTAATGATGAAAACAAAATGGTAAAAATTGTCAGTTAATTAGAATTGTATATATATTTCGAATTTGAACTTGATTCAAAACTAATAGTATAATAAAAGAGAAAATTATAAGAATTAATATTTTTAAGATGCGTCTATTAAATCCACGCGTTTTGTTATATAAATACTATTTAAACTTAAGAGCGACAGATCAACAAAAATACTATTTAAACTTAAGAGCGACAGATCAACAAAAATACTAGTTAAACTTATTAGCGACAGATCAACAAAAATACTATTTAAACTTAAGAGCGACAGATCAACAAAAATACTATTTAAACTTAAGAGCGACAGATCAACAAAAATACTATTTAAACTTAAGAGCGACAGATCAACAAAAATACTATTTAAACTTAAGAGCGACAGATCAACAAAAATACTATTTAAACTTAAGAGCGACAGATCAACAAAAATACTACTTAAATTTAAGAGCGACAGATCAACAAAAATACTATTTAAACTTAAGAGCGACAGATCAACAAAAATACTATTTAAACTTAAGAGCGACAGATCAACAAAAATACTATTTAAACTTAAGAGCGACAGATCAACAAAAATACTATTTAAACTTAAGAGAGACAGATCAACAAAAATACTATTTAAACTTAAGAGCGACAGATCAACAAAAATACTATTTAAACTTGAGAGCGACAGATCAACAAAAATACTAGTTAAACTTAAGAGCGACAGATCAACAAAAATACTATTTAAACTTAAGAGCGACAGATCAACAAAAATACTATTTAAACTTGAGAGCGACAGATCAACAAAAATACTATTTAAACTTAAGAGCGACAGATCAACAAAAATACTATTCTAAATAGGCTTCACACTCACTGGGCTTTCACATTTTTATCTTTGGAATCATCTCGAAGCTAATTTCTTACAAAAGAATCGCCAAACTATTATTAAACTGAAGAGGACAATCAGAGCCGAAATCAAGACAATGCTAACAGAGGAATGTCAGATTTGTCAACCTGGATAAATGTTGATATTCATCTACAATAAGGTGTGTAAATTCAAGTTACATATGTAGCGATGAAGATAATATGAACAACTGAATCACATTCGACTGACTAAACTATCGACGCACAGATCCGATTGGAGATCAGAGGACGCATCGGAAAAATAATCGTAACCCGCACTCAATATTCGGACATGAAAATGCTTCGATTCTTTAGCAATGCAAATTATGTCATTTTAAAATATTTTTTTCCTGAAAACGATTAGCCTCGGGTATGGCATAACAATTTCCACGTTACATCACATCATTTTATTCTTGCCCCAAGTGTATAAGCAAATTCATATCCGGCACAACATATCATGCATCTATTTTGTTTATTTATTCACCATTAACTGAGAAATGTTTTAATAATGAAAGATATCACAATCTTTGCCGTGTTAATTTGCTTACGGCCATTCTATTCTATCGAATGTTATTTCGGTGCGTAGCTTCTATTTAATCGTGAGACTTGCTGAACTTAGTGACACCAAATAAAACACTCTTCGAAATGAGAAAACGAAAATGACCGTCTAGGGTGAGTAGGAAATGAATACTATGACCTTTCTTTTGACATGACCCTTTTCAGGTGATAACTAATTTACATTCGACTAAAGGAATCACCGCGCCAGTAGACATACAAGGCACGCCTAAGAGCATCCTCAACTTTGATTTATCATCTCACATGCTAATCTAAGACATGAACCTTACTTTTACTTGTAAATCTAAACATTCCCTCTTTACTTGTCTCCCCACGAGGGCAGAGTTAGAGAGAAGGTTGATTTTCAATGTGAGGAAAACTTCAGATTTTAAAACGTGGTATTCTTGATTGTGACTAAAACAATTGCCTCAATTTTAATGAACTTTTCCGGCGCTGACAGAATACAGAATAGATGAAGTGTAGTATAAGAACACATACTACACTTTGCTCCTAACCAAAAGGCAAAATATTCGCACTCTGTTATCTGCGTTGTGGCCAAAGTAACTTCGACGGCGCATGCGCCAATCCATCTCTCACATTTAAGTATGTGTGTGCCCGATTCGAATGTTAATATCTGACACACACACATATATATATATAAATAAACAAACGTACTGTATTTGTTCCAAGGTCCATTCGAGGAATGTTTCCCCAAGACCCAAACAGACAAAGTACTTATATTGGCCATACAACTACAACCCTCTCCCGACCCCTTACGCATCACTTAAATGATACTAGTGCCATCCAGCGACACATTACCACACATAAAAAAGCATAAAATCAACCGAACTAAGACAAATATTAACAACACTAAGTTCATACATAAAAACAACTGCACCAACAGACTAAAAATCTTCGAAACCCTACACATAAAAAAATTACAACCCACAATAAAAAAGCAATAACCGCCGGTACTAACGCCTTATTAGTCTTCAACAATTAATACACAATAATAATAATAATAATAAATATATATATATATATGGACATATGTAAATTAATAGATATAACCAAAAATAAAACCATAAATACGGCTCTTTACTAATAATAAGACACAGCCTCATGAAGACGGGCGCGAGACCGAAAGCGCTCGAGAAATGGCCCAAGATACAACGTTAGGCGCCATAATCTACCAATTAACACCGGAAAACCGACGAATCGGTCGCCGTGTCGAGAAATTAACTAGAAAGATAGCAAAGAAAGAAAACTCCGTGGTCTTCAACGACACATGTATAATATAGATATATATATATATATATTATTTTGAATGTTCCACGTGTGCTTCTGGGAAGACGTGTGTTAATGCCAGCTTTCGAGATGTAAACAAACAAACACTATTAGGTATATAATAACGCAACTTACTGTTAGTTGTTGATTTCTACGGATAATGATTGATTTATTAATTATTTTCATGTATTGTTTTTTATCTATATTTTTTCTAGGGATTGATAATTTTCCTTAGTAATGGAGGGACATTTTATTGGGGCAATAATTATAACGCTCTGCCAGTAACGCTATACTTAATTCCCTTGGATGAGCACTTTAGATATGATTACGTGTACGATGTTGTATTATAAACGTATATACATGTCTCAATTGTGCTACTCACTTGCTAGCCAAATGGTTACTGATGTGGGTTACAAGACGCAGGGTTGTAAGTTTGAATCCGTTGATAGGTAAGCCACTTGTTTGAATATATACTGACAAGTCTTCAAAAGACAAAAAAGCTCGTATATAAATAATATCTATAAATGTAAATAAATATACGTTTATTTAAATACACATGTTTATATATGTAAACAAGCCGCGCGTGCGTGGTCCCCCTCTGTATGTGACTCGATGTGGCGAGTGTAAAATGCAATAAATTTGGGCTATTTGGGGCATTTTTGACACCCCCTTTGACCCCCTGTTGGCGCGAACCAGAATTTTTCTGAGGTCAAGGAGGCTCATTTTATATCCAGAACTATTGCCTCTACATTTTTGCCAAGTTTCAGAAAAATTGAATGGATGGATCAAACGTTATGGAAGAAAAAGTTCATTTTTTGCCATTTTGGGGGCTTTTGACCCCCTGGGGGCTCGACTATATTTTTTCCCAGGTCAGCGATACTTATTTTCTATTAGGAACAATTGCCTCCACATTTTGGCCAAGTTTCAGAGAAATTGAATAGATGGATGAAAAGTTATGGGGCAAAAAATGTCATTTTTTGCCATTTCGGAGCCTTTTGAACCCCTGGGGGGCTAACCAGATTTTTTTTTAAATCGGAGAATGTCACTTTCTAATCTGACTAAAGTTACAACTTTCTGCAAAATTTCAGAGAAATTCCATGGATGGTTGCGGAGAAAAATCCGGACGGACGAACATGCCTCAAAACATAAGTCCCACGATTTTATAAATAGGGGGACCAATAAATATACGTAAATATTTGATTCATTATATATATATATATATATATATATATATATATATATATAAGGGAGAGAGAGAGAGAGAGGTGTGTGTGTGCTTTTACACTAAAAAATATCCCTATATGCATGCCATAGATGCATATATACATATAGTGGCATTAACTTTATAAATGTTTACAATTGTTTATAGATTTATTTTGATGTCTATATGTGTCACACAAAAAGTATATCGTTATGTTTGTTCAGATCGTGTTATGTCCCCCTTTCACTACATGACCGAGGTGAGTGAGTGAATGGCCAGAAGAGGTGATCAGAAAAAAAAATCTTATTTGTTGTCAAGAAAGGTGCGTCGGCCTTTGATGTCTACAATTCCTTTTGATTCCGCTTTGAGAAGAGACACCGCAAGTAGACTGTGTCCAATTGTAGTGATTTTGTGGCGCCATTAGAATAAAACAAGGATGAGACAGACACACATTCGCATGCACAAAACGCCATCAAAGAAGGAAAATATGGGAGGACAAAAGACGAAAGGGAAAAGAGTCACGCAAATGCAACGAAGAGTCTCAGGAGCCACTGAAGATTCGATTATTGATTATTATTTTAACACTTTTTCGTTGTCGCATTACTTCGATTTTACGTGCCTTTCCGGGTTGCTGTATAACATCGGCAGCGATGAATTTTCCTAGGATTTAGGGGTATTTTGTGGTCTTTTAACACCATACTCTCCTCGTCAAGCAACCCCTTACGAGATAAGTATGCTCCGTAAAATAAACACTTAACAATGTTCACCCATATGTACGCGCTTTGCGAAAATCTTTATTATTCTTATTATGAAGTCCATCCTACAGCGGTAAGATGTGACACAAGGTCGGAAAGCAGGATTGAAAAGCCAGCGCCCAAGAGGATGTTTACTCTAGAAAAAATGTCTTCATCGAAACCCGAAGGCCAATACAGTATCGGTCTTCAGAGTGAGCATATGTCGGAACATATACTTTACTCTGATCTTGGCCAATTTTACTCTAGTGCATTATTACTATTACACTAGAGTAACATTTGACACACGTTAAGAATTGTATTCATGAGCATATAGATTTAATCAATTCTAATTAAGAATGTTGCCGGTTGATATATATATATATATATATATATATATATATATATATATATAGTAAGCTATAAGAATATATTCATGGCAATTAAGCTACACAGAGGCTCCCACATTTTATCCCCGGGGAGAATCTTCAGGCTAGAATGCCTTTAGATTCCCCCGAGGATGAAGCGCGGGAGCCTCTGTGTAGCTTAATTGCCATAAATGTATTTTCATCGCTTACTACCTAGCTCTTCTTACGTATCGAGCAGTGTTGAAGTAAATACTGAAAATTGATACATAAAAAATATATCTCCTTTTAAAATGTTATGTGGATACATGAAATAGTAATTATATATATATATATATATATATATATATATATATATATAAACCGGACTGTGAACCCATAAAACAACGAATACAACCACCTTATAAAAGTCAGGAGAGATTCTATAAAATTACATCGCTATAATAATGTTGAGTATCCCCCAAGTAAGTCAGCAGTCAATAACGTTGTCAATATCCATGCGCTAAAATCATTGCCCGGTAGTTTTCTTTTTTTCATTTTTGATTTTCGCGTTTTTTTATTATGCAACTTGATTTTTCTCCGAAATTATATTCTATGTAGGATTTTAGAAAATAAAATTTTACTATGATGGTATCATTTGTTTATTAAATGGATTGGTTTGCTTTGGTTTGTTTTACGGCATAGCAACCAACTATGGGTTAGGTAATGCCGAATAAAAATGCAATTCGAATTATTTCACATTGTCTTCAGAGACAATGAAAGGTGAGAAGATGAACTTGCAATCAAATTCTTTGGTATAGTCCAACTTCCTTGATGAAGTCTAGAATTTTAGTTACGTTTATATTTTCAAACAAGTCTTTTAAATTTGGGGAGTCATAATACTTCCCACGGGGTTGCTGCAGATCTTGACAGTCTATTAATATGTGTTTGACTGTAAGCTTGTTGACATGCTATGCACATTGGAGACTCCTCTCCTTCCAATACGTGCTTATGAGTGATCTGCGTGTGTCCTATTCGAAGTCTGGTTATTATAACCTGTTCTCTCCTTACTTTTTTATATTCCAGAGGCCACTCATCTATAGTTGGCCAAATCTGATACAATTTGTTATTTTGACATTCATCCCAACATTCCTGCCATTTTTGTTTGGTGATCTTGTTAATATTAGGTCGAAGATCAGTTATTAAATTGAACCAAAGTGATATACAACTATATGAAATTCGTATAAAGCTTCGAACAGATTCAATCATTAAATATATGTAAGGGTTTGCTAAAGATTTTAAAATCACAAATTACCTTCTGAACAGTTAAAACGCTTCCAAATTACTTTAAAATTTAAAAGTTATTTTTATCTGCTCCTCTAAGTACGGCATCCGGAGAATCATTGGCACATTTTTGTTCTAAATTCTGGTTAGGGTTAAGGTCAGTTGTTGATTATTTACGAACTAAATGAAATACAATTTCCTTGATAAAATATTTCAAATAAAATTCAAAAATGTTTATTTCAGTATTTTACGCTATTGCATCTTTTTTATTTGAATAAGTTAAATACTAATATTAAATAATAAAAATGACATTTAAGATACGAGAAGCTAACCCATGGATATTTGACTTGGAATTTTACTATGAAATGGAATAACCATATTAAATTCTTACATTCATGTATGATATGGGGGGATTGACTCTAGCCTACAATATCATCAACGGGAATCTGAATTTACTCTTCGATGAGTTTTCAACCCGTCAAGTTGTAGTCTCCGCCATGACTCAGAAAAGATGTACACCACTCACTTTCGTTTCAATAGAAAGCAGCATTCTCCGTTCCGTGGAACAACCTATTAGATGAGTTCGTCACGATGACAAATATTCAGAATGGATGTAAATAGCTTCTACCTGTCTCTTTACATGGTTTGTTGCACTTGCATCTTTCTAAAACACCTATATTCGACCCAGAATAAGTTCCAGGAACTTATAGAAATTGATCTCATGCAACACCCAACATATATAGTAAGCCCGTAGCTCTTTTGAATTATTACTTGTTCTGATCCATGGCTAACATCTTGTGCTCATGTTTGGCTCCCAGGTCTATTGGTGAAATAGAACTATTGATTTACACAATATACGACGCCTACAAAACAAATTAATCTACAAACCAATCTTATACTAAACAGGCATTTAGCAGCTCCAAAGACTAACTCTATTCTCACATGAGCAGCGGAGGATGTGTGGAGACTTGACTACTTCATCAACAATCCCATCAATTGCCTTAAAGAAATAAACTTCAAATTTCCACGAATTCAAACCGGTGTATTTTATTACATTTAACTATTCATCCATGTATTTCTCGATGAGTTTTTTCTTTTATGTTGGGATTGAGAGGCTAAAATATAGCTATCTCTCTGAAACATAAATGACAACCTTAGTACCCCAGAAAGTACCAAACTTTTAATACTATTTTCGAAGAGTCTGGTAGTTTTAAGCTGGAGCACCGCTGCTACATCTGGAGAGGTGCGTCTTAGAACACGGTTACTTCCCTTGGCAATGTACAACCTCGACTTTCAATCTAGTGGGAGTGATCTCATCTCTTCTCTACAGCACGTTTTTCACGGAAGATGCGTTGATTGTCTTTTCTCTACCAGGCTTATTTCTATGAAAGGTGCTCGACTAACCTCAAATATCTGGT
>OY744540.1:82717443-82719943 GCA_963556195.1 Sepiola atlantica
AGCGTTATGGCGACCATACTTCCTTTAACACTTCAAATATATCACATTCTGATGAAATTTATATTATATGTATAAAATTCTCCAAGGAAGACAATAGAAATGGTTGCCAAATGGTTTACGCCTATGTGCCGAATATCTACGTTGCCCCACCACTAAGTGACCCATGGAAAACGAACCCACTTAAAACTCCTAATACATATATGTCAGTATTATAAAATTGAAAATAAAAGCCTTTATCAATGCAAGATTAATTTTTTTTTACTTTAATCTTATTAATTTCGGAATGATATTCCATCATCAGAGTTGACCAGTATTGTGGCATTTTTATTTCTATCAAAAAACACAAAAACCCAAAATAAACAAACTTTTTTCCTTTTTTCTTTGATAAAATGTATTTGTCATGGTGTATCCGCGCCGATGTCGTTGGCGGTTATAAATCTAAATTCTAGTTGTAGAACGAAGAAAGAAAACCACACTAATTCGGAGAGTTTTCCAACATTTCAGGTTCTTCCGACTATATTAGGGGACGAAATGTGGTGGAGGGTCCAGTTAAATTACAGAAAACAGATATAATGTTATGAGCATAGGTAAAAAAAAAAAAACTCATAGTAGTGATCGCCATTCAATCCCGAGCAACGTCGGTTCTCCCTGCTAGTTAATAATTTCTTGAATGCATTATCGCTATGATATGTGTTAACTCGGCACATACATTCGGACCAACGTTTCCACTTCTACTCAATCAAAGCCCTGTATACACTTATCGAAATCTTTAATCTCTGTTGACAAGGTTCAATTCAGGAACAGCCATGGCGTTCCTTGAGGCGATGAGATGTCAGCTTTCTTTCCGGTAGCCGTGATCTTCAAGCTGATGCCAATGTCTCTCACTCGCCGAAATGTACGGTTGACTGAACTGGTGAAGCTTCTGCCGACATAGCGAGCTGATATTGTTCAAATCAAAACCCTCACGTTAAATCTCTCTCGGTTGGTTTCCTTGTATCTCGAGAGACAATGGCCACCCCCAGTCACCGATGTACTTATGAGACAATGAATTGATAATAGAAGCACGTGTTTTTGGTAACATCAAACACATATATGGATCGCATGGATTTAGTCCAGTGTATATAAGACAGCGAAGACGACTCAAAAGCCACGTTGGTTTAGGAAGCACATGCTTGCTGTTATTCCGAAATTTGTGTCTGTAGTTGTTCTACCAATTATCTGTCTTGTTTAGACTTCTCTCTATCTCTCATATACATACATACATGCGCAGAGAGAGAGAGATAGAGATAGAGAGAGATAGAGAGAGATAGAGATAGATAGATAGAGAGATAGATAGAGAGATAGATAGAGAGATAGAGAGAGAGAGAGAGAGATAGAGAGAGATAGAGAGAGAGATAGAGATAGAGATAGAGAGAGAGATAGAGATAGAGATAGAGAGAGATAGAGAGAGAGATAGATAGAGAGAGATAGAGAGAGAGATAGATAGAGAGAGATAGAGAGAGAGATAGAGAGAGATAGAGAGAGAGATAGAGAGAGAGATAGAGAGAGAGAGATAGAGAGAGAGATAGAGAGAGAGATAGAGAGAGAGAGATAGAGAGAGATATAGAGAGAGAGATATAGAGAGAGATATAGAGAGAGATATAGAGAGAGATATAGAGAGAGATATAGAGAGAGAGATAGAGAGAGAGATAGAGAGAGAGATAGAGAGAGAGAGATAGAGAGATAGAGAGATAGAGATAGAGATAGAGATAGAGATAGAGAGAGAGAGAGAAATAGAGATAGATATAGAGAGAGATAGAGAGATCTAAGCAAGCGTTGTTGAACATCACGGAACTTTCACGTGTGTATATCTTCCTCGTGAGGTTCTCGAACCGTCTAGCCATCTTTCTGGTTTCAGGTGACAATCCGTATAGTACTTCTCCGATAGTTCTTAATTCGGACATTTTTTCGAGCGCTTTCGACTTTTCTAGTCGTCTTCAGGATTATGTTTTTTTTTGTTTTTTTTTAATTTAAATAAAAAGACTAGAATTAGTGTTTTATAGTTATCGTTACAGGCAGATGAAAGGGAGAAGTGGGTGTGTGGTTGAGTTCATTTTATTCTATCGTTTCTGTGTTTGGTTTTATTGTTTATTTATTTTATTAATTCTTATTTTTTGCTATTATTTATTTATGTATGATTATTTATTCCTATTACTATTATTTATTTATAAATTTATTTTTTATTTCATTCTTTATTTAAAAAAAAAATTTAATTTTTAATAAAAAATTTTTTTAATTATTTTTTTTTTTGAATTTTTATTATTATTTTTTAAAAATTTATTTATTTATTTTTCTTTTTTACTTAATTTTCATTTAATTATGGAACACTTTTAATATGTTAGTACCTGTGTTGAAAGCTATTTTGTTAATATTAGGCTGTTTAGTTTTAATGAATATTGCTTCTAGTATTTTTAAGTCTATTACTGCAGTTATTTTTGTGTATTATTTTGGTGTTAGATGT
>OY744540.1:82724943-82729943 GCA_963556195.1 Sepiola atlantica
CTTCCCTCTTCTTTCTATCTTCAAGCCCTGTCAACTCTGCTAAATCGATGGTGATCTGAAGAGTCACTAGCCTTTGACATCTAACTACTTAAATTAATTCTATACGGTTTAAAGGGGCCTCTTCTACTCTTATTACCTTAAGGATATCGCACAGTCGTAAGTCGGTACACATACGTTAAAACGGCAGTCTTACCGTTATTTTTCTTTAAATGGAAAGGTCAGACAGCTGAAGAGTATTTTTCTTAAATCTATTGTCTCTGAGTTTTTTAGGTGAAGCGGTCGCCCGTTAGAAGGCGTTCAGATACCCCTTCTTTAGTCATGCATCTTTACAATGACATTTGGCACATACGGAACATTCCGAAACAAAGATCTGATATACAATAATGCCATAGCGTCATCACTGTTTTATGACGTCATCGGCTCTACTTAGGTGTGTTAAAAAATTACTATTTTTACAGAAGGTTCACCCAGCGTTGCCCGGTAACTAATAAGGATCTACTGTATCATAAACCCAGCCTTTAACACTATATTACAATTTCTATAAAATTCCGTAACTTTTATGTTTTTTTTTCTACATTTACGTCATTAATTTATTCATGTTTTTCTCTTACTCTCCTCTTTTTTATGCTGCTGCTACTACTACTACTACTACTACTAATACCTTTCTCTCTATTGCTATTTCTCCATCACATCGCCTAATTAGTCCTTTCCGAACAAATAAAAACATACGTGTAAGCAACTAAGCAATATTAACAGTTTTTGTATTTTTATTTATTTTTCTTATCTTTCTGTTTTTGTTGGAGATGGGGCATCCTACCGGATGCCAGACATTCACCGGCTATTTCAGACACTCCAGCCTAAAGATCGTTTTAAGATTCTAACCGTCCCTTTTAGTGCAGTTGTTTGTATTTCTCTTGCACTCGGTTCACCGGGTATACTCGCCAGATAGCTCTGGAAATTCTTCAATGGCAGTACCTGTGATCCGTAAGGCCACAAGTGCTACCCCTTTTTATTTTACCTGGATGCCATCTAGAATTCATAAATTGACATGTCTGCTAAAACATTCTTCTTACATGACAACCCATAGTTAGTCTATTGACTTCTACGATCCTTATTCTTTTATAGAAGTATTATTATCATCATTCTTTATTATTATTGTATGGAAGTGAAGAGAGTTTTGAAAGTTTAATGGCACATTTATAAGTGATTTTGTTTATGTACATACAGATATGTAATTTAGATGGCAACGCTGAACAACGAGAGTCAATCTTTCTTTAAATGTTAACAGATACATCATGTAATATCAGAGATCAGTTTAATAACTAGAAGGAACGAGGGAAATACTCAGATTGCAAAAAGAAATGTGTGACTTTATAACAAATTAAGGCTAATAAAAAAAAATCCAAACATAACTCAATCCCGGAACTAAGTTATTTTTAAGCCTTTGTTTTGTGTTTTTAAAGTATATTAAAAAAAACTAATTAGGATTAATTTACATTAACTATACTCAGTCTATAATGAGGTTCTACCTAAAAGTCTAAAGCTATGGAATCTGAAAAAATAATACTAAAAAGAATACTGTCTAACATCATTTTTTGAAGTCATCAATATCGTCTGACATCATTATTTTTCACGACGTCATTAATTCTGAAATGAATAGAATATGTTTCTCATCTGTTGACCTATGTCTTGGAAAAAAATACTTAGTGTGGTCTCAGTATCTCCCAATCTTGGGTTTACTTTCGGCAGCCTCGTAACTCTCGCTTCCCTAATTTTGTCTTTTAGTCCTCACATTCCATGAGCGATGTTTCTGAAAAAGAGGAAGAATTGCTGTGTTCTGGGTCGGTCAGAATCTATCCATCTAACACTTTTAGTTTGCTAGTTTTTGATCTTGAAGTACTATTTTTTAGCTCCTTACGTCAAGGGGTTAAATACTTTATCTGGAGTGATTTCCATTAAAAAAACATATATATATGTGTATATATAATAACTTTATCATTTTGAAATACACACACACACGGTTTCGCTTTTATTCGCACCCTGAAGAACGAAGACAAACTTGGCGCAATTAAATATATATTACTTCATTTTCGGTACCGTATTTACCTGGAAGCTGTTGTAATTGTTGTTAATAACCATGAGTACGAAAGGTAGCTTTATTACTGTGTGGATTACGTATGGTTCTGTTCAATCCCAGGACGCCCACTCTGATAGGCTTGATTTTCTTTTCGAGAAAGGGTTAGTTTATTGCTAATCGCTTGAGGCAATTCTTCTGTGGAAAACCGAAGAGGCTGCTCAGGCATTTTCCTATGACAGAGTGAACTTCACCTAGTGCACTATATTTTACCAAAACCACACCTGCCCTTGTGTCTAACTTGCTTCAGAGGAGTTAAGTACAGCTACAGAGTATGAACGATGATTGCACCTAGGCAGAGCACCGCCATTACACACTAACACCTTTTAGTTTGTATTTGAGTTTCACTTCCCACAGAATTTGACATTCGACATCACATTGTGCATGGTTTTAGCAGAACGATGAACAATCGCGGACATGCATTTCGACATTGGCGTGACCATCCCTTATATTTAGTAGTAGAACAAGGATAGGCATGGCGCACAGAAGATGGCATGTCTCAAAGACATTAAAAGAAAACTTTTCAGAACAATGGTACATGCATTGGATTAGAAATGGCGAGGGCAGTACTTATTCGTTCATATTTTTACAATTTCATATAGTTTGTATTACCTGCACTATTTGGACGACTATTCTCATTTTCGTTTTTATATTAACAACGTTTTAGCCGATGTAACAACGTTATTCAATTGGATTTCAATATTACTACAGAAATATACTACATAAAGAACACAAAGAAAAAAGAAAGAGGTAATGTCTCGGAAGATATTATCATGACGAACAAACATATGCTATACTATCCCCCCAAAAGGAGATAATGCCCATGAGGCTGGTTTCATTACAACAGCACATATACTACACTACCAGATCTCGAAAAATAATAGAAGATAGAGTTGATAGAGATGATAGTATAGTTTCGGTTTCAGAGAGACAGATGCCATTAATAATAGGTTAGACATCATATTCACTGTAATTTCCGCGCTATGTATGATATATCTTACTTGCTAACAAATATAAATATCTTAATACAATCTGTCATAGTTCACTTGGATACTAACATTACATTTACTAGCCAAAATAAACCGATGGCGCTCCAGCATATGTCTTGGGTGGTTAGACATTGATTTTCTTTTTTTCGAACCAAACATATTTTTAGTTAAAATTTTTTTCACCAACGCCAACCCTCCTACAAATATTTATTTAAACATTTTTTTCAAATTTTCACCCTCCCTCAAAAATTTCTTTTTTATCCTCTCCCAACCAAAGAAATATTTTTAGTTAAAAAAAAAAAAAAAAAAAAAAAAAAAATTCCTCCCCACAAAAAAAAAAGAATTTACCCTCCCTCACCCAAACAAATATTTTTAGTTAAGAAAAAAATTTTTAACACCACCCTCCAGAAAACAATATTGGAGGCGTCTTGGTCATATCAAAGAACCAGTTTTGATACTCATGTTTAAATATGCTATTGGAGAAGCCTACGTCATATAAAAAAAAAACAGTTTTGTTATTCTTCCAAAATGGGCACCCATTTAGTAATGGCCGGGATATGCGGTGCTAAACTCCGACTTACAACAAAACACCTTGTCTTAACGTAATGAAAATAAAGAATAATAATGTGAAAAAAAAATCATCTCACAATGACGTCATTGCCGGGATATGCGTACATTAGTCTGAAATAATATATACTATACTATTTCGTATGTACAATAGTCTTAAATAATATATACTATACTATTTCATATGTACAATAGTCTTAAATAGTATATACTATACAATTTCATATGTACAATAGTCTTAAATAATATATACTATACTATTTCATATGTACAATAGTCTTAAATAATATATACTATACTATTTCATATGTACAATAGTCTTAAATAGTATATACTATACTATTTCATATGTACAATAGTCTGAAATAATATATACTATACTATTTCATATGTACAATAGTCTTAAATAATATATACTATACTATTTCATATGTACATTAGTCTTAAATAATATATACTATACTATTTCATATGTACATTAGTCTTAAATAGTTTAGTTTTGGTTTCAGACAGACACACATAAACTCCATTATTAATAGATGTTAATATCAAACAATGAATCTCAACATTTCAGAAATTTATTTGTGAGTGCATCGATTCAAGTTATCATTTAGTAGTCTGAATACTTCAGCCATAAGGTATTTTTTTCGCCAACTGTCATCAACCAGAATTTAAATATACCTGTCAATTAGTTATTCACCCCAACACTAAGTTCTGGTCTCCACGGAGCCCAGTAAAATATCACATAGTCGCTTTCGTTGAATTACAAGAAAAGCATCATCCTCTCAGCGTGATCCTGCTTCGTCGAACAGTCTACTTCAGGCCGTGACCATGGACAAAACATTAAGACCGTTGATGAATGCACATATCTTCAAACTGTCTTTTTATATGGCTTGTTGCACTTTGCTATCTTTTTTACTAATCAATTTGATTCGATTGATTGATTTTTGGTTGTTGCTCATCAATGTTGAATAATGTTTCGAAACCAGTTATTTTTTCATTTCTCTTGGTACTCAATATGATATCCAATTGACACTAACCGGCATAACACGATTCAATATTCCATATGCAAGTATTGCTGATATTATGAATTATCCACTTGTGGACTAGCAGCCAATCAGAGCTCAGATAACAGACTTGTCCATATTGGTGAAACATTCCAGCATTCATATCAGCCGGCTTTTTAGTGTTCCTTTAGTTTTTTGTTTTACTTATTTTGTTACTTAATTGGTCACACAGTTGAGCTTAAAGCACTAAACTTCATATGGCGCTACAAACAGCAAAGAGGAAACTATGGGAATACAGGTGTC
>OY744540.1:82734943-82738011 GCA_963556195.1 Sepiola atlantica
AGTGGGTTAGTTATCACGTTGAAAGGGAAAAGAATGAAGAATGGAAGTGTTGAAGGGAAGCGGACGAATGCATTAAAAGGAGTTAAACGGGAAAGAAAATGGAAAGCCAAATAGAGTTATACAGTTAAGGGGGTTAAGTGGAAAGATTTAGGGGGTAGTGGAAGAAAGGTGTTAAAACTAAGGGAAATGCGAAGCTAACGAAGTTTATGGGTAATTTTATTAAGTTAAGAGAAGGTTAAAGGGATGAGGGAGATATAAGTAGAGATTAAAGAACAACAGGAATTAGAACTATCATAAAGGGGTTTCGAGATGTAAGGAGGGAAAATCCGAGATGAAGGGAGGGCATTTAATTAAATGGGGGAGGGGTGTCTGGGGGATTATTATGGTTGCTATACCTGAATTTACGTTTATGCCTGCAACTGGAGATAAGTTCATTCTTAGAATTAATAATATTTTTAGATTTAGTAGCAGTAGCTATCATAAAGGTTTCCAGAGTACAAAGTTGGCAATGGGATGCTCCAGGGGTATATGATTTGGACTTTTTAAGTATTGACCAGTGAAGTGAATAGGGAGTATTTTTGAGATTGAGGTTTCTAATTAGATTGGAAAGTGAAGTGCCTGTGCTGTTATCGCTGCTATTTTTAAAGGAATATATATGGTTTGAGATCCGGGTCTTTATGGGGAAAGAGGACGCCCCAATATATGTGTGTATCTTGAAGGGTGGTGCTATAGTTGCATTGAGATTACTAATGGTATTAGAAGAGATTTGGGTTTGGAGATCCAAGTTATGCGAGGAAAGTTGATTGGAGAAGTGGGGTGGAGCGGGTATGGGGGAAATGTGAGTTGGCCCATGAGCACTATTTATTATTGGGGGTGCTTGGTTAGAGGTATGGTTGTATAAGCGGGAGTTTAGAGTAGAAGCGGATTGGGGTTGCGGGGAGATCCGGAGTTCGGGTGGAGTGTGGGAGCTGTGATTACTCACAACATTGGTGGAGCGAGGAAATTGTTTAACAGTACAAGCGTATATTACGTCCTTCTGTACAGTTGTTGTTAAGGGGACAATCTCTAGGTTTACGGCAGTTACAAGTGGTGAGGGATGTGGTGGGTGGTTGCTGTTGGATATGTTTGATTTTCCTATTGTTAGAGGTTATGATAGTTTGTTCAATATTGGGCATCGTAGAGTATGATATTTTAATAGAATTTTTGTTAAGGATAGTGCTATATCTGTGGGGATGCTTAAAAGATCTGTCTAAGATATGGAAAAATTCTTTAGGTATATTGGTTTTAACATTACTGCTGAAAGGCGGATTAAACCAAATGTTATTCTTTCTTCTAAGTTTTTTTCTTTGTTTATGCGAATGTGGGTCTACCCGATTATCAATATCTTTAGTTCCTATGGGCTTATTAGAGTGTGTTTTGATTATCTTAGGTGTTGATGAGTTAAACTTTTTATTTCTGTGTGTGGTCATGTTGTGAGTAATAATGCCTGAAGATTTGTTAACTTGAGTAAGGGGGTTGCAGTTATATTTAATTTTGTGATTGTAGCCTGAGTTAAGCAAAGCATTATTGTAAAAGCTAGAATTTTGATCGAAGATAGATTTATTCGCAGATAGCTTAGAGATTCTATTAGATACTGAGGGGACAATTGAGTTTATGATGGATTTAGGGTGGTTAGATAGGCTATGTACGTAGAAAAGGGTTAAGTTAGGTTTATGGTATGGGCTGAAGGTTCCCGAGTTAAGATCTAATGTAAGGTCAAGAAAGTTGGATATTCTTTTCTCAGGTTCCAACGTAATGGTCAAACCAAAGTTTTTAAAGAAGTTATGCAGGTTTTTGATAGTGTTGTTATATTGTCTCGATCTCTCCCCAGATACAAACAGGGCATCGTCCCTATACAACCCACCCTGTAAGTGTCCAAAATTAAACCCCAATTCTCTCATCAAGTACAAACCTACCAGGTCAGTGACCTGGGCAGAGTCTGAGGCCCCCATGGTAATGTCAAAGTTATTGGGGGTGTCCTTCCTAGTCCAAAGCTTATTATCAAATTCTAGTAGGGATCTTCTGGCTAATATTATTAGTTTAATCTCTATGTCAGTAATGTCAGAATTATTTTTGGCGAAGATTAATGCTTTGTTAAGTAAGATAGGGGAAATGGATTGGTAATAATTATTAATGTCGAAAGTTATGAAATTCAAGTTAGGTTTAGACTTATCAATGAGGTTAAGGAACCAGGTAGTAACCTTTCTTCCACTACCCCCTAAATCTTTCCACTTAACCCCCTTAACTGTATAACTCTATTTGGCTTTCCATTTTCTTTCCCGTTTAACTCCTTTTAATGCATTCGTCCGCTTCCCTTCAACACTTCCATTCTTCATTCTTTTCCCTTTCAACGTGATAACTAACCCACTCTATTCATATTATCCCAGCCCTTTCATTTACTTGTTGATTAGCCTTATCTACTCATTATCCCATTTGCACACCTCGATTTCGAACTCCTTACTGCTTCCACTGTGCACTCTAATTATTCTTCCCCTCCTGTTTTTAATTCTTCTCACTTTTTTAATAGCCTCGATTATTTCCCCCCTTGTTTTACCTCGCCCTTCGCATATTCTCTCTCAAACTACTCAACCCCCTTCCCGCCCTAGCTCTACATCTTTTAACCCCTATAGTATTTACTTGTAACTGCGATCTCCACTCTCCTTCTGGCTTAATCCTTTGTCACTTTTTTAATCTTGTATATCTCTTACCCCTTCCAGCCTTCACTAACCTATTTTAACAATTTTCTTAATTAACATCCATATAACTTTTTTTAAATAAAATTTCAAAGTTTATATTTTCCCATATCTATTTGAACTAGCATCCCGTAACTGCTTATTTACTAACCCATCATCTTTTCCACCTTGGAGACTCCCATTCCGGATATCCTCTCTAGGTCTTGTTTTTTAATCTTAGTCTTATTTTAATTTTCATTCTTGAGCTCCAATCTTATCGACTTTTCCCTCATTCTATTATTAGTATCTTATTTTTAATTTTTTATTTTTTAATTTTTTATTTTTTTATTCTTTCGG
>OY744540.1:82750711-82755711 GCA_963556195.1 Sepiola atlantica
TATATATATATATATATATATATATATATGTCTTCTTTTGTCTGAAGAGGTTCACTCTCTGAAGAATACAACCGAAACATGTATGCACATATGTAACCAATAATGTTTGTATAAATCAAAGTGTATACTTAAGAATAGCTCTACTTTTATTGAGCACTTTTTATGAACACTGGAGTTTCAACGAATTTACATCTACAGAAATTAATACAATACGTGTAATTATATATATATATATATATATATATATATATATTGTTCACAAAGCAATTCAGCGAAAAACAGGCAATTGCGATCCCGCAGTCAGAATTTAAGATATATTCTTTTAAAGTTAATGTATTTACAATCTATTTAAATTGATACATTTTACATGTATGGTATGAAAAATAGCATCAGAAATACATTAATATATGATTGATAAGTATTTTCATTTTCATCTACATTAAGTAAAAAAGGTGTCAGAGAAATGATGAAGTGAAAATAAGAAATGGTGAAAGAACAGAACTGGTTGAATGGGGCGGGAAAGAATGAGAAAAAGGTTGCGGGTGAAAAAAAGTGAGGGTCAGAATAAGAGTGAGAATAAAAGAGAGTGGTGTTAGAAGAAGGGGGTGAAAGCTAGAATAGAAGAGTGTGGTGTGAGTAGTAATGTGAGGCTGAGAGATAGGATAAATGGCTGAGAGAAAAGTGTAGGGGCAGCGAAAAAGGAGAAAGGGCTGCGAAGAAAGTGCAGGGGCCGCGAAGAAAGAGCAGGGGCCGCGAAGAAAGAGCAGGGGCCGCGAAGAAAGTGCAGGGGCCGCGAAAAAAGTGTAGGGGCCGCGAAGAAAGACTAGGGGCCGCGAAGAAAGACTAGGGGCCGCGAAGAAAGACTAGGGGCCGCGAAGAAAGACTAGGGGCCGCGAAGAAAGACTAGGGGCCGCGAAGAAAGACTAGGGGCCGCGAAGAAAGACTAGGGGCCGCGAAGAAAGACCAGGGGCCGCGACGAAAGACCAGGGGCCGCGCAGAAAGACCAGGGGCCGCGCAGAAAGACCAGGGGCCGCGAAGAAAGACCAGGGGCCGCGAAGAAAGACCAGGGGCCGCGAAGAAAGACCAGGGGCCGCGAAGAAAGATCAGGGGCCGCGAAGAAAGATCAGGGGCCGCGCAGAAAGATCAGGGGCCGCGCAGAAAGATCAGGGGCCGCGCAGAAAGATTAGGGGCCGCGCAGAAAGAGCTGGAGCCACGCAGAAAGAGCTGGGACCACGCAGAAAGAGCTGGGGCCACGCAGAAAGAGCTGGGGCCACGCAGAACGAGCTGGGGCCACGCAGAAAGAGTAGGGGCCACGCAGAAAGAGCAGGGGCCGAGAGAAAACGTAAGGGCCGAGAGCAAACGTACGGGCTGGGAGAATAGATTGGGTTTAAGGAACGAGAAAGGAGGGGACTGAGAAAGCGTTTAAAATAGAAAGAGGAAGGGAGAAAAAAACAGTGAGAGAGGAAATAAATGATAGACAGGGAAGTATGGTCTTGATAACTTTTATAAACAGTTAAGGCTCGGAGAAAATAACGGATGGATCCATTTGTTATAATAATATTAATAACCCTTAAATATTTTTATTGTATTTTTCTTAAATGCTAGATAATCATTTTTTTACTTGTATGGAAAGTAATGAAAACATCCGATTAGACATTTTTATTTTTTCATTCGAAAATGAAAGTCTAAACTACTTTATGAATATTTTCATTCGAAACGCTGGATTCATATCGTGTGATAGAACTGTTCTATTCTATTGATTCATAAGGCCGTTACATCATTAGAATTCAGACTCACGTGTCATCGAATTCATTTATCCATTAGAAACTTAGCAATCAATAAGAATCATTTAAGTAAAACTATTATCACAGCCGACGGCATTATTTTCAAAACGATTTTCAATATGAATTAATATTTACATTTGTTTATTTTATCTTGAGGCGAGTCAATACAGAATCAAAATGTTCACAATGAAGTAAATTATGAGAATACGAGCAGTCAACCAGTTCAATTATGATGGGTATTGCTCGGGAAAGTATGTATTCATTAAGCTCGATAAATCTAAACTTGTTTTATAAAAAGCTGAATTAATCAACATTTGTTTTTCTTAGTAGTCTTTCCTTTATATCTTAGTCACATAAAATGCATGTTAAAATATTCCTCAATTTACAGATTGAGTTTTATTTGAACACAAACTTCCATTTTAATTCTTTAGCACCACGTCGATCGTCCATGAACAAGAAATCCCCGTCTGTAGAACACATTCTCACGGGTCTACTTCCCTGAAGATGACAATATTTTACATCATGAAGGACCGTATATTTTTTAAAAGATGTACTTCATCTAGTATGAATTGAAAATTAGATGAAATTGATAAAATTGAGTGCAAATTCAAGCTGAGAAAGTTTGGAAATAAAACTGTTTTCTCACAAGTCAGAATAGACAAGTGGGGCCAGAGATCAAAGGACATGTTGGGAAAGGTCAAACAAAACGCAAGTGAGAGTGCGATGACGTAACTTATTTGTCGCGAACAAATGAGACGATGACGTCACGTTTGTGACTGACAGAAAAAGGACTTCCCAAGAAATGGTCTTAACGCTTTAAGTCTCGCCCAAAGCAGAAATTGTGAGGAATTAGCTAAGTCAGAAACTTAGAGGAATAGACCAATTAAGTGAGAAAACGGCAGTTTCCCCCTAGGTATTATCACAAAGAAAGGCAATAACACTTCTGAACCTGTCTCAAGAAATCTGTCTTCCGAATTCCTTTGTTGTATTAAAGTTTATCCACATATACACTACCATGATAGTTTCCGGCCAAAAGAGAAAGAAGATACAACGCACCTAACAATGTGAAAAATCCACGGTACAATAAAAGAAAATCCAAGGTAATTTTCTTATATTAAATGGAAATTGTATACACGTTAAAAAGAAAAAGAGATATTTCTGTACGTTAAAATAACGAACGATTGAATCACCGCACGCATTATGGATCTTGCACCTACGAAAATGTTATAACGTAAAATACGTGAAATACGTGAAAACGCGTACTGGCTATAAAGGAAGTTGAACATAGTTTAAAGAACATTTGGTAACGAATATAACATGGTAATCATCACATTTAATGTCAGCAGATACTTGTAATACATCGTCTCATAAGTTTGCCTATCTACAAAATTTGTCCATTTACATAATTATTTTCAATCCTCTCATAAAATTCTTCATCATTCTAATTCTCCCATATCTCTCATTCAACTGGCAATCTATGTATCTCAATTAACCTCACCTTGGAGTGCCTTTGGGCTGTATTAGATTGTGACTGATTATCAAAATTAAAAAAGCACTAATCTTAAATTAATATCATCATTGGATGTTTCTAAATTGTATTTGCTAAAAAAAGTTTGATCTTCGTTTCTAATTGTATCACGATGAACGCGACATATGAGCATATCAGAAATATCCTATAGATTATGCTGGTAAATATGCAAATAAAAGATCGATTATGTTCTGGTTATTTCTACTCCACTGAATGCGTTGATAAAACTGATGACGTATTAACACCTTTGACTTCGAATCTGAACTGGAAAAAGTCTATACAGATATAAATATGGGTGTCGGCCCGTGTGAAATGATTTATAAAACTCGTTTCTAAAGAGATATACGCCCAAAATAATCTCCAAGACCAATCGAAAACGTAGGGAAGCTTCATCTCTGTCACCAGGGGCTCACCGGATCATAGATGAAAACGTACATGATTGAGAAATCGAAGGAGAGATTTACTGTCAATCAGACATTTCATTGTGCAGATTGAATAATCGTATTGAATGGAATCATTGGAGATATAAATAAAGTTTTGGGAAAACTTTTAAAGAATTCTACATAGTTCCTGTCTTTCCTTGATCTTTGGGAGATCACCGGATTTTTGGTTAAAATAAACCCGAAAGAAAAGTATACCCTTTTAAATATATAGACTCATGAGATAATCTATTACGTAAGAATGTTTAAAAGTATGTATGTTAACAGTGCACAACATGTGAGTACAGCTTACTTGGAGTATAACATATCCTGGTTAGTAAACTATACAGAAAAGACCACCTTTAATCTCGATGGAATTTATTAGAAAAAACCTGATAAATTCACCCAACCATTACGCATAAACGTTTCTATGTAGCTTACTTGATAAGTGCATTTTACAGTATACTTTTTGTTTTATTTTACTTCAGTCGAAGTTCTCAGTAACCAAGGGTTCTCTTTCTGGAGCTAAAAAATGATCTATATACGAGATAAATAGATATTCAGATATTCCATTAAAGTCTCCTGTTTTCATTTTACTTCAGTCGAAGTTCTCAGGAATCAATGGGCGCCTTCTTAGAGCTAACACTTGATCTCTATATGAGATACATAGATATTCGAATTCTCCAGTAAAGTTATCCTTTACTTATCAAACGTTGAGTAAGTAAATAAGTTAAAGAACATTGATTTTCCATCTCCCCAATTATCAAGTTAATTGTGTTATGGTGTATCTTTCTTGTGGTCTCTTAAGAACTCATCTTGTCTGGTGGAGTTCCAGCTAAGTGCTGTTAGTTGAGGTGTACAATTCCTAATATGATCCAGTGCGTAGCCATGTCGACGGGATCTTATTTGGGCTTAGAATACTATGTTATTTTGAATATGTGATCGGGGTTTACTTGTAGAATGAAGTATATTTATGTCAGGTTGTCCTGACAAACACTTGTACAGAGAGACGAAAGATACACGATGGTTGTATCTAGTAGGAATTTGAAATTCCTCTATATATGTACGTGTGTCTGTCAAAGCGTCCGTGGTCAATGGTAACAATTAGAGAAAAAGAAAGAACATTTGAAATCAGCAGGATTTTTAGCCTTGATTTAAGCAATGTATAATTAAAAGGGATTTATTTTTGATATAATTATAAATCTCTCTCTCTTCCTTCCTCTCTCTATATATACCTACCTCTCTCTCTCTCTCTCTCTATATATATAT
>OY744540.1:82760711-82775711 GCA_963556195.1 Sepiola atlantica
AGGAAGAGACGGGTCGGAAAAAAAGACAAAAGGAAGAGACGGGTCGGAAAAAAAGACAAAAGGAAGAGACGGGTCGGAAAAAAAGACAAAAGGCAGAGACGGGTCGGAAAAAAAGACAAAAGGAAGAGACGGGTCGGAAAAAGAGACAAAAGGAAGAGACGGGTCGGAAAAAAAGACAAAAGGAAGAGACGGGTCGGAAAAAAAGACAAAAGGCAGAGACGGGTCGGAAAAAAAAACAAAAGGAAGAGACGGGTCGGAAAAAAAGACAAAAGGAAGAGACGAGTCGGAAAAAAAGACAAAAGGAAGAGACGAGTCGGAAAAAAAGACAAAAGGAAGAGACGGGTCGGAAAAAAGACAAAAGGAAGAGACGGGTCGGAAAAAAAGACAAAAGGAAGAGACGGGTCGGAAAAAAAGACAAAAGGAAGAGACGGGTCGGAAGAAAAGACAAAAGGAAGAGACGGGTCGGAAAAAAAGACAAAAGGAAGAGACGGGTCGGAAAAAAAGACAAAATTGAGAGACGATTCGGAAAAAAAGACAAAATGTAAGAGCCAAGAGGCAGAGACGGAGGGTAAGAGCCAAGAGGCAGAGACGGAGGGTAAGAGCCAAGAGGCAGAGACGGAGGGTAAGAGCCAAGAGGCAGAGACGGAGGGTAAGAGCCAAGAGGCAGAGACGGAGGGTAAGAGCCAAGAGGCAGAGACGGAGGGTAAGAGACAAGAGGCAGAGACGGAGGGTAAGAGCCAAGAGGCAGAGACGGAGGGTAAGAGCCAAGAGGCAGAGACGGAGGGTAAGAGCCAAGAGGCAGAGACGGAGGGTAAGAGCCAAGAGGCAGAGGGTAAGAGCCAAGAGGCAGAGACGGAGGGTAAGAGCCAAGAGGCAGAGACGGAGGGTAAGAGCCAAGAGGCAGAGACGGAGGGTAAGAGCCAAGAGGCAGAGACGGAGGGTAAGAGCCAAGAGGCAGAGACGGAGGGTAAGAGCCAAGAGGCAGAGACGGAGGGTAAGAGCCAAGAGGCAGAGACGGAGGGTAAGAGCCAAGAGGCAGAGACGGAGGGTAAGAGCCAAGAGGCAGAGGGTAAGAGCCAAGAGGCAGAGACGGAGGGTAAGAGCCAAGAGGCAGAGACGGAGGGTAAGAGCCAAGAGGCAGAGACGGAGGGTAAGAGCCAAGAGGCAGAGACGGAGGGTAAGAGCCAAGAGGCAGAGACGGAGGGTAAGAGCCAAGAGGCAGAGACGGAGGGTAAGAGCCAAGAGGCAGAGGGTAAGAGCCAAGAGGCAGAGACGGAGGGTAAGAGCCAAGAGGCAGAGACGGAGGGTAAGAGCCAAGAGGCAGAGACGGAGGGTAAGAGCCAAGAGGCAGAGACGGAGGGTAAGAGCCAAGAGGCAGAGACGGAGGGTAAGAGCCAAGAGGCAGAGACGGAGGGTAAGAGCCAAGAGGCAGAGACGGAGGGTAAGAGCCAAGAGGCAGAGACGGAGGGTAAGAGCCAAGAGGCAGAGACGGAGGGTAAGAGCCAAGAGGCAGAGACGGAGGGTAAGAGCCAAGAGGCAGAGACGGAGGGTAAGAGCCAAGAGGCAGAGACGGAGGGTAAGAGCCAAGAGGCAGAGACGGAGGGTAAGAGCCAAGAGGCAGAGACGGAGGGTAAGAGACAAGAGGCAGAGACGGAGGGTAAGAGCCAAGAGGCAGAGACGGAGGGTAAGAGCCAAGAGGCAGAGGGTAAGAGCCAAGAGGCAGAGACGGAGGGTAAGAGCCAAGAGGCAGAGACGGAGGGTAAGAGCCAAGAGGCAGAGACGGAGGGTAAGAGCCAAGAGGCAGAGACGGAGGGTAAGAGACAAGAGGCAGAGACGGAGGGTAAGAGACAAGAGGCAGAGACGGAGGGTAAGAGCCAAGAGGCAGAGGGTAAGAGCCAAGAGGCAGAGACGGAGGGTAAGAGCCAAGAGGCAGAGACGGAGGGTAAGAGCCAAGAGGCAGAGACGGAGGGTAAGAGCCAAGAGGCAGAGACGGAGGGTAAGAGACAAGAGGCAGAGACGGAGGGTAAGAGACAAGAGGCAGAGACGGAGGGTAAGAGCCAAGAGGCAGAGGGTAAGAGCCAAGAGGCAGAGACGGAGGGTAAGAGCCAAGAGGCAGAGACGGAGGGTAAGAGCCAAGAGGCAGAGACGGAGGGTAAGAGCCAAGAGGCAGACACGGAGTGGAAAGAGACAAGAGGCAGACACGGAGTGGAAAGAGACAAGAGGCAGACACGGAGTGGAAAGAGACAAGAGGCAGACACGGAGTGGAAAGAGACAAGAGGCAGACACGGAGTGGAAAGAGACAAGAGGCAGACACGGAGTGGAAAGAGACAAGAGGCAGACACGGAGTGGAAAGAGACAAGAGGCAGACACGGAGTGGAAAGAGACAAGAGGCAGACACGGAGTGGAAAGAGACAAGAGGCAGACACGGAGTGGAAAGAGACAAGAGGCAGACACGGAGTGGAAAGAGACAAGAGGCAGACACGGAGTGGAAAGAGACAAGAGGCAGACACGGAGTGGAAAGAGACAAGAGGCAGACACGGAGTGGAAAGAGACAAGAGGCAGACACGGAGTGGAAAGAGACAAGAGGCAGACACGGAGTGGAAAGAGACAAGAGGCAGACACGGAGTGGAAAGAGACAAGAGGCAGACACGGAGTGGAAAGAGACAAGAGGCAGACACGGAGTGGAAAGAGACAAGAGACAGACACGGAGTGTAAAGAGACAAGAGGTAGAGACAAGGGTAAAAAGACAACAGGCAGAGACTGAGGGTAAAAAAACAGGCAGAGACTGAGGGTAAAAAGACAACAGGCAGAGACTGGGGGTAAAGAGACAACATTGCAGAGACTGAGGGTAAAGAGACAACAGGCAGAGACTGAGGGTAAAGAGACAACAGGCAGAGACTGAGGGTAAAGAGACAACAGGCAGAGACTGAGGGTAAAGAGACAGAGAGAAAGAGACAACGGGCAGAGACGGATGGAAAGAGACAACAGGAAGAGACGAGGGGATAAGACGAGGGGATGAGACAAGAGATGATGCAAATATTTTATCTGAATATGTAAAACCAATTGCAGTAAGCGTACTTTCTCTACAGAAAACTAATTTCTATTTCTAGAGATTAAATAAAGGAGACACGATTCACAATTCATTCATTGAATTATACGCTAGCTTATTTCGCACTATCAACATGACTGTTAACAAAGACGAGAAAGCAGATCCAATGACAGAGAGTCGATGAATGTAAGGATAATATTGCATTTATATTATTAACAAGAATCAGGCAATTATTTACATTCTGATCGTTATGTTTATTTACTTAGTCTGCAGAAAGTGAAACTAACGTTATGAAAAGGTTTTGAAAAGCAAGTGCACTAGAAAATATCTTTTCGCTGGCAATAAATTCCTAAGTAACTCCGACTTATACTGAACAGAACTATAACTAAGCCCGACAAAATCTAGGGCACTGTCGGACTGATTGTTGCCGACGTATTCTCAGACTTAAATTCCACATATCAGCATTTTTAGGTGTCGTTTATCGTGGTCAGAAACCGTCCGAGATTACTTAGACATTTTTTTCTTATCAGCTGAGGTTAACCAATTACAGTATGTGTTCAAAACGAGTGTTTACATAAGTAAAAGGCGCGATTCGCCATACACTTTAATAAACGTAAAGTTATGTGTCAGTTGTAGATCATTTGTGTGCTAATACATATCGTTATATGATAGAGAGTATTTGATCTAAACAGATTTGGTGACAATACAATAGAAGTCAGATATAAATGTCGCCAGGATAAAAGGTCAAACGTGAGCTATCTAGGGACATTTTAAACCGTGTTAACATAATTCAAATTCATCACCTTAAATAGCCCATAATAGAGTAAGGTTTGTTTAAAAGTAGTCAAGAAAACACAGTCGTAGGAAACGGGCGATAAGGAAAGTAACGGGAGGTGACGGTGGTTAAGTTGATATCGACACGGACTGAAGAACTGGGTGTTCCAAGTTCGAATCGGTTCCACAGTACTTTCACTTATGGATGTTGGCAACCTTCTCGTGGTCCTTCTCGTGGTCCTTCCCGTAAGAACTCGATGTCTTTCCAGAAAGATTTCTAACTAGAAAAAAACATGGGGGGAAACTAATGCCAACACCAGAATCATACGAAAGAAGAAAGGAAAGTAATGTTACCTATCTCCTAGGATGCAACCAGTTGTTGAAGCTCGTTGTACTAATTATATATATATATATATATATATATATATATAAATAATTCCTTAAACAATTGTAATCAATATTATAACAAATGAATACTTAAAGCGTAGTAAAGTTCATAAAGACTTAGAAGACAAACTTATCAATCATTGGAGTAGGCCGTCACTTCAAAACTTAAGTAACTGACTAAAAACTGATCGACACGCAATTTGCTTCTCCTAACGATACACGTTGTTGACATCCAGACGACAGACCTCTGAAATCCGATTATAGACCAACTGACTAAAAATAATTTGCAAAGACGTTTTTCCTTTTTTATAAACTAACATCCGCCACTTGAAGACACTAAATAAGCAGATATCAGAGAAAAATGAAAATAACGTATTCTCAAATGAAACGGGAGCCACGATCTTGTTTTGTTTAGCAACAGTATTAACAAAAGCTGATGAAAGTTTGGAAGGTTCCTCCATTCCAAACCTGAAACCGACGGTACTTATGTTGTGCTAATTTTCTGTATTTAATAAATAAATATGTATATGCATATATATATATATATATATATTACATTTTTGAATGTATATGTATATATATTACATTTTTGAATGTGAGACGATAGATATATATATACGTAAAAATGTATCCTTGCTCTAATCAACACTATACATCTATAAACGAATATATAGTCATCCACAGTAGACTGCTTCAGTGTATGACAGTTCTACAGTGTCGCAAAACAAACACGCGTCTCAAACTGGATTCGAAACTCAACAATCCAGACAACAGTCAGCGCTGTAAACCCCATTCGGCACATACTGAGAGTTAGCGAAATCTCAGTGTTAACATTATCAATTGCCTGGGAACTTCATTTGTATACATAACCTTATGTATACATTATTTACTACATATTAAATAAAGATGATATATATATATATATATATATATATATATATATATATATATATATATATTGTAAATATTATATATATATATATAGTTGTAGTCCTTGTAATATTTATACTGCTGATATAGTTTATGTAGATGAACAGATGGAGACAGAACCAGGAACGCTTCACGACTGGTTGTTTCTCACCTCGCGTTGTTCAGACTACAAGGTGTGAGTAATAAATTTATATGTATTACATATATAAATATTTGATAATGCATTTTGGTATAATCGATATGCAGTTTCATGCAATTGCCCACATAGCCTTTTTTATATATTCATGTTCAATATATAATTGTAATTTCATTTTCCTTTCTCAAATAGTAAAGTGTATTTCAATATTAATCATTTATTGGCATTGATTGTCTTTCGTTCAATTTGTGGATGAAAAGGGGCTGGCGTATTTGTTTGTTTTTTCAACGGCATCAGGAAATTATTAGTGTTCAAATATATTGTATTTAAATATGATGATATTTGGTAAACACATGAGTCGATACAGCGAACATATTTACCGAATCCTACACGAAGCCTACGGTAAACTATCACAATACAAATTGGGAAAGTTAATTATCTTAAACTATTGCGGTTTTATGTTACACGTTACTTAGATTAACGTCATCTCGCACGTTACTTAGATTAACGTCATCTCGCACGTTACTTAGATTAACGTCATCTCGCACGTTACTTAGATTTACTTAATTTTAGAGTTGAGTGTAAATTATTGTTTGATAAGTGAACTGGAGGAGTTAGCTAGTGAATGTATAAGTTCATGCATATGTAGATGGTTGATTTAGGAGACATACATTGGTCTAGAGATTAGATCAAGGGGCTGGAGTAAGGCCAGAATGGCTCTGGTATATCAGTTAACCAAAACAGAAGTCAAAAATACTAAAAAGCGGGTGTGATGTCAGATAAGGACAGAGTTTACTGGCAATTGAATCTTAGTGGAAAAAAGGAACCAATCGAATATACGCATGAACAATTGATTAAGGAACGTGTAGTCTAGAACGGTAATGTGCTATATAAACTGACTAACCACCCCTTTCTCTCTTTTTGCGTACGTATTGATGTATATTTAATTTTACGGTTCACTTCCTGTCGTCAAAATGTCTATGAAATGTTATTCTAGTCTTTTTTCTTCGAGAATAAAAATGAATTTCTTAATACTGCTTCCTGCTTATTACTGAAGGCATTTCTCATGAAAGAATGTCACGGTGGCTTGCTTCATTATGTGCTTTGTGTGTGACACATTAAATGCGATTCTTCCTACACAGTCGACAGTCGATAAGAAAAATTCTTTTTTTTTTAAAAACTTTTAAGGAAATATAAATCAATATAACGAAATTGGTGCGCGGTTAAAAATATAAGGCGTTTTGAATGCGTGGTTGGTTTTTAAAAAAAATTCTAAAATGCGATGCCAAGTTATTTACCTCCCCAGCAGCAGGTTAGACACAAGGTCAAATTATTTTTAATTACCTCCTATCCATGGAGGTTAGACACGGGGTCAGGTGTGATTAGCGCGCTCTGTCCTACGAAAATGCCTGAGCAGTCCCGTCGGCACCCCCCACTAATGATGCCTCAGGCTATTAGAAATAAACTAACCTCTTCTCAAAGAGAAAGATAAGCATTGGAAAGCGGGCCTTCTGGAACTGCACAGGACAATACCTCAGACCGGCGTAATCAAGACCCGAAGGCCAAGACGGTACCGGTCTACAGAGTGTAGTATCCATCGGAACAGATACTACACTCTGATCCCAGCAAAAATGCAAAGAAGCGTATACAAAATATTGATCAGCAGTGTTCACTTATTAATACTATTTTATTTAAATATTAAATGTATCATTAAGATAAAGATTGACTTGAACTAATTATAAACATTATTATTATATTTCTGAATTTTTTAGATGAGGATTGATAATTTGTATAATTTATGTTATTCGCACTACATTTCTCATCTTGAATGTTATCACAGCGTTTCGGCCGTTGTAACTTCCGGCCTTCGGGAATGGCTGACGGAACAAGAACATGCTACCCACGTGGATTAAATAAATGGGTTCCGTTCGAAATTCCGCCCAGATTCCCGAGTTCGACAGAAATATTCCCGGGTTCGAAAGCGATACCCCTAAAGAAAGCTGGAGGTTACAGCAGCCGAAACGTTGTAATAATAACACTCGAGATGAGAAATGTAGTCCGAATAATCAAAATTAAATAAACTGTTATTGTAATCTATTTGTCTGATCAATGAAAATTGCTGTTTATGTATTTTGAAGTTCTTATTCTTTAAATTAGGGTATGTATTCATCAATTTCCTTTTTCCTTTTTGCAATTATAAATTTTGTCTTAATGTATTTGGGTGTAACGGCATGTCAACCATAGTTTTGCCATTTTATGCCATAAGAGTAAGTGTTTACTTCCGCCAAGGCGAACGTTCTGTTTTAACTCGTGTTAGTTTCTCCCCGTTTGTGTACAGACTAGTGTCCACATCGCGTGACCTAAATTGGTCAGAATATCGGCCATGGTTTAACTGAGAACTGATTTGATATTGGAATATCTAGGTTAAATATTAAACGTAACAAAAAGGTGAAATGGACAATTTTTGTGATAACTTCTGTTCTGTTCGTCGTATAGACTTGCTACTATGCTTTCATACTAATGAAACCGCGCATCCTATCGTACTTTTGACCATTACAATTTCGATCAAGTTTTAAATTTGGACAGAATATCAACTGAGCTATGCAGTCTCACGTTATGTTATAGGATTTATCTGTAGATAAATTCCAATTAGAATATATTTTTTACGTGTTTGGCCGTCCCGGACGGTTACTCATTTAATAGTAGATAATACATGAAAGCATTACTACCCTTACAAAGATTAAATATAGATTTCAATTTTTACTTCAATACATAGTAACAAATACTTTCTCAAAATAAGCGACCAATACTCACGTTTTTCCTTTGTATTCGCATGTAAGGGTGTGCCACGCAATTATGTTAGAATCAGCTATTTTACGATATTTGGAAACTGAACGTCGCTTAACTTTGTTCATCCTACAGGAACTTAACTTTATGTCCTACATTTAATTGTGATGCATTTGTTTTCCAAAGCAACATTCATTTGATAAATAAGGTAAATACATAAGATTATTCAAGTAAAATATTTATCAAATATTATTTTTTTCATTTACAACTGAATTTAGTTATTTTATCCCATACTATCAAAGCTAAGTTTGAGGGTCGGCATGGGGAGAGAACAAGTTGACATGAATAGGTCATCAAGAACATACATTTAGTCACGACCAGAAAAAAAATGGTGAGAAACTATGATTGAGTAGATGGATCAGTCGGCGCGTGGACATCAGTCAACTAAGGATAGTCAGTGATTGGCAGGATAACATTCCGTGTAAGAAGAAATGGCCAGTGACACCAAGGAATGTTCTGGCAGCGAAAGGCAATACACTTGTTGTAATAATAGGAGAACAATATTTTCTTTTTCAGAACTTGTGTAGAAGTAGCGAACGCGAAAGACAAACTGTTCAAGCCGAAGATAAATAACTAAACAAACGCATGTGAACTGACCCTGCTCCCTCAACTGTTCTACATCTACTAACCCAATAACGCTTACCCATTCTTTCAACGTAGCCATACCATCAAAAAGGTCACCAAGAACACATCTCCCTCAGTGTCCAGATTTAATCTTCCTCTGGGTCATCAGATCTAAGCCTGTGTTTAAGACTCACATTACACACCCATCGTATCATTTTTATATTATTTTTCTCCATGCAACGCATGTCTTCAACCCTCACTTGCCAGGTTTCACTTTTATATGCACATGCTGGATAGACTCTTCCTGATGTTACCAGATTAGGCCGTCTGAAGATATTGGCTTCCTGGCATAAAATGCACCAAACATTGATGTTATTGTATTTTCCTTTCTCTCTGCAAGACTCAACAATGTTCTGCAAAACTAACAAAACAATAATTCTCCTCTATGAACTGTTATGAATTCGCCATTTGCAAAGACTCCAACACGCATGCGCCAAAATATGTATTTTTTGCAGTGCCATCATTTTCATGAAAGAGTAAGCAAGCGAATAAAGACTATAGAAGTTAATGAGAACGATTTTTTGTCTCTTTTTAAGTTGGTAACATTTCGATTGCGAGAATACTTTATTCCATGACGACTGTGACCAGTCAATTTGGACAAAATTAGTAGAATTTTTTTTTTTTCTTTTCAGAATTTTCTGATTATGAATTTGATACCAGTTTGAAATCCTCATTTCGCGGGTTAAGGGCGCCATAACTTAAATTTTTATTGCGCGGCATTGTCGGGTTCTGCAGTGAAGCAAGATACATTATCAGTAATGAGTGAAATTTAGTACCTGAAATAATCTGAGTGGAAATCATCGCTGGTCGATGCGACGAATAGGGTGGTAAAAGTCAAAAAAATAATTATGATAAACGATTTATAATTCACACATCAATTAATCCTGCTACGTTTTACCGGAGTAAAGCAATATTTAGGCAGGCGCTATGGATTTACGTTTTCCCAACGAAAATAGCATATTATTGCATAATTATGCGTTTTCGAGAATTTGATTCCTTCTATGTTCATCACAGGTCAGCAGGAATTGAAAATTACTCATTTAAAGAATATGTGTAAATAGTTGTAATCTACAAAATACACTTCACAGTTGGGGCGAAATGAAGAACCATTAATAAAGTTATATTTAGGAAATCAGAGGGTGTCAGGTTTTTCCATGGCCTTTTGGCTACGATCAAAGTGTAGTATCTGTTCCGATGGATACTGCACGCCATACTGATGTTGTCTTGGCCTTCGGGTCTTGATTTACGTCCGTCAATGGGTCTGTCCTGTGCAGTTCTGGGAGGTCCACCTTCTCAGGCTTTGCCTCCCCTCTTTGGGGAGGAGTAAGTTGATTGTTTAGTGCCTGAGGCGTGCCTACTGGGGAATGCCGACGGGGCTGCCCAGGCAATTTTTAACCCCCACTTTCCCGACCCGACCTTGGGTCACATCTTACTTGTGGGAGTAAGATAAAAAACTGGCCTTGTGCCTAACTCCTGTAGAGGAATAAATCAATACCCAATCAGTCAATGAGGTCCATGTTTACCTTTCAACAGCTGACACCTAAAACCATCGGGTTGTTTGTAGAATTTACAAAAATATACATTTGCTTATACTATATACAGTTGAATCTACATTCTAAAATTAACACCCTCTAAATATTAGATGGAATACCAGTTGCTTAATTAGTTCTTAGTATCTAGACGCACATAGAAACCTTAACAACCGAGAAACAAAGTAAGAAAGATATTTTATAGTAGTAAGTGTGTGATTATAAATACTACACAACTGAAGTTATGGGCACAGTGAATATAAAATTTCGTAGAGTTTAAAACCTATCATGAAATTTAAAAAATCTCGAAATATGTTTTAATTCTTCAAATCTAGATACATTTTTTTGAAAACAGAGGCAAGGGACATTTCTTGAACGGTTACCTTCAAGAACACCCTTTTTTAGTTCCCAAAATCAAGTCCAAAAATCGGTATTTTTTTCTAAATGCTATGACAAATTACAAGAGTTGTTCTTATCTTGAGGATTAAAACTTAAATGAAGATCACATGCGTGACAATCAATTACATACAGATCAAGCAATCAAATGCGTGCAAAGAAACGGTCAAATCTAGAAATTTCTAAGGAGTTACATATAACTGCCTACCAGTCGAGGATACGTGCTCGAAAATCAGTTCGACGCTGTAGACTGCTACGGGTAGAGCTTTCTTGTTCTGTTGAGCTATGGTAATGTTCTGTGTAGCCATAGGAAGTCCACCCTCCCAGGCTTGAACTCTTCGCTTTGTGAGGGAGTTAGTTTATTACTACCGACGAGTATCGACTTGACATCTCAGGAACTATTGTGGGATCTGATTGTACCTTATCTTGTGTTCTTGAATTGCTATCCCACCCTAGCGACCAGTATCACCTGTTAAAAGCACTAGTTTGAAAAAAGGAGTACGATTTGAGACCTCTATACTGCCACACGAATACACGGCACTCTTAACTGGCATTAATACAATTTAATTCGTATCCGTAAAAGGAAAAAAAATTAAAAAAAACGCCAGCAGCAGAGATTGATTTTTAATTTTTTTAAAATTTATTTTTAGTTTACTGTGATTGAAAACTCACTTTTTCGTGATTCTAACATATTGAAAATTATTATAACGCAGTATTTTTTTTATGTGACCAGTGATTGAATTAAAAACAACCAATCACAGACGACCTTTCCCCACCACTGCCGAATCCACGTGAGCGGAATTTTCAGAGCATCAACCTCTTCCCTTTCCGTGGCTGCTGACCGATTAAGACGAACACTTCTGTGTCTGACTAACACCCCCTATGCCGTTGCCAACAGGCATGCATTTCTATGTTCATTTTACACACATGGGCGATCCCTAAGCCACATATTCAAAAGTACTTTGTATACACTTCTTTCCACTAAGACCACACATACCAAGAGAGATGTTAACAGACATAACTCCGGTTAATTCAGCACAAATACTAGCTTCTTTGGCTAGCAACACTTTTCGGTACTGATATTGATCTTGAACCAGTTTTCGTGACGTTCGACTCGGAAGCGTTCGGCTGCGCTACGCAAACGCCCGAGAGTTGACGAGCCTATTTGTACCAGACGACAATTTTGATACGGTGCTGCGTCCCATGATAATGTTTTGGTTATTTTTTTGTTGTTGTTAGGATTAGGGTTAGGATTAAAAATATTTATTTGATAACAGTAATTTCGCTTTGTTTTGCTTGCTTTATTTGTTTTGTTGTTTAAAAAATTTCTTGCAACTATAACTAAAAATTATAGGACGCAGCAACGTATTAAAATAAAAAAAAAAATATTTGATAACAGTAACTTCGCTATGTTTTGCTTGTTGTGTTTTTGTTGTTGTTTCTTTTAGAAAATTTCTTGAAAATATAACTTACAATCACAGGACGCAGCACCGTATCAAAATTGTCGTCTGGTACCATTCGGCTCGTCAACACTCGGGCGTTTGTGTAGCACAGCCGAACGCTTCCGAGTCGAAAACTGGTCCAGGATCGATATCAGTACCCACTTTTCATATCCATTCTTCATTTTAACTAATTTATATAAAATTATAATTATTAAACCGTTTGTTACCTTTCTTGTCAAGTCACGTTTTAAGCCTTTGTTTTTCCGACACCGCCGACGCGAAATTTCGTCATTTATTTGAACGAGTAAAAATCCCAACAAATAACCAAAGTCGCGATCAATGGGTGACCCAACGGATAACCCTTTTTTTACAAGGATTCGAACAGATTTCAGCATCAATAAACATGAAGAAGCCTGATGATTTCCGTATTTCGCGGTACTAAATTTAGACGGGAAACTGGCTATGTTATCGTGCACCACGCGAGACTGACCGCACTTTCCTTCGAGGAAATAAAAACTGCGAAACAAAATAAAAAAAACAAAACAAAAATACAATGAATTTCTGTCCGTACGATGTAATTTTATTTTCACCCAATAAAACATTAAATTCGAATCTTATTAACATTGTGTTATTCTATTTTAACGACCTCTCGCGGGCTCGGATAGATTCTTCGTAAACTGATCGCCTCGGAGTTTATAGCCAAAAAAAAAGCGAGGGGAAATTCCATCTGAATGAGGAGGGAAGAAAGTAAATAGCGAACAGCGAGATTTTATGGAGTGAAAAGGCAAATAAGGCGGACGATCGTTAAAGTTGAGTTATAGACGATAAAAAATTAAACCACCGGGGACTTCTCTCTGGTTTTATGACACGTGTGTGTACATCTCGTAAGTGAAGGAATTAACGAGATTCAATGAACGAGAATGCGAATACGCAATCGGCGAATTGAATTTTTTTAGATGGATTGTAACATATACAAATTAATATGAATAGATGTTTACTTCTGCGAATAATAAAATAAAAGTTTTCGTACTGCAGATAGAATGCGAATACGTAATCGGCGAATTGAATTTTTTTAGATGGATTGTAACATATACAAATTAATATGAATAGACGTTTACTTCTGCGAATAATAAAAAAGTTTTCGTACTGCATATAGAATGCGAATACGTAATCGGCGAATTGAATTTTTTTAGATGGATTGTAACATATACAAATTAATATGAATAGACGTTTACTTCTGCGAATAATAAAATAAAAGTTTTCGTACTGCAGATAGAATGCGAATACGTAATCGGCGAATTGAATTTTTTTAGATGGATTGTAACATATACAAATTAATATGAATAGACGTTTACTTCTGCGAATAATAAAATAAAAGTTTTCGTACTGCAGATAGAAAGGATTCATGTACAAGTAGTTAAACAACGATAATTTAGGCATCGTGTAATGACGGCTGGTTAACCCATACATTATTGTACCACCTTAATATATAGACACTCACCTTTTTATAATGCTCAACGGAGATTCAATTCAGATGCCCAGTTAATTTCCATTTCCTGTATATGAGACGTGGGTGAACTTGTCTACCCACGTCCTGTTTGAAAGTATATAATGACTAAAGGAGGAGCTAGAATTAAACCTATTCAGAACGCTTCCGAGTCGAGAACTGGTTCAGGATCGATATCAGTACCCACTTTTCATATCCATTCTTCATTTTCACTTATTTATATAAAATCCTTATAATTCTTAAACCGCTGTTTGTTCTCTTTCTTGTCAAGTCACGTTTTTTGGCGAAATCTCGTCATTATTTATTTGAACGAGAAAAATCCCAACAAATAATCAAACCCGTTATTAGCTGGGCCATTATTTGTCATGTGTGTGTGTTGTATAACCTCGTAAGTTAGGTTATAATAAATAATAACTTGTAAATAAAATGGATGAACTATCAAGATAAACTGAACACAGAATGAATTAATGAGTTAATTGGCCGCTGTACGCGATTGTGATATTACAGAAAGCCGTGATCAGTGTTTACTTTCTATCTGGACAGGACTCCATTTCCAAGGGCGATAACTCTTAACTCCCGAATTGGTTCAAGGGACGTAACTCGTTTTCCTTAGTTGTCCTAACAATTTGATATTTGGAAATTGCATAATGTTTTCATAAATAGCGAACATTAAAACTTATGGGTGCTGCTTTCAAACAAAAAACACGTCTACATTATGTTAGTATTATGTAGATAATGAGCACTTTACAGTTACGGTATTTAAATATTAATATTTATGAAATACTTGCTATAATATAATACTCCCACTAAAATCCGGCCATGTTTATTTCTACGCTCCCTCACTACTCCTTCCATGTACTTCCAACCTGTTATCCCCTCTTTCTCTGTATTCACCGTCTCTCTCGTCTCCTCACTCTCTTGATCTTGCCACCCTGTCTCTCTCTCTCTCGCCTACTCGTCCTTTCTTGCCTCTTACCCCTTTCTGTTTCTACATAGATGGAAAATAGCTCATTTAAAAGATCAATTGCTTTCTTTCATTTAATTAGTATTTACGCTATTGATAAGCGTAAAGGATTCAATTATTTTTACCGAAGTGTTTTGCTTATTAGTTGAAATGGAAATTGTCATTTCCTCCAGCAAAGTGCTCTATCAATAGAACAGCGAATATATATATATATATATATATATATATATATATAAATTATCGTCATCCGCAGATATGTTTCGTCTTTTCAAGACTAATCAGTGTGAATAGTCGACGCAAAACGTATTAATCCCGAGATTTGAAGACTACATCTTCAGCACTAGCGACCGTGACAATCAAACGCAATCATCACTTGAGCTAACTTGTCTGCTCCTAATACAAACACACACACACA
>OY744540.1:82780711-82788211 GCA_963556195.1 Sepiola atlantica
ATATATATATAGGCAGCATATTCTCATGCAGAATCCCTATATATAAACACGAAAACACCTTAATTAATAGAATTAACTTCAATATCAATATCAATGTCTATAGCTCCAATATAGTTTCGTACTTCCCGCCAAAAACCTTCTATAAATACTAACACATTGTCTAGACCTGATTACCGTCATTCCCCCGAAGATGGACGCAGATGGGTCCGAAAGTATTTGTGAGACAGATGCAAATTATAGCAAATTCATCAGCCAATTCCCCTTTGAAACTAAGATCCTAATTCTGACTATTGAAAGGATCTACCAAAGGATATGTAGATATGAGTTGTCTCTTATATTCAACAATATATATTCTAGAGATAAAAGATGAGAATTAAAAATGTTCTTTCCTGTAGTGTTCCTTGCAGTATTTTTTTTTGCCGTACCACTCCAGTTTCCTTTTTTTACAATAGTCAGTAGCTGCCTCTATTTCATGTATGGGTCTGTTCTTAACTTCATCATTCGTAATGTTGTTCCTACAATCAGTTCAATAGTATTATTTCACTTAGGGATATTGGCAACCTCTCCGTGATCTACAACAACAAAATCAAGCCGATTTACAAAGTTATACTATGTTGATTCATGCGAAATGACTTGTCATTTGTTGTTAAGAATCTTTCTAAAACTCGGTCTGTATCCTTCTCGCCCAGTCCGCAGTTACAGTCTGCTACTCACACGGGTCGTGTTACTTCTTGGCCTTTTGGCTAAGATCAAAGTGTAGTATCTGTTTCGATGGATACTACACCCCATAAACTGGTATTGTCTTGGCTTTCGGGGCTTGATTTACGCCGGTCTATGTGTCTGTCCTGTGCAGTTCTAGGAGGTCCAACCTTCCAGGCTTCGCCTCTCCTCTTTGGGGAGGAGTAAGTTTATTGCTTACTGCCTGAGGCGCCCCTACCGGGGAATACCGACGGGGCTGCCCAGGCAATTTTTAAATCCCACTTTCCCGACCCGACCTTGGGTCACATCTTACTTGTGGGAGTAAGATAAAAACTGGCCTTGTGCCTAACTCCTGGAGAGGAGTAAATCAATACTCACACGCGTCGTGACATTGTATAACAGTCACTAAACGCCGTACGTTTGAAAATATATTGTTTCAACTCAAAGTTTCAAGATTTTCTTTTCTATTCAATGCAACATCTATAACTACCGATCACAAGTCTGGCTACTTTTGTATCATGTATCCGTGTTGACTATATTTTCATGATTGATATGGTGTTGTGGTATAAGCTTTTACATTTCATTATAGTCAACATAATTAAGTTCCCTCTCGACACCCACTCACTTTTATATGCCATTTAGAGAAACACCATCGCTCATATCGTCAGCTATTTTCTGTTAAATAACCGCTCTTAGGGTAAGCAGATTAACTTATTATTGACACGTGTCATATTACTGCCAGACTTTCACGAACTGACATTTTGGAGTATGACACGTACTTCTTTGAATAAGAAACATTTGTATATATATATATATATATATATATATATATATATATATATATATTTCATGTATCCACATCACATTTTATAAGGAGATATCATTTTTATGTATCAATTTTCAGTATTTACTTAAACAGTGCTCGATACGTAAGTAGAGCTAGGTAGTAAGTTATGAAAATATATTTATAGCTATTAAGCCACACAGAGGCTCCCGCGTTTCATCCCCGGGGGGAATCTTCAGGCTGAAATGCATGTGAGCTCAACGATTGGCCGCGAGAACCACACAACATCTGATTGGTTAACTAGCCAGCCGTGTATATTAAACACCAGGCAAAAATAACTCCATGAATTTTAGCCTGAAGATTCCCCCGGGGATGAAACGTGGGAGCCTCTGTGTAGCTTAATCTCTCTCTCTCTCTCTAATTATATATATATATATATATATAAATATAAAATCCTGTCATGCTGCAACACTTACTTAGTGCAATCGTGCTTGTGAGCAAGTAAAGACCTTGATGGCGACAACGAAGAGCCACCTAGTAGGCCCACAAGGAGTTGCTCTTTCACTCGGTATTGGCTTGGAATATCGTGAGGCCTAGCTCAACATCAGCGACAGTTGGCTGTGACCGTGACAGACGCTGTACATGCGCATTAAGAAAACCGGTTGAATCTTATCAGGATGAGAGCCGCTACAAGTACAAATAAGCGTAATATTAATCACAATAAGCAAAACATCACGCCGGAGCTGTAATACAATTCTCTAACGATTTAGATATGCCCGATGCTGCAGGAACATAACAACTGTCTTTGCTGGGGAAAGGAAACGCTAGCATTACACAAGTTACATCGCTAAATTGTGCAGCAACACCATGTGCGTCCCTTTCACCCTATGTAGAAGAACACACGAATACAACGATAGAAATTCTGCAGCAAGCAAATGTTAAGGAAGTTATCGATAACCACAAAATAAATTCCCCTAGAGATATATCATAGGGGTCGATGCATTCGAAAATATTGGAAATCTTTGGACGGGCGTCAGAAACTAACGAAACCCATTCTTAACATTGAACGGTTTTGTGTATCTCGTTACTGACCGGAGCAATCACAGCCCCCCCCCCCCGCCTAAATATATCGATCTTTTCTTTTGTTTGTCAGAGGTTTCCACTGTTGGTTATTGTCTCGAAATAAATGAACACTTTCATACTAAATAAAGAAATCAGGACAGCAATTTTGAATATTTATATGTAAAATATCGTAGAATTCTTTTCGAAATCACGCATTACAATTTAGTAATATATATATATATATATATATATATATATTGAATATTTATATGTAAAATATCGTAGAATTCTTTTCGAAATCACGCATTACAATTTAGTAATATATATATATATTGAATATTTATATGTAAAATATCGTAGAATTCTTTTCGAAATCGCTCATTACAATTTAGTAATATATATATATATTGAATATTTATATGTAAAATATCGTAGCATTCTTTTCGAAATCACGCATTACAATTTAGTAATATATATATATATATTGAATATTCATGTGTAAAATATCGTAAAATTCTTTTCGAAATCACGCATTACAATTTATGAATATATATATTGAATATTTTGATGTAAAATATCGTAGTATTCTTTTCGAAATCACGCATTACAATTTAATAATATATATATATTGAATATTTATATGTAAAATATCGTAGGATTCTTTTCGAAATCACGCATTACAATTTAGTAATATATATATATATATATTGAATAGTCATATGTAAAATATCGTAGAATTCTTTTCGAAATCACGCATTACAATTTAGTAATATATATATATTGAATATTTATATGCAAAATATCGTAGTATTCTTTTCGAAATCACGCATTACAATTTAATAAAATATATATATTGAATATTTATATGTAAAATATCGTAGTATTCTTTTCGAAATTATGTATTACAATTTAGTAATATATATATATTGAATATTTTTGTGTAAAATATCGTAAAATTCTTTTCGAAATCACGCATTACAATTTAGTAATATATATATTGAATATTTTGATGTAAAATATCGTAGTATTCTTTTCGAAATCACGCATTACAATTTAGTAATATATATATATTGAATATTTATATGTAAAATATCGTAGCATTCTTTTCGGAATGATGTATTACAATTTAGTAATACATGTATTTAGAATATTTATATATAAAATATCGTAGTATTCTTTTCGAAATTTTTATTACAGTTTAGTAATATATATATATTTGGAATATTTTATATGAAATATCGTAGAATTCTTTTCGAAATTATTTATTATAATTTAGTAATATATATATTTAGAATATTTTATATAAAATATCGTAGAATTCATTTCTTAATCGTGTATTAGAATTTAGCAATATATATATATTTAATATCTATATATACAATATCGTAGTATTGTTTTCGAAATCATGTATTTCAATTTAGTAATATATATATTTGGAATATTTTATATAAAATATCGTAGAATGCTTTTCGAAATTATGTATTACAGTTTAGTAATATATATGTATATATATATATATATATATGTATGTAAAATATCTTAGTATTCTTTCGGAATCATGTATTACATTTTAGTTATGTATCTTTGACTAATGAAGATTTGGTATTTATGTTAATCCGAAACTATCGTATTACCTTTATTAATGTACTAATGTATTTCCATTACTAATACAGATTTGGTATTTGTCTGCCCGAAGCTGGAACAATATTATTCCATTTATGTACCATTGCTCAATTCAAGAAGATAATGCAGTATCTATTTTGTTCTAATGGGACTGTTATCCCATGCATTATCTCCCCCATTTTCGTAGGAGCATAGTGCTGTATACGTGCTTTCTCATAATATCGTTCTAGCTAGCATTACCTCTTTTCATGGGGGAATGTAGTACCTGTTCCGCTGTCACGATACCATCCTCCAAGGCATTACCTATTTCCTTGGTGTGGAGTAGACTATCTCAATAAATAATAGCCACAATCAGCTGTTCATTAGCAAATGCAACACCTTCATTATGTTTTCATTATTCAGTTGTATTTTAGGCTAGAGAGAAATATATTCAATTTATTTAAAGATAGCAACTTGTGTTCAAATGACCGACTACTATTACATATTTTAAATAGTGTCATATAGGAATGCATAGTGTCACATCCAACACTAGAGTTTGACCTATTATCTCCGGAGAACAGAATGGACGGCCATTATTTTATATAAATAGAGGTGCGTGCGATTGACGTGCTGTCAATTACAGGTTGACTTGTGTTTCCCGGATAATTAATCGCGTGTCCATCTCGTCACGACATTCAGAATGTTCCTAGTTAAGCTACACAGAACTTGTAGTTATAGATAAGTAACAGTTATTGTTTTCGTTGGTTTTGAGATGTTATAGTTTGTATTTTAATTACATTAAGTAAATAAATACTGACATTTGTCTACAATTGGGTTTTTTTTCTGTTGATTTCTGAATTATTGTCTATGAGGCTTCACAAAATCGATATCTGTATTTCAGCTGTAGTTTTTTTCATGTTTGAGAACTATCTCTCTTTGTCTGTATGTCTGTCTGTATGTCTCCCTCAACACTCGCTGCGTCAATTTTTCGCATTATCTGGGAGAACAATGATTTATCTTTATATCAACGAGAATTCGTTCATGCAAAACCATGCTCATTTGCATAAGTGAACTCTCATCATCGCACTAAAAACAAGATTCCATCTTGTAAGCGTAACAACAGCTCCGTTGTTGATCCAGCGAACGGCATCGCTTGCTAACGGGACGATATGTCGTTACTCGATCCGGGTGACGTCGAGTGGTCTTGCTAGTCGGTCCCGGCTTCAATCTCTCCCTTTCGGATGACACAGCAGTAAACCCAATTCAGGAATTACATTTCCCTTTCTTCCTGCTGTCTCTTCCGTCGCCGCCACCACTCTCTGCAGACGCTTTGTCACAATGTCGTGCCGGCGGTTTCTCTCTGTTACTGAATTCAATCTACACATAACAAAATATAACAAGCTTTTTCGTTCACTTCCGAGCCATTTATTCCCATTTATTAGCTTGTCGACACCGAAGCAAGTTCGTTGAAACAGACAGAGAGACGCTTACGCTAGTTAATTAGCTAATTACTTAATCACTCGCACGGGTAGAAGGAGGGGGACATCGTTTGACTCATTTTTGGGGGACTGAATTTCCCTATCTTATTTAATCGCTACATGGCTAAGGCGACTTGACTCGTTAGCTTCCCGTCAATAACTCAAATCTATCTACAGTTTTCTCACCGGGAAAACTATGACGTCACGAAATCTCGTGATCAACGCACAGGTGCGACCCAACCCCCGACCCAAGGTCTCGTCAACTGTCACCGCGAATCGTAAGAAAGCATCACACCAAAGTTGTACGAGATGATTCCGTTACAAATCGCGCAAGTTAAGCGATCTCTCTGTACGTCCATCATCACATGCGTCCAATTATATAACAACTCTTTATTTTTCGTAGACCTGTATGACAGCTTTTAAATCAACATTAAATAAATAACAGATTGTTTATTTACTGGAAAAAGACAACACATTTCCTCTTAATGTCCCTCTCCTTTAAACACAAGAAAAAGTTAAATGTATACAATTACACTACATCTGTAAGTGAGATCTCTCTTAATAAACTTAATTGCTATTATACCGAAGTCAATTTTGACAGAAGCGTCGAAAAGTGTAGCGAATGAAGCGGATAGGAATAGAAAAGACTCACTGAACATTTTCTCGTTAATATTAGAGTGAAATGTTAATTTAGTAGTCCTAAAATAAAAAATGACGACAGTTAAAAAAAAAAATCAGAAATTAGAGCAGGCAGACAAAAGATAGAAGCTGCATGGAATGCGGTAAAAGAAAAACAGTTAAAGATAGAAGAATTATATGATGAGTACGTTTGTATGAGCGTAAATATCTACATCATGTCAAATAGTTAATATGCATTTGCTTTATTTGTAAACAGAGTATACAGTCCAATATAAAGTTGTGGTAATAAAACACGTTTATGCTGTAAATGTATTCTATTAAAATCTCCGTTCCAATGGGTGGCAAGTCATATATACGTGATAATATAGCAAACATGCACAAATGTTAGATACAATCCAGGAAAAAAAAGTATCGCGAAGCCAACAGCTGAAGGAACGAAGAGAAAATCTGCACAAAAATGAGCGAGTGAAAAAGAGTAACATAGTACACTGAGAGTATACGTATATGCCAATGTCGCTGCTGGTTTATAATTAATAGACTTGTCTAGTCATCTGGTGATTTGTAGAATCGTACACAATTATAAGTCATTAGAGCTTACCATGAATAAAACGCAATCTTAACAATAGCTGTATAGGGGTGCTAAGAAGGAACTGAGGTATTTTTAACACTTTTAAAAAAAATGTTGTTCATTTGTCCTTTTCGAACAAAACTCTAATGTCTTCGTCATGTTATGTTTAAATTCTATTTAGATACAATAAAAAATAAAGAATCTGTTGAATTCAAAAATCTTCTTGGCCACTGTGTATCCTATTGGCACCAGTCTATTAGTATTATTAAATTGGGCTAGTGTTCGGTAAAACTGATGAAATGCATATGGAATATATATCCTTTTTATATTTGCTTTTTTTACTTTTATCTTTGTAACTACATTTTGTTTGATTTTCGAAAAGTAATTAGGACGGTAGAATTGAATTATTACAGAACCGTTTGGCAATCAAATTTAATAATTGAAAAAAAAAATGTCATAAAACTGTAACTAATTTTTGTTAATTAAATGTTTTTATCTCTATAAAATTATTGGATTTAATAGCTTAAAAAATGTCAATATTTTAGTATGCTAAAAATAAGCTAGAATAAGAATACGCGAGAATAAGAATACGCGAGAATAAGAATACGCGAGAATAAGAATACGCGAGAATAAGAATACGCGAGAATAAGAATACGCGAGAATAAGAA
>OY744540.1:82793211-82818211 GCA_963556195.1 Sepiola atlantica
ATTTGTACATGTGCGTTTTATCTTCCATTATTTCCTGTGCATTTACAGAACGTTGAATTCGAGATTTCTCTACAATGCTATATACCCGAGCTACTTAATAGTCTCTCCTTCCTTGACAAGGTCCAAGAAAGAGTCGCCAACCTAATAGGTCCTTCACTGTCAACCAAGCTCCAGCCCCTGCCCCATCGTCGCAATGTAGCATCCTTATGTTTGTTTTATAAGTACTTCAATGGATTATGCTCCGATGAATTGGTTACTCTGGTGCCCCCTCGACGTAAATTTACTAGACTAACTCGACAATCAACTAAATCTCATTCATTCACTGTTGAGGTCCCCAGATGCCGGAGAGCCTTCTACTCAAATAGCTTCTTTCCTCGTGCTGCTGGCCTCTGGAACTCTCTCCCTGCCCCCAATTTCCCCGACAGTACTGACATGCAGAAGTTTAAAACTAATGTAAACAGACATCTCGCTGCGCGGATTATGATTTAGGCTGACCCCACCCCCCAACCTTCTCCCCTTTTCTTTTTTCTCAGTAGCCCCTTACGTCTACAGTGGCGGCCTGCCTTGTTTGGGGTGAACCATGTTAAAGAAAAAAATATATACATTTTCTATTCAATAGCCACCATTTTTTACATATCGGTGTTACTTCAAATAAGGCCAAAGTCTTTAGAAAGAAGAACTATTTCTCACCTGCATGAATTCAATCAGCGCAACTAGCGATTAATCTACGATTTCAGATTAAATGGTACCGTACCAAAGAGCTTTAAATAATTTAAATAAAATCAAAATACGTAAGTCAGCAAAACCCACATTTTAAAAATATGTTTGCAATCGATGTACCAACTATTTAGCTGAACATATTAAGATTTAATCTGATAAACGAGAACGCATCTAAATTACAGGGGTTAGATATCTATACTACAAATACCCGTGACCCGTTATTCATTCTATTTTGATTTAATTCGAAAATTCATAAACTCCGACATATATTTAAAGACATTCTTCTTGCGTCTCTCAAAATAAGCCCCTTTTAAATCAATATTATCCCTATTGTCATTACGATTATTGCTTGTTAATATTTTGCTAGTTTATATAATGAAAGTTTTAAGTTGGCTAATCAACATCCGATCGTGACAATTTCCTAGTTGACGTACGCTACGCCCAAGGAGGAAGTAATGCCTGGGAGGATATCTCATGACAACATGACATACTTTAGTACGTTCTAAGCGGGGATAATGTTTGAGAGGATGTTCTCATTCAAACCGAACAGATACTACGCTATCTCCCAAACGAGTTGTAATGTCTTGGGGGAAGGTCCTGTGACCATAGAACAGATTTTACGCTACTCCACAAAGGAGGAGGTAAATCCTAGTACGATAGTCTCATGAATACAGAAAAGGCCCTACACTACGTCTACCCCGAAGAAAAAGGAGAACATAATTCCTGTGATGATGGTATCTTAACGAAAGAACAGATATTACATTACATTACATTACATGGCAACCCTTGGTTGTTTTTCTTGTTATTCTATAGTCATGTTACTTTTATTTCTCTCTAATACAGTTTCGGACTTATTGTACGCCATCACTCTTCATCACTGTTAGTGTTAGAGGCGCCATTTTTTAAATTTATTCTTTTTGTAATCAATTCTTGCTTCTATGGTCAACTTTTTTTCTCTCCATCAACTTGTGGATTTTATTGATGCTGTTTCTTGTCCCATTAAAACATCTAATTAATTCCTTCTTCGTGCCGACTGATTCAGTCATAAATATTTGATTACAGCAGTTTTAAGTGTGTTAATTAGGTGACGTATTAAACGTGTCGATGTTAATTATCGCAATATGTCCACTCCTTCTTTGATTACCGCCGGGAATATGTCAAAGAAAAATAACTTATTCCAATGATTAAATATTTATTTTGGCTTGCAGAAACAGATCGATATGTCAACCAACTGGTGATGTTGAAGACGATGAAAGTCAATGATCGATACGCATTAGATGATCTATAATCCTTTAGAGTTTTTGGCTACGTTCGACCGAAATTGAAGAGTGCACTCATTTCCCGAAGAAAAAAAAAAAAGAAAAAGCAAGTCAAACTTTCGATCTTTCCATGTGTGTCCGCTCAGTGCTAATGCATGTCGGACTAGTTGAAGTAACCGTTGGAGTCAGATGACTTACATTTTTACTAACAAACAATTATGTTAGAGAATACTCGAACAACTACGGTAATATACCAAGGGCGTAAACTACTTGACGACGCAACAAAACTCTGATTTACCAAAATCAGCACGTCAGAGGTTTGTTCTGTTTGTCTGGGTTATGGTCCTGCGCAGTTCTAGGACGTTCACATTCCCAGGCGTAACCTTGTCGCCCCTTTTATATATAAATTAGGTTTTTTTTATGGAAGTCGCTCCAGACAAGGCAGGAAGCCACTTGATGTAAGAAGATAAAGAAAAAAATACTACTTCAAGGTAAAAAAACTAACCAACAATAAATGCTAGATGGATAGATTATGACCCAGAAAACAGCAATAATTTCCCCTTTGTCAGAAACATCGCTCATGGAATGTGAGGACTAAAGGACAAAATAAGGGAAACTAGAGTTACGAGGCTACCGAAAGTAACTCCAAGACCACTTTCTATCGCCTAACGCGCCCATACCGGGAAATGTTGACGGGGCTGCCCGAGCAAATTTGTTCAGCCAGAGAGCTCTAACTCTAGGGCGCTGGTTTCAAAATCCAACTTTCCAACCTTGTGTCAGATCTTCCCGCCCTAGGAGGAAGATAAATGAGAACTACTTGGCGACGCTAGGCCTGATGCCGTCAACTACTTCATGACGCTTTGGTCGAGGCAGCCAACTCATCAGACAACCTCTCCTCAAGTCCGCCATCTCCCACAAGCCGCTCTTTTTAAGACTGTCGCCCCTTCTGTCACGCTAGACTAACTTTTTAGGGCGCTTCTCTCCAGACCGCTAACTCTTCAGAAGTATCTTCTCAACACCTTCAGCTCACCGGGCTTACCATGTCAGAACCATCCACCCGCCTTAGGGATATACTTATCAAAATGTCTCACTCATTTGAACATTTTTCTAACCACTCAGACTAGCCAGATAATCTTTTGAAAACCCGTCAGTCATCGGAAAAATATATTCCAAAGTACCACACTCTTTATTTTATTAACCCTTGTACGCACGTTATCACCGTTCACACATTTTAACAAAAAGATGCGATCGTCGGATTAGACGGTTCTTTGTGATTAATCTGACGTCGCGAAAGAAAAAAATAAGCCCACATTACCAATTTTAATTATTTCTAAAAGTATAAGTTTTTATATGACTGTAATAGATATGTGACTATTTGAACCCGGTATATACGATCCCATACGATAGAAGCGTTTCTATTAAGTCATCACGTATCCCTATCATTTCATTCGATTATTCAGAAAACTTGACCTTTAAGTCGTAAGCCAATGCGTTTGGCTTTGGCTATAGCACCTGCAACTTTGTAACCTTCCATTTCATAGAATTCCCAATTTGGATATCGATTTTCATGGCAAATAGATTTGGCCAGGTTTTTCATTCGTCAACTTCTGTGGCATCCAACTAACCAATTTCTATTCAATACTAACGAATAAGCAGATCGATCTTTCGGTTGACAGTAAGATCCTAATACACTTTTGCCAGTGCTTCCTCGCCGGACTGGAAATGCCGACTACCGAAAATATAAAGCAATAAAGAAAAAAGAAAGAAGAAACCTGTGATTCTTTGACTGTCAAAGTGTCAGACTTATCTTATTACACAACAGCCTCGACTGATGCCACCAGTAACAAGATAGTGGTATTTGCTTGTCTAAGAATGAAATAAAGTTAATTTGTCAGGGTTGACCATTCACCAGACACGGAGAAACAAGAAACATTCCTCGAGAAGACAGGAGACCGCGTCAAAATAAAACGAATTACAAGAGAAAAGACACACACACACACATATATATATATATATATACACATATAAGTATAAATTGTTATTTATACACACATTATTGTTTACATATGTGCATACATGTTTCGGTTGTACTCTTCGCAGAGAGTGAACCTCCTCAGACCAAAGACTCCAGAGAAGATCCCACTTCTATGCACATGTGTAACCAATAATGTTTGTAAAAATAAAAATGTATGCACATATGTAACCAATAATGTTTATAAAGATAAAAATGTATGCACATATGTAACCAATAATGTTTGTAAACATAAAAATGTATGCACATATGTAACCAATAATGTTTGTAAAAATAAAAATGTATGCACATATGTAACCAATAATGTTTGTAAAAATAAAAATGTAACCTTATGAACAGCTCTACTTGTTGAGCACTTTTTATAAACACTTGAGTTTCAACGGATTTACATCTACAGAAACTAATAGAATACATGTACTATATATATATATATATATATATATATATATATATATATAGTGTGTGTGTATGGGTGTGCACGTGCATGTGAGATAGATAGTGATGTAGATCGTACAGAATATATAGGTAAATATAAAATGGAAACAGAGGATTAGACTAAAATATTTATACTGAACACAATGGATTCAACACACAAAACAAAACGTAGAGACATAGATATTTCGCCTAAAACCTTTTTTAAGGCTTCATTAGGAAAAACGAAGGTATGTTCGAGAGTGGTAGTGGGGATATACGTGGAAATGCCAAAAGTGAAAGGTAGGTGTCAAGTCTGGTTCTCAGTAGTGATGAGAAGTCGAAATGATGAGGAAAAGGCGGCGGCGTTGTGGGATAGCATATTAGCAGAACATGCAAAATGGAAGGATGACGAATTAAACGTCATTAGTTATATCAAGTAAGAATGATTAGAGTAAAGATCTGTTCTATCCCAGATGAGCAAAGGTGGGGCAAAGTCGCTATATAGGTTCAAATTGGGTGGATCTAAAAATAGAAAACAATAGTAACTGTTTATAAGTATAGTATTTACTATTACTATATTTTATGAGAGTTCAATTAATTTGATACCAACCAAGTTGTAGCTGGGTATGTTAGGTTGAGTGTGCAATCAAAGCCGTTTCATTAAGGCATCGTTGTTGGATGTTATGTGTGTATTTAACGAAATAACACAGCAGGCATTGCATAAACGGTAAAGACGTATTTCCAGATAAATCTTATTTATATACATAAGTAGTTGTTACATTCTGTTTATTTGTGTCAAACAAAGGAACTAATATTTTCGAGATAACATCCATAACAAGCCGCGCGAGCGTGCCCCCCCCCCTTTGTATGTGACTCGATGTGGCGAGTGTAAAATGCAATACATTTGGGCAATTTGGGGCATTTTTGACCCCCCTTTGACCCCCTGGGGCGCGAACCAGAATTTTTCTGAGGTCAAGGATGCTCATTCAATATCCAGAACAATTGTCTCTACATTTTGGCAAAGTTTCAGAAAAATTGAATGGATGGATCAAACGTTATGGGAGAAAAGCGTAATTTTCTGCCATTTTGGGGGCTTTTGACCCCTAGGGGCGCGAACCAAATGTTTTCCAAGGTCAGCGATACTTATTTTCTATTAGGAACAATTGGCTCCACATTTTGGCCAAGTTTCAGAGAAATTGAATGGATGAATGAAAAGTTATTAGGCAGAAAATGTTTTTTTTGCCATTTCGGGGCCTTTTGACCCCCTGGGGGGCTAACCAGATTTTTTTCAAAAATCAGAGAATGTCACTTTCTAACCTGACCAAAGTTACAACTTCATGCAAAATTTTAGAGACATTCAATGGATGGTTGCGGAGATAAATTCGGACGGACGGACATGCCTCAAAACATAAGACCCCCGACCAATTATATATTTTGAAAACAAATTACCATTGCTACTTAAATAAGTATATTTTATTTTGATCAAATAGAGTGCAACTTTATTATGGGGTCTTCACTCAGGCTGAACATCCATACTAACTAACATACGACATATTGAGAACTGTCATTTAAGGAGACATTTCTAATTAGCTAGCCAATCGTTATACATTTTCTGCTATTCTAGGATTGGTGTGTCAAGGATCCCCGTGCCCCCCCCCCTAAAAAGCATAGCCCCTAAAACTAGTAAAAAAAATGGCGACTATCACTTGTTTAAAAGTTAACGCGTCTTTCTATTTTTGACAAATAAGTATTGGTGAATTTAACCTATTCAAATAGTAAACAGTTTTGACGTCGGGTATATATTTTTAAAAACGTTTCACTTCATTTCATGATTGAAACTTATCGTTCCGAGATTATCAAGTGGGACAGCTGCACCCACGCGACCGTTTTAATCATAAACAAAATTTTATTGATAATCAATCCGACATGAAAATGATTTCTTAATAGTTTTTTTTTAATGAATACATGATTAACTCCATTTATCACGTTAACCTCAGAATTGAAAACTTTTAAATTTAGATTTGAAAGACTAAACATTCAGGATTATTCGGACTACTTTTGTTATCTTGGGTTTTATTCTCACAACGTTTCGGCCGATGTAACCTCCTACATTCTTCGGGTGTCTCTTGTTGAATTCTGAAATCTGTACAGAATTTCGAATATACCCCTTTGTTTTATCCACGGGGCTTGATTGCTTGCTGTCCTGAGCGAGTAGAAGTCTTAAGTCATTTCTTATTGTATACCTAATATCGTCCGTACTGAAGATCGAATATTCACCCCTCAGTAGACTGCCACTTAGAACTAGTAATATTAACAAGTTTATCCGTTGCGCCTCGATAACAGCAGTAGTCTGAATAAGCCAAATACAAATTATAATCATTATCTAAAAATCCATCTAGACATACGAGTTTGCATTTCGGCAATTTATAAATTATTGAATTGTCCATGATCAAAACTAATGTTTTCTAATGTTCTCACTGAAAGATGAAAAAATATAACCAAAGTTCGTTTAGAGTGAATATTTGTCGCCCTAAAATTTTGTTTAGTTACTTTTTTCATTTATTTCATGCTTTATGAATTAATGTTGCACCAGAAAATACATCATATTGTCACATTTCGTTATATTGCAATATTTCGGAGAAAAATAAAATTACCTTTCTTAAATTTGAATTTCTATTGAAGTTTAAATAAACATTACAAATGAAATGCAAATTACAAAAAAAAACAGTATATTTCGTATCTTAAGTGTTGCAGTCTTACGAATTTGTTATTCCGATAACAATTTAAAATATGATTTTATACAAGATGACTTTTATCCGATTATTATTGTATCGAGATTCAATAACTAGTGTGTCGAGATTTAATAACTATTTAAAACATTTGAAATACATCAAATCGATAAGAAAAAGGACACATGTTAATTAACTTTCAAATAGACATCACCAAATTATAAACAATCAAAATACATTTTTAAAAGTTTTTAATCTTTTTAAGAAATTATGTTTTTATTTATTAGTATCAGTTATTCAGATAACGCCTCCCTCTCTTTTGTCATGAAATGTGCAATTCTGATGATTGAACCGATCCGGACACACATACGTTAACTTTTATTATAACCAATTAAATAAAAAATGTGTGAAAAGGTTAAGAGTGTGTAGACGCTGTGTAATAGGTTAAATGTATTTCAATACTTTAAAATAGAAAAAAGGAGAAGAAAAGAGAAAAAAAGAGAATAAAAGAGAAAAAAAGAGAATAAAAGAGAAAAAAAGACGAAAAAGAGACGAAAAAGAGAAAAAAAGACGAAAAAGAGACGAAAAAGAGACGAAAAAGAGAAAAAAAAGAGAAAAAAAGACGAAAAAGAGACGAAAAAGAGAAAAAAGACGAAAAAGAGAAAAAAGACGAAAAAGAGAAAAAAGACGAAAAAGAGAAAAAGACGAAAAAGAGAAAAAGACGAAAAAGACGAAAAAGAGAAAAAAGACGAAAAAGAGAAAAAAGACGAAAAAGAGAAAAAAGACGAAAAAGAGAAAAAAGACGAAAAAGAGAAAAAAGACGAAAAAGAGAAAAAAGACGAAAAAAAAAATCAGAAAGAGAAAATCAGAAAGAGAAAATCAGAAAGAGAAAATCAGAAAGAGAAAATCAGAAAGAGAAAATCAGAAAGAGAAAATCAGAAAGAGAAAATCAGAAAAAGAGAAAATCAGAAAAAGAGAAAATCAGAAAAAGAGAAAATCAGAAAAAGAGAAAATCAGAAAAAGAGAAAGCGAATGTGTAGTTTGCCAGCCAAAATGGCGGACAACTCTGACGTCAAGCTAGCGTCTGCCCAATTCAATTGGTGCCTCGAAAAAGTGGTCCCTCGTTACATGAAACAACGTACAATAAGAACATATTGCCTTTTTACAAATTTATTGGGAAAATCAAATCAAAACTTTTAACCAACATTTTTCCACAAGATAACCAACATTTATGTACAGTTTAACAAACTTTTTTGCAGTGCAAATGAAGTGTCCACATTTCTCTAATGAAATTGTACCAATCAACCATAACATGGTTTGATACGGCCGTCTGCTTGCACACGTTCACCTGGGACCACCAATATATAATTTCAATCAATTTTTCTAGCTTAATGTGGGAACGTTCAAAGAGCGATCCAACACGTACGTTCGTTTTTTCCGACATGTACTGAACGTCCAACAGTAATTATCAATAAAACAACGCCCATTTGCGGCGTATAATGACATTTGTTGCAATTTGCATTTTGGACAAATACGCCGATTGGTGATTAACCCATGCCTTGCTAACCATCGCAAAAACAAAGCCGTTTCCAGTGTTAATTCCCGTAAGGAAATATTAACTAAGCAAGGGACAACTTTTTCGAGACACCGGTTGAATTTTGACGTCAGAGTTGTCCGCCATTTTGACTACACTTTCGCCTCAATTTTATTTTATTTGTGTTTATAAACCGATATATTTTTTTTGATAGCGTAGTATTATTTCTTAATTTTTAAAAAGTAAACATTATATAGTTAAAGACGTAAACTCAATCAAATGAAAGGTTTATAATTGATCATTTATAAATATGACGAGGGAAAGTATTAATGTTACTAAAATTTATGAGTATATACACAAACAACAAAACTGAGTAGCCGAAGTATAACATTATTTACCAAAGAAACGTGTATATTTAATGGCTCTTTGTATCCGTTAACATTATGGTCATGATGTTATAAAATGTTATATTAATTAAAAAAATGTGTAAGTTAATATCTAGTTTTGAAATACCTAGCAAGAACAATACACATTACCCGTATATTTAACAAAATCGATGGAAGATAGAGTTACGTTCATTTTGTACGCGGCTGGTTCCGATTAGATATTAATCAAAAAATGTTTACAGTTTCATAAACTTCCTAACGGGATTAGCTATTACTAGAAAGATACAAAACCGAACTATTTGATACATGTCCATAAGATCGGAGAAAAAAGAATATGGCGCGTCCGAATAAAGCATCGATTTGTCAGATAGCTTGCTATTATAGTCCGCCCCTTAAAATACGTAACGGAAATTTTCTTTTACGATTTATATATATATATATATATATATATATATATATATATATATATATATAACAAACAACACTGATGATCCCCGTGTTAATATTAGACGCTTAAGGTCTCCTGTTTTTGTTTCACTCTTAGATAATTAACCCCCCCTTTTTTTTTTACTTATATTTTTTCATTTATTAATTTTCCAACGAATGTTAAGTCTGCAATATCTTGGGTTTAGTTAGTTTGTCTGGGGATTTAAACTGCATTTTACATTTTTTTTATGACTCAAAGCTTCTTTAGACTATATATATATATATACATATATATATATATATATATATAAATTGACAACATCTTTGAGGTACGCATGATAATGTATGTTAGTCAACTATTTTGAAAATCAACAATCGCGCAATTTAAATGAAAAATTCAATTTATTTTTATTTTTTTTGTAAGCTACTGTTGTAGAACAACTTAGTCAAGCGAGACGGACTTATAGTTTTTTTTCTTCTTTTCTTCCTCCTGGTTTTGATGGTATTAAGCCGAGGGGTCGAATCACGGTATGAGCAGAAAAAGACGTCAAGTTCTAAAAGACGTTAGGATACGTATATATATATATATAATATATGTAATTGGATGCAATATATACTTACCTTGAATGCAGTGTTTTTGCAATTGTTATACAAAGATGTACTCACCTGGAAAAGAAAAAGAAAAACGTAGTTCAAGAAAATCTTTGAAATCATTTTATTTTTGTTTCAAGATTTATTTTTTCCTATGTAATTACATTAGGCTGGGAAGATAAGTCAACTAAGACAAAATATTACGGCAAACAGTTCATGTCTGCTGACCTTGAACTGTATTCGTCGAATCACTGATCCGACGTGGAACCATCACAGCCAGGAGAAAGTGCACTTAAAATATTTACCGTATATACTCGCATATAATGCGATTTTCTGAAACCTAAATTTAAAATTATATCTTAAATATTAAAATATATTTCTACGACCAGACAAATATACCGAAAATAGAACTCACATTATACACTGCAATATATATATATATATATATATATATATATATATATATATATATATATATATATGTGTGTAGAAGGATGATAAGGAATAAGAAAAGCAAAAGTCAAATCTTTTTTCAATTCAGTTGCTCATAGCAAGGTATATTCCGCAAAAAGGCAATTTATTTAAGTTAAATTTTTCCTTAAGCCAGGCTTTTCAAAGATCAAAATCTTATCAGAGGAAGACGCTGGGATAGATAAGTTGGCTAAGGCCAAAATTTAAAATTTGAGAAAGTAAAATAAAAATTGTAGAGAAAAAAATCACAAGGCAAAACTCTGCCCGAGTGCAAGCAAATGTCCGATTGAAAAAAAGTCCGGTGTCAAAAAGTCCAGCGGAGAAAGTGAAATGTAGATAGGTAGGTCGTTAAAAGGCACGAGAAGTGACAAGAGAGGATTCAAAGTTAAATTCCAAAAAACCACATCTTCAGTTGCGGCGAAGATAGGTAGAATTCAGAGGGTAAAAGGTCCAATAAACGGTATCTATCTGCTCTATCCTGGATATTGAGCTGTATACTTTTCACAATAGGTTTTACCTTTCCTAAAAGTTCGCTTTTAGTTCACCACTTTATATATATAATATATATATATATATATATATATATATATATATATATATATGCAGCAATCCCACAAATATATAAGCGTCAACTAATATCTTTGAAAACTCATGAGCTAAGGACTTTAAGATACTTTGCTTGAACATTGAATTCTAATAAAATTTGATTGACACCATATTTTATTACTTCATTCTATATTATAATACATATATATATATAAGTGGTTTAAGGTTCATATTTTTTTTAAAAGCATCTCTTGTTAAATTTAAGAAATAGGTAAAATAAATACGTTTTGAAGCATTAAGATGCGATATCAATTTTTTTTTTATAAAAAAGGAAAATAATAAATCGAAACCTATTTAAAAAAAAAAATTTTTTATTATAAACTAGCATTTTTTTTTTGAATTGGAATAAGGATTCTAGATATGATGTTTAGTATTATTATATATTGATTTTAATCTTTTTGAGTAGACATAAAAATAATGTAAATCTTTCCTGTTCAGTATTAATTTTACCCCTCCTGTGATGGATATTCTTATATATATATATATATATATATATATATATATATATATATATATATATATATATATTCTTTAGACTATATATTGGGTATTTAGATCTATATGGCTAGGTTTCTTTCCTCTTATCTACTTACCTTTCTGGTACCTACGGTACTTAAGCTTTATTTTTTATTTTTATTTTAAAAATTTTTTTAAATGCGACTTCAATTCCTATATAATTTTATTGCTAGCTACCATGTCGCAGAATGGTTCTTGTGTGTAGTGTTTAGATATTATTATTATTATTATAATTAATGTTATTTGATATGCAAATTAGCATATCATACGGTAGTCTAAAGGGTAATATATTATTATTTTATTATTTATTAATGTATATATTAGTGAAATTTTAAGCTGAATTATTTCGACACTTGATTTTTGGGAGAATGGTAGTTCAATCAGTACCATTGGAGAGCCATGAATATTATAACTGTCCTGTTTTTAAATCTCTGAAACAGTTACATGGTAAACAGCTGATGATCCCCGTGTTAATATTTGACGCTTAAGGTCTCCTGTTTTTGTTTCACTGTTAGATATTTAAGCCCCCTTTTTATTTTATTTACTTATTTATGAATTTTCCAACGAATGTTAAATCTGCAATATTTTGGATTTAGTTCGTTTCTCAGGGAATTTAAACTGCATTGTACTTCTTTTTTTCTTCTTTTGTTTAAAATGACTAAAGGCTTCTTTAGACTATATATATATACATATATATATATATATATACATATATATATACTAGAGGATTACCTGTCCATGAACGTGTAAAATTAATTAAACGAACCGAAAGGGTTTACACTACTTTGATCCCTCGTTACGAAGATCCACATCAAGATACAATTACACTAAATCTAATGTCTTTAATCCAATTTTGATCAACTTCCTCTAAATGATTTTGATTCTAGAAAATGTATAAAGTTTCTGGCTGAACTTCAAGGGGTCTTAAAAAAACATTTAGAGAATCTTCCTTAGCTAGTGTCTAATAAATATGGATCAAATTCAATACAAATCTGAAATATTTTAATTTTCAAAAAGAAGCTAATGAACAGTTTATGCTCTGAACACTTTTGAAAGTACTCTAAAAAATGAGATTTGTTGAATATATATTAATGTCTAATACAATTGTTTAAAATTCACAAAAATCAGAGGTATCTTAATTTTTAGGAACGGCTTCTATCCCGTCTGAAACCATTTTCAGAAAACTAACCAAAATATAAACCAGCATACGACCTCTTATGTGTAGCAGCCAAAAATCATAATGATCGGTTTATTAGTTTAGGAGTGAATGCGGTACATACACCTATATAAACATATACAAATACATAACTGTATATACATAGATATATATTATAGCTTAGCGTGATGGAACTTTAACATTATTGTATATAAGTTATTACAAATGTTGTGTTGAGAAAATGCCCGTCTTGGCAAAGAGAACACATGTTAATTTACGTGTCGTTATATATTGTTAATGCATACTGGTTATATATATATATATATACTAGTTGAAATATTAATCCAAAAACGTTAAAACACAGGCTGAAATAGGGTATTACTTTCAAAGCTACCCCCAAGCAATAACAAATATACTTTGATGGGGAAATATCAGAATAAACCTTACACGACTTAAGTTATGAGTTGAAAAACGTATTTTCCTTAATTTAGCACCAATTTAAGAGAGTATTAAGATGAGCTCGTGGTACTGATTTTGTTTAGAATTTTAATGTGTTCTTTTTGCCTGTGTTTTAAATCATTTTTCGGCTATTTGTGCGATATCTCATTTTGAGTTTTTAAATATCAGGAGAAAATATTTTATAAAGTAGACTGGCACCGTTATACATCGTGGGTTCTTCGTGTTCTGCATATTCTGACAGACAAGAAAACTGCATCGAACATTTTATAGTTCTGGAAGTTAAGGTGGTAAAGCTTTGTCATTTTCGAACCGGATAAATCAATTTAACAGAAAATGGATTCAGGAGTGAGCTTTTATAATGGAGTTAGCCATGCAATTCTATTTTTCTTGGTTTTAATTACTTTGTTATTACACCGTCTGTTGTATAAGCAACATTAACTTAACTCCCTGGCTTAGCCGGATGGGGACAGCTAATTATCTTTAAAGTAAAGTAAGTATTATATGTATTTAATACAATCGCATATTCTTTTTATTTTACATTTAACGGCCCAGAGAGAGAAAGAGAGGGAGATAGAGAAAGATGGGGAATAGAGAAAGAGAGTGAGTGGGATATAGAGAGGAAAAGGAAAATAGAGAGACAGAGAGAGAGAGAGAAAAGAAGGGAGAAAGAGCGGTGGGGAGAAAGAGAAAGAGACAGGGGATGACACAATTTGGTAGAATTTTTACGGGTCCCGCTAGTTACAAATTGTTTTCGGGAGTGAACATTTTTATATGGATTATTCTAGTGCGAAAGGTTTAAACTCAGAGATAAAGCATTTAGATATGCGGTTCAATCTAGCATTTGCCGGGCGAACCCTTAAAGTGGGTCACAGAAGTTTAATCTAAAACAAGTAATCAAATATATCCAATATATATATATTATATATATAATATATTGCCTCAGTGAAACTGCGTAGATACAGCTTTTTGCTGATATCTGATAGCAAATATTAATAGGCAGGGAATTCATCATGGCATACGCTGCATGTAGATGTTTTAAAATGCATAGAAAAACACAAATTTATTCCGTTTTTCCGATTCAAGTTGCATTGATTATATTAGAAACCGAGATCGATAAGAGATTCCCTTCGACAAGTGATGAAAGCACCTGATAAGGGAGGTTGATAATCAGCTTAGGGGAAGCATAATAGTTGCTCAGATGAACTGATTTTAATAAAAGAAAGGGAAAATTCCATACATCGTGAACTTAATCTGTAGTGTCTCACAGGAAGAAGGGAGAAAAAGGAATCCGTTTCAGAATAGGATTCTTAACATGATGATAATTCGTTCAAGCCAATGATATTTTCTACATTTAAAGATTGCATCTCAGCCAAGAGATACACACGTTGCATTGACCTCAAAACTATCTGCCGTTTTATTTATCTTCCTCCAACAGCGGTAAGATGTGACACAAGGTCGGGAAAGTGGGATTTGAAAAGCCAGCACCCTCGAGAAGGGAGAGAACTCTGGCCTACAAAAAAAAATGCCTGGGCATCCCCGTCGGTATTCCTCGGTCGGTGCGCCTCAGGCGATTAGCAATAAACTAACCTCTTCTCAAAGGGGGAGAAGGCAAAAGCCTGGGAGGGCGGACCTCCTAGAACTTCACAGGACAAACCCACAGACGGACGGAATCAAGACCCGAAGGCCAAGACGATACCGGTCTATAGGGTGGTTATTTCTCTTCCTTCCACAACGGTAAGATGTGACACAAGGTCGGGAAAGCGGGATTTGAAAAGGCAGCACCCGAGAAGGTGAGAACTGTGGCCTACAATGAATGCCTGGGCAGCCCCGTCGGCATTCCCCGTTAATGGCGCCTCAGACAGTAAGCTATAAACTTACTCCACCCTAAAGAGGGGAGGCAAAGCCTGGAAGGGTGAACCTCCTAGAACAGCACAGGACAAACCCACAGACCGGCGGAATCAAGGCCCGAAGGTCAAGACGATACCGCTTTATAGGGTATAGTTGGAACATATACTACACTTTGATCTTAGCCAAAAGGCCAGTACTGCTACCCCTTTATTTCCTTCTAATAAATGATTACTTCGATGACACGTGTTTTTCTTTTTGTAAAATCAGGCACAAAAACAGTCTATATAATAAAATAAATACGGCGAAGAAGGCTTTTACTCAGGAGTCCTTATTTACTTGTCTCCCCACGAGAGAAATCTTCGACACAAGTAATGTAAGTCCAGAACTCTCTGAATAGAAATTACTTTTGTCTAGAAAGATATCCCCATCACTGATCGAAAAAAGAAAAGATGTCATACTAAAAGAAAGTGGCAATATATTTTAAATATATTTATGGTGCGTTTAACTAGATGGTTAGAGCGTTCGACATAGGCCTAGAGATCGGAGTTCAAACCTTCGATCGAGTCAATACATAGACTTCAAAATTAGTATGTGATTTGGATCAATGGTTAATAGAGAAATCCGTGGACAGGTATGAGACCATTCCCGATAACTCTCTGTAGTAGTCAATGAAAGGGGAGGCTCCAGTTTGTTCTCGACTTCGGGCGATCCACTAAAAAAAAACAGTAAAAAGAGTGGTAACCCTTGGTTAATTGTTACCCATCTTTTACCAATAAAAAACACTGTATTCTGCTCTTGTGACAGAATGTTATCGCAATTCATGATACTCTATTTGTAGTTTACGATGTGTTAAGGTCCCTGTATAGAGAAGGTAAAGACAGGGATACATAGACACTGAACAAGCATCCGTAGATCATTATCATCGGTTTTATTTGTCTGGGGCTGGCGAAATGTTTATCCTTTCTTTTGTGCATTACGCCTTTTAGGTCAGTTAGTGCTAAAGTATATTTTATCAACGATGAACTACACACGATTATGTGGGCATGTCATTGGGGAATTCCGATTGAATAAATGAATAAAATTCTCAATTGTATTTTCACCAAATTGGACACAACATATGCTGTATGAGCTGCCCTATACTTATCCGATTTCATGGCCAGCGGCGTATAAATTAGGCCAATCAAAAACCGGTCAAAAATTCTACCAAGCCGATTCAAACAATTTTTTAAAAATAAAGTCTCATAATTTATTTATAAAAATAATTTTAAACAGTGTAGCTATTGAAGGGAAATAAAACATTTATCGTGATCATTGAATTGATTTTTTATGTATTTTTTTTTCTGTTAAAAATCTAGGTTCATGTAAAGTTTCATGAACATGTTTTAGAAATTATCATATGTTGACACATATGTAATGACGTCAGAAATATGTCAAGGCTAATGTTAATAGTTTTGAAACGCTCTCTATATCTTCTATTTAATATATTAGCCTTTCAAAAGTGACAGTGATCCTCAGGCTGAGAGAGATGCTAAAGTTGTTACAATGTAGTTAAGGTTAAAATCATGAGGGGAATCCCTTTTCAATAGAAGTCTAAAAATAGTCTGCAATATTGCAGCATCGTTCGCTTCGGTATTTTGTGACGAATGGAGGTGTTGATCTGAACGCTTTATGAGACTAGAGTTTCTTTCAAGAAATAGTAGTTATTAAAACTAAAATACAATATACACTATACAATTTTAAATGTTTTTGACATTTTTGAGCTTGGAAAATGACATTATTCCCTAGTGAATCCAGAGTTGATGACTTTGAACTTTTTCCATTTCTATAAGTGTGTTCAGAAGATTGGTCGATTTCGTCTTGGTTCAAAACTGACGCGTTGATCAATAGTAATGTATATGTATATATATATATATATATATATATATATATATATATATATATAGTATATTTAGCATTTTTCATTGAACAAAACATTAAGATAATAACATTCTGCTTGATTATGATTTTTTTTTATTTTCCATTTGTTTTATGATATTTTTTGTGTTAAAATCCAAAAGATGAATGTACATTCCATATGTATCACGAACGTTTTCGATTCTTTTCTCGAATCACATTCAGGTGACGAAACCAAATGAACTAAATAGCTGGAGAGAAAGAGAGCATTTCAAAAGATAGCCGAGAAACGAACACGTAATGAACTCTCTCGTCTTCTTTAAGGAAATATTTTAGTTGATAACAGTAAACAAGAAACCCATACGGAAACAGATAGTCTAAATAAGCAGGAAGTTCTGATAAGAAATTATTTTTCCAGGTCAGTTATCCTGTGATACACAGGGCGTTATGAGAATGTGTATTGTGGTGAAGATGCGATGTTAAGAAAGGGATGTGAAAAATGCCAATTTTCAGAAAGCTTGGATTACAGTTATATAGTTGAATTTAGTCTAAGATTATCAGCATGTAAATTAGTGATATAATTAACTCAAGACAGTTTCCACTGATTTCAATTTCCTCTTAAAACCCTTTAAGCTTGAACCTTAAATTTGAGACATTTCCTATAATTGAGTTGGATACAACAATTGGAATAAGGATTCTAGATAAAAAGTTTATTAATAGTATATCTTATTTTAATCTTCATAAGGGCATAACATGATGCAAAACTAATTAATTTTACGACTACGACAACTACGGTATTTTCTAGTCTTTCTCATATATATGAAGTATTAAATGTAAGTATACGTATACACTAGTGTAAATAATATAAACACAATACATTGATTAACTATTAGTAATATCAGTTAAACACTGTAGTATTTTAACTTCTGTAATGCTGGGGTTTCGGTTACACGCAGACACGTATGTAACAAGCCGCGCGTGCGTGGTCCCCCTCTGTATGTGACTCGATGTGGCGGGTGTAAAATGCAATAAATATGGGCAATTTGGGGCATTTTTTAGCCCCCTTTGACCCCCTGGTGGCGCGAACCAGAATTTTTCTGAGGTCAAGGATGCTCATTTTATATCTAGAACAATTGTCTCTACATTTTTGCCAAGTTTCAGAAAAATTGAATGGATGGATCAAACGTTATGTGAAAAAAGGGTAATTTTTTGCTATTTTGGGGGCTTTTGACCGCCTGGGGGCGTTAACCAGATTTTTACCAAGGTCAGCGATACTTATTTTCTATCAGGAACAATTACCTCCACATTTTGGCCAAGTTTCAGAGAAATTAAATAGATGGATGAAAAGTTATGGGGCAAAAAATGTCATTTTTTGCCATTTCGGGGCCTTTTGACCCCCTGGGGGCTAACCAGATTTTTTTTCAAAAATCGGAGAATGTCACTTTCTAACCTGACCAAAGTTACAACTTCATGCAAAATTTAAGAGAAATTCAATGGATGGTTGCGGAGAAAAATCTGGACGGCCGGACGGACATGCCTCAAAACATAAGTTCACCGATTTCATAAATCAGAGGGCCAATTATTAAATGCGAACAGATAAAAATTAAATCATTGCATTTGATTTTTCTTACTTCAGAAAAACATGTATTTCCAAGACGAGGCTATTCACTGCGCGTTTAACGATGACAATGCCTTTACACATTTGAAATGTGGATGAAAGAAAAAGACAGAACCGGTTATAAAGATGCGTGCGCGGATCTAAAAATCTGATCTCGAACTTACAAAAGAATGTATCTCTAACATTAGCTGCGTTTCAGATTGTGAAACATGGTATTTTAAACGTAAGCTTTGCATAATGCTGAGGATGCTTGCTACGTCTCTAGGAGACCGGTGTTCACTTCTCTGTTGAGTCATACCCATGACTCAAACAATTCTACTAATGTCACCTTGCTAAATACTCAGAATAATTAGATAATAAGCGAACCATTTGAGGGAAATGGGTTACGTCCTTCCCTACATATCAATGTAATATCCAAATGAAAGCAGCGTTTTTGGTTGTCCTCGACTACGATTTAACTGCCTACCTTTAGCGTTGTAGATTAACAAAAATGCCATTCACACTACAAATAACAGGACATTTGAACAACATCAGGCCAACGTAAAGAACACGCCATATCAAACATAAGTGTGATTGATAAACTGGCGAGAACATAATCTTTTTTTTATTGATTGCTGTGCTTTACGGCATATCAACATCTTACGGGTCATTTAATGCCGAAACAGTTGTAGTATAGGAGTTGAATGTTACAAGCGTTTACTAGGAACCTTTCAACTATATCTTGTTATATAGCTTCGTTTCTCTCAGAAATTGAAAAAAAAAATTTAGGTCAACTTTGTTGAAGATTTTCTTCAGGTTATTTTCTTGGCAGTGTCTCAGTCGGATCGGTTTAAAGTCTATACAGCTTACCAGTATATGCTGCACTGTGTAGGGTTCTTGGCACGATATGCAGATTGGTGCTTCTATTTTCAGCAAGTACGAGTGGGTGGCATAGGTGTGTCCTATTCGAACATATTCTCATTTAGATAGTTGCGCGCATTTAAAATAAGTTACGTACATAAATATGCGCGTTCAAAAATGATCATGTTATTGAAATTTGAGAAGTTACCGACCAATTGACGAAGATACGTCCTCTGATCTACAATAGAGATTATCTTTAAAACAATTACTTGTTCTATTCAATAAATAACAAGAATATTAGTTTAATAGTAAAATTTCTTTTTTCAAAAAACAATATGCAAATATCAGGATGTTTTATCGGATGTTTGACTGGCTTGATCTACAAAATAACATCACATTTTCACTTGGTGTCTACTTATATTTCGAAGGTTTTGTGTGGTTTGTTTTACGGCATATCAACCATCTATGTGTTATATAATGCGTAATAAGGTTGTATAATTAAATCCAATACATGAGATAACTATTTCATACTCTGAGAAATCATTACTCTTAGAGACGCATTTTGCAGAGAGAGTGGGAGCATTACTATAAGAAAGCACTACTACTAGAACACATTACGCTTAGGCAGTGGTAATCTTCTTTGTACCCAACATGGAAGAGGCGTAACCACCGGCTTCTTGTATCTATTGGTAAAAGGGATTTACCAAAAGGAGAACTAAGGTTTTTATTTTTCGAAAAATCAGATTAAATAATTCGGTTTGTGATGAACTTATAGATACTAGTGCATTAAGTGGCCAGCCTATTGATCGGAACTCCGTCTACTGAAGTAAAGGCCGAAATAAGGCATCACAAGCCGTCAACCACGACCTACAAGTTGACCCGTTTTCGAGGGGGGTCCCATCTGCATAAGGTCGCATTCGGCGAATTCGTTGCCCCGCCGACAGGGGGTATATTTTTCGCAGAAATGCCATTAGTCGCATACAACTTATTTACGTAAATCCTAGTCAAATATAGTTTTATCTGGTTATACAGTAAAGAATACATTACCTTCGCCAACAATTAACGCTAAAAATATTGGCAATCGGCCAGAGAGGCTTGCAAGTGTCTGGTTCGTCACATGATCGTTACAGAGCACGAGAATAATGCAAAGATTAATTCCCTTGTGTAAACTGTCGCTCTCAAGACGGACGAAGACTGAAGTCGTTCATGTTAGTAATGCGAGTTGACGTTTGCAGTCTTTCGTTGGAAGTGTCGAGCATCCTGTTGTCAACAACTGTTAGATAAATACGCTCGATTTCACCTCATGTGGAATTTTTCAAAGCGAAACTGAAATTGTCTTTGATTTATTTACATTTCTAGATGATTTTCTTTGGCGAGTTATCTTGTCGCTATTTAGTTTCATCCCCACGAGGGCACAGTAAGACACAAGGTCCTTTTTTAGTGTTTAGGATATCCAGCTCACAAAAAGGGGCACTCTGGATTTGAACAAAATACAAGTTGGCCTCAATTTATAAAGATTGCTCCTTAACTGACCGAGAACATAAAAGCTGTCACTTTCATTTGAAAATCTATGTTCTCCGTCGATTCTGATCAACCAGTTTCTTAATTAGTCTATAAAATTTACAAGTATCCTAAATCTGTTAATTTATTAACGGCGTGTGCGAAAACCACCAAGCCCTGCTCAAAAAACATTTTAGAAAATATTTTCTTACTTATAAACCGGCTCTGAATAATATATTCACATGAAACCAAAAATAGCAATCGTGTGACCTGTGTGCGCTTACCAAAATCATTTCTACCTATGAAAAATCATTTTTGGTGACCCACGTAAATTTACTCTTTGGAGCCGTTCGTATTGAATAACATTATAGGAATTGCAATATTCTAGTCAGTACACGCAGTCGAACCAGAGACATTACAAGCAAACACATGATATTTCGCTCAGCCTTTCTGTATGGAGACCAAATGACTATTCGAAGCAGTGTTACGCATACCCTCATCGACAAAAACATCATACATACAATGGTAAGTGAAGTGCACCAACTCCCTCTGACAAAGGCAACACACACATGTCTAATCTTTTTACAGTATAACACGTATATATACACTGACAGAACACAAACACATTATAAATATATATATATATATATAATGTTTAGTCAGTCTTTCTAGACATGCCGAAGTCTAGGTTAATTCTATGGCAGGGGTTCGAACCGTGCGACCGTCAGAGATTACCATCCCTGCATTGATGAGCGAAAGCTTGAAACGCTAGCGCGTGCAGGTAAAAATAATTTAATATTATTTATTTAAGATTAATATATATATATATATACGTACATATATCACTTTTGTTACCTTATTTCTAAATTCTACAATATGAAAACGCAACTTTTCAAACAAACAATTCGCACACGCAAAGATAACAACTCAGTTTTAAAATTTGTACGCAAACATATTGTGTTCGCTAAACAGGTTTCACTGATTTTATTAAATATTAACGTTGTTATTCATTTCTTCACAATTACATGTTTACCATTGTCGTAGGGATTGGTGCATTTCAAAGACGCATCATCTACACCTTATCCAAGCTAGGATCCACGCTACCTATAATTTAATTTTTCTACGGTAGATGCTGCGAATGATTCACATTAAAAGGTAACCTTTAAGACAACTTGATATTTTATGAATGGATGGTGGTTGCATGTTTAGGGGTCTCACGGCATGTAAACTATCCTTGGCTTATTTCACATTGTAACTGCACATATGATTCTATACGATACTTTTTTTTAAAGAGAATTTTGCCCTATAGGAGTCTGTTTTTTAACGATCTTACTGGGGGGATCGGGATAAAAGCAGTGTAGTGAATAAGAATGATAATCTGGATGGTTACGAGATGCACTTCAGGGATGTGTGTAAACGTTGCGACTAGTTGTTTTGATAATTGCAAGATTGAGAATACAATTGAAATTATAACCATTGCATTGTTTTCATTTTGAAGTATGCCAACTGAGCAATGTATTTTAAACAATTGTTGGGTTACATTGCCAATCAAGAGAAGATCAGGAAAAATATGAGAACATATTTGACGATCAAGGTAAGCAGATGTTCCGATTTTTGCTCCCCAAAGCTGGGGTTGAGGAATTGACCTATAAAGCGCATTGTGCTTAAAGGAATGCCAACCGTCCTATGGCAAAACATTTTAAGCTATATATAATAATTTTATCTTCGTCGATTTTTTTCATTGCTGCAACATTTTTTTGATTTGAGGACGAGTAAAGTAAACAGGAGGAACGTTACAGTTTTTATTTAACCAATAGATGAGGTCCTGTCGGGTAATCTTACTCGTGGTCAGATTAATGCTAACTCTTGTGTGATTACACATTCTCCAAAGCAGCAAAATTGGGTATCTTTTACTTTACTCAGCAGACTAAAAACGTTCAAAAAACAAATATACAACAAATATGAGTAACTGTAGGCGATAAAAGTTATTTTCAAACTTATCTGTGGCATTTGTTTGTATTTTTAACCCGTTCGAAGTGGTATTTATTAGAAATTAAATTATTCGTCACACCAATATCGCAAAATCCAAGATGGCGATCGAAGGGAGGTATGTAAGAGAATAATGACCGGCCGCCATTTTCTTTTTGTGCAAAAAAGACAATTTTTTTGTTACATCTAATAAAAACCCATGTATACTACGTAAAAATACCAACAAATGTCATAGCTACGTAGGAAAATATCTATTCTCGACGTAGGTCGCCTTTACTTGTTGCATATTTGTTTTTAAACACTTTCTCGTTTGTTTTTTGGACCCCGTTCACGACTCTGCGGAGTAAAGTAAAAGATACCCGCAAAATTTCTTTCAGTTTTGTGTCATCCCCAGATTTCTCGAGATAAACAGAGCTTTAATACAATGGTAGAGCAATAGAATAAGCTACAACAGCGGAAAGTATGTATTGAGAAGAAGGAGACCAAGTTGGTTGGGTGAGAGATAAGCGAATAATTAGAAAGTAAAGTGTTTTACCAGGAACACATTATATGTCTCCCAGAGTTCAGCTACTGACAGCTAATAACACGGAGAGCTAAATTTATCCGGCATAAATGGTTACTGAGGGATATTACAACGCCCGAAAACTCCTCGATTTAGGGCTCACTACCGGACGCACTTTAAGGTCATACACAAGAACAGAACATATAAACGATTTATTGGAAACAGTTTATTTAAAAAAATTAAATACTTCGAACGCAAAACGCGATAAATCCAATTCGTTTAAATTGAGACCTCAAAAAATAAAAACACGAATATATTAAAGCTAGACTTCGAATGAAAGCTAGTTTAAATTTAAATGAAAGAGAAATTATTTTGGTATCATATTATGTAATACATAGTTTCGGGGTGTCGTTGAGTGTTGAAATGCAACACTTTTTGTTGAGGGTTTCGTTATTTTCAAAATGGCGTTTATCGCGTTTTGCATTCGAACTCTTCAATTACTTATTTACTGTAGATTGCAAAAAGGCCATCAATACAGAACTGTAATTGAATAAAAAAAATCATATTCGAACCTAACTCAATTTGGTAGATAGCAAAGTGTAGTATCTGTTCTATCTTTGATCAGTGGGAAATACATTCTTCTCAAGTAAGATGATTTTTATTTTTTACCTAATTTTGAGTGCTTTTTTTTGAAGTTGGATTATGCCGATATTAAAACTGACCTTGTGTCTAACTTTATCCTTGTGGAGAGGCATGTAAATAGAAACTAATCTGATGTCATGATCTGTGTTTTAAGTACTATGGGAATTCTGTGATTTTAGAATAAAAGAAAGAAATCGTAAGCTTAGAGCATTGTTATAGACCAGAATATAATATGTTCAGTCTTTCAATAGAAACTCGTTATTATACACGATTAGTTTAGGCTCATCCGTACTACTGCATAGCAACTCTTTCCGGGCCGGAAATACATATCGTAGAATTGGGACTCGACTATTTCGTAAATAGTTAGGGGAGGGTCAATATTTCCAAAAGAATTTAAACTCATCATTAACGATTCGATATTTTGCGACGATTAGTCAAGCATACATTCGACTTCTCTCACCTTGGACCTCGGTCCTGCGCTCCTAGTAGTGGCTACTACTTCTTTTCATAAACCCATCATGTCAACCCAATATTTCTATGTACTTGCATGACATTTTTCTTAAAATCATTATCCTGGGGAAGTCTTACAAATAAAGACGAAACGTTGCTGAATACATAAAAAAAACATCTTTTGGTTTTTCCGTTTTCATTTCCTATTTTTTATTTGTGTAATCTTGACTAAATGGAGAAATTGGCATACACCTGCGAAAAAAAATCTATCTGAATTAAATCGCACTATGAAGCAATTACGACGCAACGCCGAAAAAAAAGAGTCCCCTTCTCTGAATGATTACAATGACAATTATTATAAACGATGACAAGGGAAGAAATCCAGATAAAATTAAATGAACAAAGTAATTTTCACCGTC
>OY744540.1:82825711-82850711 GCA_963556195.1 Sepiola atlantica
ATGTAGATGTTATTCGGTACTAATCCCTACCTTTGGCAACCCCTACGCTTGTAGAAAGTTTTCATATGAATGTACGATGTTTAATACAACAACATACGAATAGTTTATATATGTATCTACCCCCGGCCCCAAATGCTCGTTTGGGGCACAGTGGCCCAGACAATGCCGCTCAAAGCTAAATATATTAAACTCATATCAAACCAACCCATCCTTTTCCCTAAAAACTTATTTAACTGCAGCTGATAATACACACCCTATTTTGCCTGTCGGGCAGATCAAATTTGATAAGTGTATGATTACTTTTTCTGCATTTCCTTCATCCTGAGGAAGTCTCACAATAAAGACGAAACGTTGAGGAATACATAACTGATAGTTTTTTTGCTTTCCTTTTTCATTATATATATATATATATATATATATATATATATATATAATCAAATTCCCGAAACAGTTTTTCATGGTAAACAACTGATGATCCCTTAAATAATGTTAGAAGTAAACTAATATAATAATTGTAAAAACTAAATTGACTTACATGAGTGATTTTCAACTGAACAACTGGGGACTTCAGTTTAAAAAAAAAAAAAATTTTTTTTGTTTTTTTTTTTACTTTTAATGGTTGAGAAACTTCTAAGACATTATATATATATATATATATATATATATATATAGTCTCGGAAGTTTCTCAACCATTAAAACTATATTAAAAAAAAATAATAATAATAGTCCAAAGTCTTCCAGTGGAAAATCACTCATGTAAGTCAATTTATTTTTTAAAGTTATTATATTAGTTTATTTCTAACACTATTTTAAGGGATCATCAGTTGTTTACCATGAAAAACTGTTTCGGGAATTTAATATATTTATATATATATATATATATATATGTGTGTGTGTGTGTATGTGTGTGTGTGTGTGTATGTGTGTGTGTGTGTGTGGAGTGCGAACGAAAAACGCGATAAATCTAATTCGTGTTAATCGATCCCTTAAATCTACACTTCAAATGAAAGTAGATTTTAATTGAAATCAAAAAGAAGTTATTTCGGTATCATATTATGTAACACATAAATTTGGGTCGTCGTCGAGTGTTGAAGTGCTTTTGAAAATGGCGTTTATCGCGTTATGCATTCGAACTCTTCATATATATATATATATATATATATATATATAGGCACAGTAGTGTCCTCTTTATATGAATTCGTAAGTAAGTGTATCTATCTATCTATAACAGGGATATTAAGAATGTACACATTTGCAAAACTCATTTACCGAAAGCATGCTTTAAAAATAAATATGCAAGCAACGTCCTTTCAAGATTTGCTTTTCTTTTTCCAAAATATGGTTAAGTAAAACAGCGCCCCGATGTCTGTGCAGTGTTCAAAGGAGTTGCATTATATAAATACGTCCATGTACGTTCGCTATTATTTTTCTCTTTTCATTTCCGACAAACTAAAGAAAAGAAATCACACGCGCGGACAAACAAGAACTTATCATGAACCATTCGAGCTGATTTTGAAGAAAATATATTAAGACTGAATAATAATATTCTTCACATGCTTATTGCTTAAGATTCAGCTCATGTGGATTCGTATGGTTCTTTCTGTAATACCGGATCTGGAATTGGATCTAATTCCTCGTGGTTACAGAATTTTCTTTTTTAGAACTTGATAGATGTAAACAAAGCAAAAATAAAACTTTGTATTTTTTTCATAAACCCGTCAGACTGTAGATTAGCTACCCGGCTGTAGATTAGCTACCCGGTCGCATGTCTAACTATGTAGTTTAAATGTTAGCAGTTTGCATAATTGGTATCGTGGAATATGTATGTTTTTTTTTCGGAAAAAAATATATTGACCTCTGTTTTGTCCTAGAAACTTGATAGGTAGGTAAGTCTGCTAGGATTATTTTCGAAAATAATGCAATATATACATCGTATTGGATTGAAAATAACAAGCTGCGCATGCGTGGTCCCTCCTCTGTATGTGACTCGATGTGGCGAGTGTAAAATGCAATAAATTTGGCCAATTTAGGGCATTTTTTTACCCCACTTTAACCCCTTCGGGGCGCGAACCAGAATTTTTCTAAGGTCAAGGATGCTCATTTTATATTCAGAACAATTGCCTCTACATTTTCGCCTAGTTTCAGAAAAATTGAATGGATGGATCAAACGTTATGGGAGAAAAGGGTAATTATTTGTCCATTTTGAGGGCTTTTGACCCCCTGGGAGCGCGAACCAGATTTTTTTTCAAAAATCGTAGAATGTCACTTTCTAACCTGATTAAAGTTACAACTTCATGCAAAATTTCAGAAAAATACAATGGATGGTCAGACAGACATGCCTCAAAACCTAAATCCCCCGATTATATAAATCGGGGGACCAAAAAGAGCAGGTGATATTGGTATTTTCGTTATAGAAGTATCGGTTGATCAAGCGTTTGTATTTAATTGTGCAAGTCAGTTAATAAAACTGATACATTTGATGTTTGGTGCGAAAATATTCACAGCCGTATCATTTAATGGACCAGAATATGGATGGAGTGTTGAAGCAAACACCTAGTTTGATAAACATGCTTATCACAGTTATCCACACCGATAGGTCCTCGGCATACATCACCTATTGTTTGTGCCCTCAACTTATCCCCACCAATAAATAAATTAAAAACGCACGGGCCAGCGATCAGCACCATGTCTGTCGTCACCGTTCTAATAAATGTATTTACTTAGACGCATTTGTACTTACTCCAGCTAGCTAGTTCATTTAGAGCCACCAGCTAGCGGGTACATGATTCTCCAGGGCGTCGAAGAATGTATCTAAACCAGCGAAGTCTCCTTTGCAGACGATTCTCCGTGTTGCCGGTAGTTTTGCAACTTCTAGCCAAAAAGCATCTTTTTATCGAACGGGTAACCTTCAACGAACGTAAATTGCGTTTAGCGGTTCTCGCTATTTGACTTCCGATCATTCAAAATATTATACGAAATTCGTTTCAAGTAGGAAGTCTAGCTACCCCTAAAAAGCTGGAATACTAGAGAGTGTTGAAAAACGTTATGAACGAATCCGTCGGCAATACCGGTGAAGGCGGCTAAGACGCAAAATATGCTAAAAGTGAAGAAAGGTTATCTCTGGAGGATTAAGTATTGCCTGTTAGGATGGTTTCCTCTGACCGTGCAAGTAATAGTTAGTTTTCACGCCGCCCGAAGCTTCGACTGAACAACTCATGCAGCAGCAGCAGCCGAGATGTGCTAATTAGCATAGACTATTTTTCCCCATAGTTACCTAACAAAAGTTTAAAACGTTTTTTTACGATTTACAAAAATAGCAGAAGAAACTATAATATAATAGTGAAAACTTAAACATTGGATATATGTTGCGGAAAAATCTTAAAATGCTATATCTTTCAGTTAAAGTACAGGAAACTTAACACTCAAATATTTTATAATAAAAAGAACAACAATGTATATTAAACGCACTAAAACTGAATTTCTTCCCGTAATTGCATATGGTTAACGTGTGTTAATGATTTGTAAGTATTTTTGTAAACGGTAGAATAAACTCTAACACATCATTTACACACGTTGAAACTATGCATATGTAGGGAATTTTAAACCCATGCATTTTATATAAATTATGTTTGGTTTTTTTTTTCTTGATTTAACTGTTCTCGAAATACAGAAAGGTTTTGGGCAGTGTTTATATCAATAGAAAATGTAAACGAAATAAAATTAAAGGAAAAACAATTATTTGAAAATATTGCGTTTAACATGAATTTTACGTGTGTGATCTAAAACGCTTATATTTTAAAACAATACGCATTTTTTTTGTATATTTGCTTAGATCAATTGACGTAATATGTATTCTTTTTTAAATGCTTACATCTTGTGATGAATGATTCTAGACATTAGAAAAATATGCTGGAATCAAATATGTAACAAATACAAATTTTACATTTCATAAATAAATAAATAAATGTGTATTCAATACTGAAATTCTCTAAAAAAAGATGTAGTTTTTATGAAGCATTGCATGTAATATGTATACAGATAGGTCATAGAAGACTAACAGGTTTCGAATGAGATTCTTAAATTTGTTTATTTTAAACTTTATTTGTTTAATCAAAACTGCTATACGGTGATATAATGCGTGTGACTATATGTCATAATATATTTCGAGGTAAGACCTCTTGATAGAATTGTAGCTGTTCACAATCCTTTGAACTATATTTAGTTAATATAAAACACGAAATATATTTAATATTATTTACATTTTAAAAAATTTAAATATAAATTGTTTAGAGTTAAAAAAACTTTAAATATTTTATACAATATTATTTGATATATTGATAAACAATAGTCTTTATATTATTTGATATATTGATAAACAATAGTCTTTATATTATTTGATATATTGATAAACAATAATTTTTATATTATTTGATATATTGATAAACAATAGTCTTTATATTATTTGATATATTGATAAACAATAGTCTTTATATTATTTGATATATTGATAAACAATAGTCTTTATATTATTTGATATATTGATAAATAGTCGTTATATTATTTGATATATTGATAAACAATAGTCTTTATATTATTTGATATATTGATAAACAATAGTCTTTATATTATTTGATATATTGATAAACAATAGTCTTTATATTATTTGATATATTGATAAACAATAGTCGTTATATTATTTGATATATTGATAAACAATAGTCTTTATATTATTTGATATATTGATAAACAATAGTCTTTATATTATTTGATATATTGATAAACAATAGTCGTTATATTATTTTATATATTGATAAACAATAATCTTTATATTATTTGATATATTGATAAACAATAGTCGTTATATTATTTGATATATTGATAAACAATAGTCTTTATATTATTTGATATATTGATAAACAATAGTCTTTATATTATTTGATATATTGATAAACAATAGTCTTTATATTATTTGATATATTGATAAATAGTCGTTATATTATTTGATATATTGATAAACAATAATCTTTATATTATTTGATATATTGATAAACAATAGTCTTTATATTATTTGATATATTGATAAACAATAGTCTTTATATTATTTGATATATTGATAAACAATAGTCGTTATATTATTTGATATATTGATAAACAATAGTCTTTATATTATTTGATATATTGATAAACAATAGTCTTTATATTATTTGATATATTGATAAACAATAGTCGTTATATTATTTGATATATTGATAAACAATAGTCGTTATATTATTTGATATATTGATAAACAATAATTTTTATATTATTTGATATATTGATAAACAATAGTCTTTATATTATTTGATATATTGATAAACAATAGTCTTTATATTATTTGATATATTGATAAACAATAGTCGTTATATTATTTGATATATTGATAAATAGTCGTTATATTATTTGATATATTGATAAACAATAATCTTTATATTATTTGATATATTGATAAACAATAGTCTTTATATTATTTGATATATTGATAAACAATAGTCTTTATATTATTTGATATATTGATAAACAATAGTCGTTATATTATTTGATATATTGATAAACAATAGTCTTTATATTATTTGATATATTGATAAACAATAGTCTTTATATTATTTGATATATTGATAAACAATAGTCGTTATATTATTTGATATATTGATAAACAATAGTCTTTATATTATTTGATATATTGATAAACAATAGTCTTTATATTATTTGATATATTGATAAACAATAGTCTTTATATTATTTGATATATTGATAAACAATAGTCTTTATATTATTTGATATATTGATAAACAATAGTCTTTATATTATTTGATATATTGATAAACAATAGTCTTTATATTATTTGATATATTGATAAACAATAGTCTTTATATTATTTGATATATTGATAAACAATAGTCGTTATATTATTTGATATATTGATAAACAATAATCTTTATATTATTTGATATATTGATAAACAATAGTCTTTATATTATTTGATATATTGATAAACAATAATCTTTATATTATTTGATATATTGATAAACAATAATCTTTATATTATTTGATATATTGATAAACAATAGTCTTTATATTATTTGATATATTGATAAACAATAGTCTTTATATTATTTGATATATTGATAAACAATAATCTTTATATTATTTGATATATTGATAAACAATAGTCTTTATATTATTTGATATATTGATAAACAATAATCTTTATAACTACTAACATCAGTCAGTAGTTATCTTCAATTTTTGTTAACTGCCGTTTTTATCTGGGAGTCTTTTCCCGTATTTCATCTTCAGAGTCTGACTATAAATAAGTCTCGTTTCGAATATTTTACTTTTAGTAAAACAGTGAACATTCGTTGAATACGTCTCTCGCTATTTCTAGAATTTTATTTCATGTGTATAAATGTCAAATAAACGATTTTGCTATTGACATTATACGAAATTGTTTTTCTTAAATAAGATTAAAAATTGTTTCTTTTAAATTTAAGCTATCGCCTTTTATTTCAATAAATATTCGATTACGAGTAAATAAAAAAATAGGTGTGAATCTAGTATTCAGTAAAACCCACACACATTTGGTTTTATTTCGAATATTCGGACACATGTTTTGATCTTAGATGTGATTCTCATTACGATTGAGCCGATCTAATCTCCGACAAGATTCAAGTGCGTTTTGTGGAAATCGGGAATTTTATGTCGAACTCAGGCAATGCTAAGAATACTATTACGAGTTACGTAATGTCTGACGGAGCGAGAGCGGTTTACCTCCGTGGAGTATATAAAGAGTTCCGTTCGAAATTCCGTACACATTCTCGATTTGACAAGACATCTGAAAATCGTCGGAGGTTACGTCGACCGTAAATTGTGAGCATAACACCCAGGGCAGGAACAGTAGTCCGATTAATGAAAATGATACACATTTTTAAACCTTTTCTAAAAAATTGTGAAACACGAGCAGTCTTCACATGATGTTATTAATATAGAGACTTAGTGAAACACGATCAGTTTTCACATGATGTTATTAATATAGAGATTTAGTGAAACACGATCAGTTTTCACATAATGTTATTAATATAGAGACTTAGTGAAACACGATCAGTTTTCACATGATGTTATTAATATAGAGATTTAGTGAAACACGATCAGTTTTCACATGTTGTTATTAATATAGAGATTTAGTGAAACACGATCAGTTTTCACATGATGTTATTAATATAGAGACTTAGTGAAACACGATCAGTTTTCACATGATGTTATTAATATAGAGATTTAGTGAAACACGATCAGTTTTCACATGATGTTATTAATATAGAGATTTAGTGAAACACGATCAGTTTTCACATGATGTTATTAATATAGAGACTTAGTGAAACAGGATCAGTTTTCACATGATGTTATTAATATAGAGATTTAGTGAAACACGATCAGTTTTCACATGATGTTATTAATATAGAGATTTAGTGAAACACGATCAGTTTTCACATGATGTTATTAATATAGAGATTTAGTGAAACACGATCAGTTTTCACATGATGTTATTAATATAGAGATTTAGTGAAACACGATCAGTTTTCACATGATGTTATTAATATAGAGACTTAGTGAAACACGATCAGTTTTCACATGATGTTATTAATATAGAGATTTAGTGAAACACGATCAGTTTTCACATGTTATTAATATAGAGACTTAGTGAAACACGATCAGTTTTCACATGTTATTAATATAGAGACTTAGTGAAACACGATCAGTTTTCACATGATGTTATTAATATAGAGATTTAGTGAAACACGATCAGTTTTCACATAATGTTATTAATATAGAGACTTAGTGAAACACGATCAGTTTTCACATGATGTTATTAATATAGAGATTTAGTGAAACACGATCAGTTTTCACATGATGTTATTAATATAGAGACTTAGTGAAACACGATCAGTTTTCACATGATGTTATTAATATAGAGACTTAGTGAAACACGATCAGTTTTCACATAATGTTATTAATATAGAGATTTAGTGAAACACGATCAGTTTTCACATGATGTTATTAATATAGAGATTTAGTGAAACACGATCAGTTTTCACATGATGTTATTAATATAGAGATTTAGTGAAACACGATCAGTTTTCACATAATGTTATTAATATAGAGATTTAGTGAAACACGATCAGTTTTCACATGATGTTATTAATATAGAGATTTAGTGAAACACGATCAGTTTTCACATGATGTTATTAATATAGAGATTTAGTGAAACACGATCAGTTTTCACATGATGTTATTAATATAGAGATTTAGTGAAACACGATCAGTTTTCACATGATGTTATTAATATAGAGATTTAGTGAAACACGATCAGTTTTCACATGATGTTATTAATATAGAGACTTAGTGAAACACGATCAGTTTTCACATGATGTTATTAATATAGAGATTTAGTGAAACACGATCAGTTTTCACATAATGTTATTAATATAGAGACTTAGTGAAACACGATCAGTTTTCACATGTTATTAATATAGAGATTTAGTGAAACACGATCAGTTTTCACATGATGTTATTAATATAGAGACTTAGTGAAACACGATCAGTTTTCACATGATGTTATTAATATAGAGATTAGGTTAAACGAGCACTTTTCACATCATTTCTTTTAATATAGAGATTTAGTGAAACACGAGCAGTTTTCACATGATGCTATTAATATAGAGATTTTTTATTTACTTACTTTTACCTATTTAACTGACGTTTTCTATAAAGGCATCGTAAAATAACGACCCTCCGTGTACCGACCAACTATCACAATCGGTTCAATGTTATTCTTTCATCTTGCATTCCTGTTTCTATTCAGTAATGTCTTGCGATTTCTCTTCACATTAATACCACACATGTCTACTAGTTTTGAGGGCATGCTCCCTTGAAAGGAATTGGTGTTTCTGTTCTTGTATGTGGTCGAAGGAGGAAGAGGCTTACCTCGCTTATGTATTTAGACTGTTATCCATGCTAACAATATCTAGACGTGTGAAAGAATCTACCTTTCACTTCTGGTTTCGATTTTTCCCTCAAAGTCTAACAACACAAACAATGTCTTTGGAAATAGACACGTTTCGTCTTCCTTAAGAAAGCTCTCAATGTGGATTCACTCGATTGTTTTCTATGCACAGGAAACTGTCATTCATCCTTTGTTCATTTCAGTATATCAACCAGGTCACACACGTGTATATATACATTTTTTAAATTTTAAACTCCGAACAAGTTATATATTTTTAGCCGTTTACATTTTCGAACAATATAGATTGGATTTTATCAATGAGTCTTTCACAAATTTTGTATCCTTTTTTGTGTCGTTCAAAATCAATCATTCCGATGTCTGTGGGTATTTAAGAAGTGTCAACGGAGTATCATATTTGCTATATGCAAAGGAAGAAACGCTGGTGATTTTATACAATACTTCTCTCCCAAACCAGGCACACAACAATTTTTCCCTGCTGGTTAAGGTATTGTTTATTTTTATTGAGTGGACTTTCCTTTCGGACTTAGGGTTAGTTGTATTGCTAATCGATTGTTTATGTAAGCTGCTGCCAAGATTTATGGTTAACAACAAAAAAAAAACATGAAACCACGAAAAAAATCCATCCGATTAGAGACGGGAGTGATTCTATAAAATTACGAAAACGCGTTTCACAGTCTTTTTCATATGCTTCGGCGTTGGCCTATGCCTTAAGTATTTTTCTACAAACACAACTTAGCGTTTATAACAAAAGGGACGAATTGATGGCAATTCTATAATTTAAGAATTAATATATACGAGAAAATCCGTCTACGTTGGTGCAATATATGTGTGTATACATTCAGTACCGTTAACTGATTGCGATAGTAAATGTTTTAAAGCTACATTCTTTTTTTTGTGAGTTTATGGATAATGTATATATAACTAAATTAAAGTGTTATGGGCGAGTATAATTTTGTTAGTTGAGGATAACAAAATAGGGTTCAATCGGGGTCGGCTGATGTACTCTGGGAATTGATAGAAACGAATGTGACGTCATATAAAAAAGAAATTGAATAACATAAGTAGTCAGGTCGGTAGGAAGCTTCAAGCGACGAAACGTGAGACGAAATTAATTAATTGATTAATTATAAACAAAGGAGGCCTCGATATGTCGCCCCCTGTCGCTAGCAGAAGAGAAGGCAACGTGAACAACCTAATAAAATTGTGCTACTCCAAATTTGGGAAGAACGATCTTTAATATCGTGTTCTCAATCTCTGAGTACCGCTGTGGTTGAAGACCCGAGGGATAGATTTAATTTGATCGTGATTAAAAGAAAAATTAAAAACTCCCCTTATAGGGGAAGTAATGCAACAGAGATACTGAATGTATATTCAAATAAAGGGAGTGATTGACGGTTGAGTAAATGAGAGAGAGACTGGAGTAGTTAGTTCGGGTGTAAGCTTGAAGCGACAGGACCTGAGAGGAAATGACGTAAGAATTGATTATAAAGAAAAGAAGCGATAACCACAGAAATCCGTTGCTCAGATATGTTCCCCACTCTTAGCAGAGGAGAAGGCAACGTCAACATTCTAATAAAATGGTCCTGTTTTCAAAATTCGTGATATAATTATTTTCTTTTTGTTGTTGTACTAACTTTGATTTCAGAGCGAGAATGTACTCCAACATAGAAGTAGCCATTATGGGACGACGCAAGGCAATTTGTGATGAAGTACCTTTAGTCTCTGAGTACCACTATGAAAATACAAGGGATGATTTAATTATACTGTTATTATTTATTGTTTTGACTTCGATAACAATATACATATTTTATTTGATCGTGATAAACGATACATTAGACCTCTTCTAATTCAACACACGTTGAAATGACGACGTCTGTTAGATCATCGAAGTGAAACGACGTTGAGACCAGCAAGTACTGTTTGGGTAATTATTGCGGAATAACATGTTCTGCAACTTTTAAAGGGACAACGACACCTTCACCGGACTCACACAAAGAAACTAACGTCGTTTAAACTTGCGGTCTGACGCTATAAATGTTTATTTCTATATAGGCTACCTTCTTCAGTTGCTACGGTTGTAGAAAAACTTATGTAGGTAGTAAAGTGGTGTACTAAAACAGTTGCAGAATACAATTTTTATAACTATTGCAGAGGAAAGATGAATTAGATTTGAAAAATTGTATAACTATTTAACATTATTATAATTTACAATTTCGTACGTTATTAACATATGTTATATCTATTTAATAATATAATGTCGTTTTTCGATGATTTATATTATATATATATATATATATATATATATATTGGCTAGCTCATATATACACCATGTGCATATATAACAATACCCGGTAACACAAATTCCATGCATTTTAGCCTGACGATTCCCTATAGAGATAAAACGCGCAAGCCTCTGTGTAGCTTAATTGCCATAAATATATTTTCATAACACACACATATATATATATATATATATATATATATATATATTAAAGATGATTGTATAAACTAAACAACTATGCGAGCAGATGAGACCTTTTGGCTAGTATTTAAAACAAACGAATAGATAAAACAGAACCCCCTCAAAGGATAAGATAATGCTTGTGATTATAATTTCATGGCAACAGAACAGATACTATACTATCCCCACCAAAGAGAAATTGAGGAGTTAATGCTATGTATAAGGGTATCATAGTAACAGAACAGACACTGCATCCTTACTGAACATTTAAATATAGTACTAGTATAGTTTCGATTTCAGATAGATACTAAATCTATTATACACATATAAGCACAATAAACACGAAGCTTACGTCGATGCGCAAGCAAAATATGCGACGATCTTGAAGAGTTTAAATGGAAAATCAATGTGGAATGTGATAGAACAATAGTTACCTAAAAAAGGCGAGAGAGTAAATTAAGCTCAGAGAAAATCGTGCCAAATTACAATACGCTGATATCTGTAATTTTCATAGCAGAAGGGAACAACTGGTATGAAAAGAATAAACGCATGCGTATGTAGATCGTCTGTAGATTAGCACCAAGTTAATTATATATGAATATAATGAAATAAAGATAAGGTTGAACAAAATGAAAATTAGAAAAAGGTATATATATAGAATGTAAAGCTTATATATTACTTTAAGGATAATTAATAAACAGCGATGTTGAAAATAAATGAATAAATATATAGAATAGTAATAATAGAAATTGTGTTACTAAGTATAATTGTATTGTTATACATTAGAAAACATAATATATATATATATATATATATATATTACTATTTCATGTATCCACATAAAATTATATAAGAAGATCCGACTTTTTTGTATCAATTTTCAGTATTTATTTAACTGTGCTCGATACGTAAGTAGAGCTAGGTAGTAAGCTATGAAAATATATTTATTGCAAGTAAGCTACACAGAGATTCCCGCGATTCATCCCCGGGGGAATATTTAGGCTAAAATGCATTTAAGCCTGGAGATTCCCCGGAGATAAAACGCGGGGGCCTGTATGTAGCTTAATTGCCATAAATATATTTTCATTGCTTATACATTATATATATATATATATATATATATATATATATATATATATATATATATATATATATATCTATATATAAGCTATGGATGTGAGTGTACACCTATCCTTACAGATAATGCTTTATAAAATACTAAATACAGTAAAATAAAAAGGTTAAATATAAACCTTACCTAGCCGAAAGATCCGGCTTTGTCAAAGATTGAATATGTTTTCCTGCGCCATTAGAAGCCTATTCTTACTTCTTACATATTATGTTCAATTTTACCGGTGGGGCTCAATGATTGATTCAGCTCTGATTGCATCAAAGGTGATGCAAGTAACAAGACTTATTTTGTTTCAGTAAAAAACGCAAACCTCACGATATTATTGTACACATTTTGATCCAAATGAAATCTATTGACCCAAGTACTACGGCTAATATAGTTTCATAATGCATATGCTTATAGAGGGGCACTGCCAGCCCTCTAGGAATAGCTTGTGAATAAATATCTTAAGAACAGACAGGGACTATAACTTATATATAGGAAATATGAATAGAGACAACGTGCGTTAGTAGGTATATCTGTCTTATTTTAGCAAGTCAGAGAAGAATCTTACTCAACCCAACGCCGTTGCAACAACATCAGCAACACATTATTACACAACTAACTGTCCCTACCCGGCCTTTGATTTAACTTAGTATAATTATTAAATAATGAGTTTAAAAAAGAAGCGGATGGCAAAAGCCGAGATCGAACACGGGACATCAAGATGTTCAGTTTGTTTTGTTTATTATATAAGCTATATACACAAGTTGAATATTATATGATACAGTCTTTATGAATTTAATGCTGCTACTATTTGTTTGTCGCTTATTAATTAAAAATGTCACCATTTAAAAATAATTTCGAGTGGGATACAATTATATTAGACATTTAATAGAACTACTTATTAGTTGTTAATAACATGGCCCAACTGTTCACAATGGAAACCGAATAACCAGAATGAAATATTAAATTCGTAAGCCGTATGTTATCGATAACAATATATACAAAATATACAGGCTTTATTTAATATAAACTAGCTAAAGAACAGATCGGAACTACAGTAAATATAAATAGAGACAACGTGCATCGATATGCATTTCTGTCTTATTTTCGCACAAATACGAATTTAGACGGCTAAGCGGATCTATGAACTTTTACTTTTACATTTTGGCATTCCTGTTTATGTTTAAACTTCTGGTTTCTTGGAGCAAAGATTGAACTTTAGTAGCTATTTTTCCACTATCCCATTCTAAGCGAAGAAAACATTCTTTTCTAGGTTTGTAGATATGTACGCATGCGTGTCTGTGAGTGGGTGATCACATACTGTTATTCATTATTGGTCCGCGCGGCCAGATTGATTTTTTTTATGAATGTCCGAATCGATTTCACTATTGGAAACTGCCTTCGATCAAATTGATTAAGACGGAGACGTTACTTCTTTTATTCATTTCCAACCCTTCAGTCATTTTGTTCTTGTCTTCAGGATTGAAAACATTTGGAGAAAAACTTATTGATTTTTCGTGTTTCTTGATAAATCTACGCACACAACGGAATACATATCAAGTTCAGAGTTTCCGTCAACATAGTCGCCCTGAAAAGAACATTTTTAATGGAATATCCTTAGAAAGGTTTATGCAACTAACCGCACATCTCCTTGATGGTTTATATAAGGAAATACATTTATATTTTTTGAGTGAGTTGTTTTTTTCATTTATCCAAAGGCGGGTTCAAGACAATGCGATTCACATGTGTAGGACAGATGCAGCCATTAAACGATCAGTAAATACTATCAAACACCATGCAACTATTATGTTTTTGTTCGTCTCACACATAGTGCAATGCAACTGAAGCGTTAGTTTCTTTCTATGAGAGAAGCCAAATGCATATTGGGGGCAAATTGAATGGGGAGTTGGGCAGCCAGATATTCACATTAAATTTAATTTTCTACAACATTGTTACAGTCAATGAAGGTCTTATAATATTTTATATTTTAGTTAAGAAATGGTTGGTTGTTTTATTTTACGGCATATCAACCGTTTTTGGTTCATTAAATGACGAATTAGGTCATTTTGGTAAAGGTTCTTATATCTTCTAATAGTAATTCATGGTTTTTGGTTATTTTTTTTTTTTGGGGGGGGGGGTTACGGCGTATCAACTCTTGTCGCGTTATTTAATGCCGAATCAGATAATTTTGGTAAAACTTGTTATGCTCCAAGTTCTATATATATCTTCAAATATTTATTCACGATGTTTGGTTTGGTTGTTTTGTGGCATATCAACCCTTTGCGGGTTATTACATGCCGAATACGGTAATTTTGGTAAAGGTTTTCAAGCTTCAAGTTCTTTATATCTTCAAATATTTATTCATGGTGTCTGGTTTGGTTGTTTTGTAGAAGACAATTGTTTTTTTTTGTTGCTTTGCAGGACATGATTGAGTTTTGCAAAGGGAAAGGAAAAACGCAATAACATCAATGTTTGGTGTATTATCTTCATACGGATTGAGATCTGGTAGCATCAGTCAAAGGTAAGTGAACCGAGGAAAGAAGCTACTAGAGTACAAAAAAATCATACGGTATCTAGGGACCTCTACAGTGAAGCGATGGAATTTTACTGCTAGTCAAGTTGGGTGAGGGTATTACATGCAGGGGTATAAATGTAGTAATCTTATAGGAAACCATTCCGTGAAAATACTTATACAACTAGCAGAGGGATGAAACATGGATACGACACTGCGACGATGCGAGTGGAACTTGTGAAAGCTATTACGTTAAAAAGTGCATGTGGACCCCGCCAAACAGAGTAAAAGGAAACACTCACCGATTGTCTTAATTAGAACCAGTGTTTCCTAATTTCCTATTAGATTGAAAAGAAACTTTTCTCAGTCTTATAAAGCAGCAATATTATTGTTTAGCAACTATTATATACAAACTCAGTGCGGTCTCTGTATGTTGCTGCATCTTTTTCTTTTGAATCAGAGATTGATCCGTTTTCAGTATTAGTTCATGTATATTAGAATAGTACACGCATAACGAAAGAGACGCCCGATTTCCCATGAAAATGAAAGTATCAAATCTAACTGGAGGCATCAATTAACCCGTAGCTACGGGTTATCTTCAGACTGGTGACAGGCTAAGCACCCATAACTACAAGCATCTTAAATTAAATTGTTTTGACCCTTCAATACTATTCAGCAAGTGAAATGAAATTTAAAATCTTCTCCATGTCAGATGACGAAACCAAACATCCAATCAGCAACCCGCACGTTTAATTGGTCTTAGATAATCCTGAAACAAATTCTCGTCAAATATCTATTAGTTACGCCTGCCGCGTACCTCCATCATACACCCTTTTATTAAGAACCCTCATAGCAGCACACGACGTCTCTCTCTCTGGCAGTCTTTTCCATCTTGAAGATTTCGATTTCTTCTGTCAACCCGACATCTCAATTATATAAACTGAAACGACTTTTTGGGCATGACTTCAAAGTACATCCGCAGGTGAACTTCTTGCAGAGTGGCATAACACTTAAATTATTTTTATTCAAAGATAAACTCTTTCCCGAAATGATAACATCTGTCAAAATTTACGCCATACATCTAAAATAATATATACATATTGCAAACAAATTAATCTATAAACATTTGATATCATTAAGAATAGGAAGCGTAAACACTTCGACCACAATGACTGAATTTGGCATTAAACGACACAAATAGAGGTTGATATGCCGCAAAACAAAAACAAAGACTACCCATACCTATGTAACATTTTCATGTGCCAAATTTAATCTACACAAAACTTTTAAGAGTATACAACACCGTATCCGCGCTCAGGAGTTGTTAAGTTCGTCTAATAGACGACCAGTGACCAAAACTGGAACCCTAAAAAGAAACCTCCATATCTTATAATGGATATAGTGAAACATTCAGAATCTCTGATTCTTTCAGCAGAACCACGTGTTAGGTAGGAGTATTTAAATTGAAATAATTAACAGTCTGAGTAAATAAAGATTAAAAACAGTAGTGACCTACACAACCAATCCCGAGAGTTGAGTCCCCATCATGAGTTTTATTTACTCCTCCCCAGGAGTTAGACACAAGGCCAGTTTTATCTTACTCCCACAAGTAAGATGTGACTCGATGGCGGGTCGAGAAAGTGGGGTTTGAAAAGCCAGCGCTCGAGAGGTGAGCAATCTGCCCATTTAAAAACTTCCTGGGCAGCCCCGTCGGCATTCCCCGGTAGGGGCGCCTCGGACAGTAAGCAATAAACTTACTCCTCCCCAAAGAGGGGAGGCAAAGCCTGGGAGGGTGGACCTCCTGGAACTGCACAGGACAAACCCATTGACCGGCGTAAGTCAAGCCCCGAAAGACAAGACAATACCAGTAAGGAGTGCAGTATCCATCGGAACAGATACTACACTTTGATCTTAGCCAAAAGGCCAAGAATCACCCCATCATAAGTATTATTTACTCCTCTCCAGGAGTTAGGCACAAGGCCAGTTTTATCCTACTCCCACAAGTAAGATGTGACCCAAGGTCGGGTCGGAAAGTGGGGGTTGAAAAGCCAGCGCTCGAGAGGTGAGCACTCTGACCCCCCAAAATTGCCTGGGCAGCCTCGTCGGCATTCCCCGGTAGGGGCGCCTCAGGCAGTAAGCAATAAACTTACTCCTCCCCAAAGAGGGGAGGCAAAGCCTGGGAGGGTGGACCTCCTAGAACTGCACAGGACAGGCGTGCAGTATCCATCGGAACAGATACTACACTTTGATCTTAGCCAAAAGGCCAAGAAAAAGCTATATTCAACTCAACCCTGGGCCGGTAATGGTTCAGTTGGTTACTAGATTATTTCAAGAAATACACTTTAGCAAATTAATACCACCATTGGATTCCCCATGAACACGGTTCTATAGAAAAGTTGTCTGGACTTGCTATTAGCTTTTGTTTTTAGCTGCTTAGCCGTATGTAACAAAAGCAGGAAAGTTCGACAGAAAGAGCAACAGAACGAGATCCACTGCATTCATATCATAGATAATAAGCGAACGACTTTAAATTTCATACGTACGTTATTACTGTTCATCCACATTGAAAATGTGACCGCCCGATCAGTAAAAATTTTGTTAACGTAATTTTAAAATTAATTGTTTTTAAAATCAAGTTAAGTTTTCCCTTCGTATAACTTTAAATAAATACACTTCAAAAAGTGGCGTTAGTTTATTTGATTTGTTTGTTTTTTTTCAATTTATATCCTTTATTTCAAAATTTGGGCAAAATAAGTTTATCACTTAATTTTTTGAGTTGGTCGGGCAAAACTATTTCAGCTGCAAGTCTGTTGTTCAGTAAATGAGTACAATTTGTAAGCTCTAAAAATGGAATCTCGGTTAATTGTTTTTACACAATATCGAGAAATCCTGATTCCTTATGTATAATTGTATGACGGCCATAGTTTTCTTTGAATGTCCGGCTGGCTTGGCAGGCCGAGAGCAGACTCAAGGCGTTTCCATGAATAATGCCAAAACAATTCGCGATTATCTTCGGTTGCGCGTTTATTTGATTTAGAACATATTTACCTGGACACTGCTTTGACCATAACACTACATAATATATATTGCTTTAAAACTAATTAAATTGCTACAATTTTAAATAAATATACATTTTATTTATTTAATATATATTTAATTGGCAATGGCAATTACTCAGCTGGAGATGTATGAGCCATCACAGTTGTATCTTTTTAAGGGTTTTATGGAGAAAATGATCGATTTGTGTTTTTCAAAACCTTTGGCCACGGTAAATGCGATGGGGAAAATCACAGAAGTACAGGAATCATCTATTTGGTTTAAGTTGAACACTGATCACTTATTTTCTATCGATTTTGTTTTTTGGAGGGGGGGTTCAAGAAAGAAAATCACTGAAGGCCACAGCTATGTCAACGTTTTATTAACCATAATCAATTGTCACTCAGCCATTGCTTTCCACTATATTTTTTGTTGGAGTTGGGTGTAGTACAGGGTGGGCAAAAATAAGGGTCCTATTTTTAAAAATTCATAACTTTTTTATTTATTGATTTAAAAAAATTTTTTTTTTTAGAATAAGTAAAGGACCTCTTCCGAAGCAAGCATGAGCCGTATTAGCCGTAAGGAACGTACCCTCATTTAGAAAACATTAAAAAACAATACTTTAGTTTTTGTAAGTTTTAAGAAGTGTTTTTCGGCTAAAATTTGTTTTGTTTATTTCAAACATCTCGGAAGGGTCAGTCTACACACACATAAAGTTTGGTGAGTTTAACTTTTATTTTGTGGAAGTTATTCAAATTCAAGTTATTCAAATTTAAAGATAGGACCCTTATTTTGGCCCACCCTGTATTAGGAATATTAGATGTAAGTAGGTTGGTGTGGGTTTTATTTTGCTATGTTCTCTATACAGATGGCTTCAGTAAATACTAAAAACGTTAAATGTTAGTAAAATAAATTAATTTAATATTTTAATGGTTTATTTACAATTTGGTTGGTTGGTTCTATCACAAATTAGTTGGAGTCTAAAATTATCCTTTAGATATCTTGGAAATCTGGTGTTCACCAACGGCCGACTGGTTTCCGCAAGTCAGTGATTTTCTTAACCAATTTTTTAAACTGACTATATCATACTGTTACTCGACCAATTAGAGCCGCTGATATCGCTTTGCTCCTCTTATAGACTGACATAATACATTAACCGTCAATTAATACATTAAAAGTTTGATATGTCTAGACAAATTCTACAAATTCTACATTAAAGGCCATTTATATAATTTATATACATAAAGATTAGGCTACAAGGCAAACTTACAGTGTCTCTCTTATTTCAAGTAATAGTTCACGAGCTGGCATTTCAAATTAAGTAATAAATACGTTAGATGCGTTCAAACGGATATGTTAGGCTGTGCCCGTAAGTCGGTATGTCAAGCATAACTTTGAAATACATTTAGGAGGTTAGGTACAAGGCCAGTTTTATCTTACTCCCACAAGTAAGATGTGACCCAAGGTCGAGTCGGGAAAGTGGGAGTTGAAAAGCCAGCGCCCGAGAAAGTGAGCACACTGGCCAGTAAAAATTGCCTGGGCAGACCCGTCGGCATTCTCCGGTAGGGACGCCTCAGGCAGTAAGCAATAAACTTACTTCTCCCCAAAGAAGGGAGGCAAAGCCTGGGAGGGTGGACCTCCTAGAACTGCACAGGACAGACTCATAGACCGGCGTAAATCAAGCCCCGAAGGCCAAGACAATACCAGTTTATGGGGTGTATTATCCATCGGAACAGATACTACACTTTGATCTTAGCCAAAAGGCCAAACGCATATAGAGTAGGCGCAATTTAAGAACACTTTTTCTTACTGTCACAACCCGATTAGCATCAACACATCACCATTTCATTTTTCAGGTTACTAAATGCCGGGTGACTTTCCACTCTGATATTTCTACAGACCACTTGCTGTAGGAATTACATTTCTGCTAAGTTTCCGCAACTGTACTAACACTCACACATTTTAATTTTTATTCTTTGCGTGTCTTTGAAGCATGTGGTCATACGCCAGTTGCCCCCTTTTTTATACAGTCCTTTGCGATAGTGTTGTACTCTTCAAGATCTTTCAAGCTGAACCGGTTGAGCTGTAGAGGGCAGACAAGGCAGTGTAGTTCTCTCTCCATGCACAGGTCCTTGGACCGGTTTTATAGCCCGATCTACTAATAGTAAATTTTGATCGGCATTGTCTCAGGCGGTTGAGTGTTTTCCACTGGAGACAGGGTGCCGCTGAGCCGGGAGCCATTTTAATGTAATGTAATAAAACATTGTTCCCGATTCTCCCACCCAGGATGACCTCTATACATATTACCCCTATCAGAGTAGCCCCTTAGGCTTCAGTTACAATATGTATTGTTTGGTTGTGGCTGGGAACAAAAGTAACAACACATAAATAAATGTAAATCTTGAAGCACCGCGCTGGGCAGTTCGACTAGGGGCACAATCATCTGGCGTAGGTCAGTGTGAAGGTCAGCACATTTAGAAATCATTAAGGGACAAGGGCAAACATTGTTTGGCGCAAAAATAACTTAAAATATACCACGTTTAGATATCATTTCTCGATGGCCTTCTTCTCGTTCTCGATAATTTATATCCTTTGTAATAGACTGTGTGTAATGAGAGTATATAATCAAGCAAGTGTTGCACATTCTGTAGCAGGACTTCTCTTGTCACGGCACATTTATTCTGATGACAGAGTAAAAATCAATACGCAAGAATAAAAAGTTTGGTTAAGCTCTGAAAGACGTCTTCTTTTAAATGTCTCCTCCTTTCTCATTTGCTCTGCTGAGGCTTTACAGTATAATTTACCATAATATTTCACTTATAGGCGAGGAGAGTAATAAAAAACTTCATACAGACATAAACGTAGACTTCCAAAATTAATACTGTTTGCTCTAAAACAGACTCGATTTTTCGTTTGATTTTTTCTTTGACCCTATGACTTATTGAATGCCTGGAAATTCTTTATGACTTTAAACTTAATATATTTAATGAATTATTTATGCTGCAAATCTACATTTATACAACCGGATGTCAATATCTCAATTTAGAAGTGCAAAAGTTTGTTTTAATGTGGAGGTAATCTATCTCCCCAAAAGGGGCACATTTTATTGGTAAAACTATTAAACTTGTCTCAGTCTAGAAAGATTTTCCGACACCGACTGGAAGAAAAAAGGAAGTTTCGCATTAGAACATATGTTATACTTTGCTCCTCGTCAAAAGGCCAAGGAACTGGATATAGTTCGAATCCAGCTGGTTTCATAGCGCCACTTTTAACTTATGGATGTTGGCAACCTTCACGTTGTTTCTCCTGTAGGTGCGTGACATGAGAAATGATATGGAAAAGGAATTTGAACAATAGAATCAAGCCTGACAAAATAAGGTAACATGCTCTTTCATTAAGAATTCACATTTTACTACCATGATAAATACTACCAGTCCTCTGATATTTCTCTTTTTAAAAGTTATCATTATGTGTTTTTTCTCAAACCTTTTTCTTGATAATCCCCTTTTCTTTACGCCGATGAGTTGAAAGGTCACATGATTTGCCAAAGATGCTTGTTTTCGGAATTTCAAAAAAGCTGTATGTAATAACACTTTTGGAGCTGTATCAAATATGTTAATCTGCAACAATAAAAAAGTGGAGCGTTCTTATACTAAAATCAGGAGGGAGTCTTTTTCAATGTAAATATTTTCATTCCATTAGTTTACAAACAATTTTTATTTCCCAACTCCTCACTGCATATTGTAATATATGGGTTCTATTTTGGTTATTCATTAAACGTGTTTGTTACGTTAAATGGTTGCTAAATATGTTGGTTAAATATATTATTAAATATGTTGGTTATTCATTAAACGTGGTTGTTACGTTGAATGGTGGCTAAATCTGTTGGTTAAATATATTATTAAATATGTTGGTTATTCATTAAACGTGTTTGTTACGTTGAATGGTGGCTAAATATGTTGGTTAAATATATTATTAAATATGTTGGTTATTCATTACACGTGGTTGTTAGGTTGAATGGTGGCTAAATCTGTTGGTTAAATATATTATTAAATATGTTGGTTATTCATTAAACGTGTTTGCTACGTTGAATGGTGGCTAAATCTGTTGGTTAAATATATTATTAAATATGTTGGTTATTCATTAAACGTGTTTGTTACGTTGAATGGTGGCTAAATCTGTTGGTTAAATATATTATTAAATATGTTGGTTATTCATTAAACGTGTTTGTTACGTTGAATGGTGGCTAAATATGTTGGTTAAATATATTATTAAATATGTTGGTTATTCATTACACGTGGTTGTTAGGTTGAATGGTGGCTAAATCTGTTGGTTAAATATATTATTAAATATGTTGGTTATTCATTAAACGTGTTTGCTACGTTGAATGGTGGCTAAATCTGTTGGTTAAATATATTATTAAATATGTTGGTTATTCATTAAACGTGTTTGTTACGTTGAATGGTGGCTAAATCTGTTGGTTAAATATATTATTAAATATGTTGGTTATTCATTAAACGTGTTTGCTACGTTGAATGGTGGCTAAATCTGTAGGTTAAATATATTATTAAATATGTTTGTTATTCATTAAACGTTTTTGTTACGTTGAATTGTGGCCAAATCTGTTGTTTAGCTGATGGATGTGACCAGCGAAGTTCGTCATTGTTGAATAATATCGGTCTTTCCTAACGCCTGCTTTTCGGCTGTGAGTCACATTTGGTATTCTTTATGCGTAAACATATTATGATAAGATTAATCTTTATAAAATGGTGACTGCACACTTCGTGTGAAACTTGTGACACACCACTTAATATATTTTTTGTTTTGTTTTAAGGCGTATAAATTATGTCATGACCGTATTAGCCCTTTCTCCTAAACGCCCGATAATATATACTTATTATGTAACGTATGTTTATAATCTAATTAAAAACTCATTATGTAACGAATGTTTATAATCTAATTTAAAATTCTTTATGAAACGAATGTTGATAATCTAATTTAAAATTCGTTATGTAACGAATGTTGATAATCTAATTTAAAATTCTAATTATAAAACGCTCACGGAATATATAATGTACATATTAAAATCACATTTTCGTAAATATTTGTAAAGATAGAACTAAAAACATTGCTTCGTAAATTCACTCATTACTGAATCGTTCAGTTTATTTGTTTTTATTTTCTTCTATCTCCGGACAAAGCATGAAGCTACTTGATCAAAGGATGGTTGTTTTGTTTTACGGCATATCAACAGTTTTCGAGTTATTTAATGTTTCATCCAGTTATTTTAATAAAAAGTTTTGTTTCAAGTTCTTTATATCTTTATACACATATTCATTGTGTGTGGTTTAGTTGTTTTGTTTTATGGCATATCACCCCGTTTCGGGTAAATTAATGTCGAATCCAGTAATGTTGTCAAAGGTTTTTATGCTTCAAGTTCTTTATATCTTCAAATACTTATTCGTGGTGTTTGGTTTTGTTGTTTTGTAGAAGAAAATCGTTCTTTTTTTTGTTTTGGCTTTGTAGAATATGTTTGAGTTTTGCAAAAGGAACAAAAACAATCACATCAATGTTTGGTGCATTTTCTTATCAGGGAGCAATTATCTTTACAGTAGGCTGGTAGCATGAGACTTGATCGAAATAGAAAAAAACAGTTACACTTCAAGTTCAAAAACTCGCCAACGATAAGTGTTAGATAGATGGATGATGGATAGATGGATAGATAGATAGAGATAGATAGATAGATATGAACAGACTGGGATAGGTAGATAGATAGATAGATATGAACAGACTGGGATAGATAGAGAGATAGATATGAACATACTGGGATAGATAGATAGATATATTCCTACCCAGAAAACAGCAATTCTTCCTCTTTTGTCAGAAACATTGCTCATGGAATGTGAGGACTAAATGACAAAGAAAGGCGAGTTACGAGGCTGCCTAAAGTACACCTACGGTCTACTTTCTACTCTATTAAAATAATCTAAGTTTATGCTAATTTAACATTTTATCAAGCAATGTGTTCCAGTAATTTCTAGCTTTTTTAATAGAAATATAAGCATGTGATACGAATTCCTATGAATTATCACAGTACAACTTTTGACCGGTTCGATTCTATGGGTGGCATTTGTTTCTCAAGATTTTTCGCGAATCGCGTACTTACAAGACGTCCGACGTGAAATGTGCCTCAATTCATAACAAAAGTTGTGGATCCGATTGGTTCGTACTTGACACACTCAGCTTGGAAACGTTCTTAGTTGTAAGGCCGATCACTCTGGTGGTTGGACTCCGCAATAGTATCCACGTCCAAGCATGTAATGGAAATAGATTTTACAATAAAGTTCCCACGTGAAAAGTGATATTAAAATAAACGTGTTCATACATAGAAATCTCATTAATTATTCTAAACGTCTCAAGTAATCCAGCTCTGATATTTTATTAAGTAGATACACTTGAGGATTTCAACCTATGTAAATAGGACCCCGTTATGAGTCCATCTTTCTTTCGTGTAATTATGGGTGGAATAGTAAGCTTTGTCCATTATTGTCAGACATGCAGTTCTTGTTTTGCAATGCTTAAAATAAATCGTACAGTTGCGTTCAAGTCATAGAAATCTAAATAAGAACATGAAAAAGACTAAAAATCCAACGATGAAATCGATGGTAAAAATAATCGAGACAAATTCTTCTAAGTCAATAAACGAGTGACATCTGACACCCAAGAACCGATCATTGTTTATTGACAAGAATTAAAGAATATTTTGTATCGATTAACTACTTTGCTAGTCTTGCTGATAGTATCATTAGGTCGTAG
>OY744540.1:82858211-82953211 GCA_963556195.1 Sepiola atlantica
CTAAAAGTTAGCTCCTTCCGATACGAACAATATCATATCTTAAATTGGCGAAGGGGATATCTACTCAAATATATTTATATCTGTAAACGTCACACACAAATGTTGGTACTCCTTGAAAACTTGACGTCACTATTATTTTCGATTATTCTAAATTGAACTAAGAACATTGAAACTCTCTATCGTTTAACTTATATTAAGCAAAGATAAAACACAAGTTCATGTTTTCCAAGTAAACTGATGTGTCATCGCAACAAACAAGAACGATACCTATTAGCGACGGATGTTGAGTATTTATTTACTCCTCTCCAGGAGTTAGGGTTTATTTTACTCCCACAAGTAAGAAGTGACCCAAGGCCGGGTCGGGAAAGTGGGATTTGAAAAGCCAGCGCCCGAGAAATTGAGCACTCTGTCCATTAAAAATTGCCTGGGCAGCCCCGTCGACATTCCTCGGTAGGGGCGCCTCAAGCAGTAAGGAATACACTTACCCCTCCCGAAAGAGGGGAGGTGAAGCCTGGGAGGGTGGACCTCCTAGAACTGCACAGGACAGACCCATAGACAGGCGTAAATCAAGCCCGGAAGGCCAAGACAATACAAGTCTATTGAGTGCAGTATCCATCGGAACAGATACTACACTTTGATACGGGTGTTGAGTAGATAATACCATAAAACAGTAACCCGTTCGTAGCTTGCATCTATAGAATTTATGCTTCGGATTTTTTTTTTTTACATCACCAATGATAATTTGTATTATTTACATACTTTCAGATAATGTTCTTATCTTGAAAGTTAACTTCACAACGTTTCGGCCGATGTAACCCTCGTCTTTTTTCAGGTGCATCTTGTCAGACTCAGAAATTTGTACGAAATTTAGAACGGGACCCTTTTATTTATCATCGGCAAACTCGTAACTCTAACTCCGTTTAGTTTGTCCTTTAGTCCTCACATTCCATGAGTGATGTTTATGACAAAGGGGGAATAATTGCTGTTTTCTGCGTTGGGATCGATCTATATATTATTTATCGTTGGCTAGTTTTTTTTTACATTGGACTGGAATTTTATTTTCAGCTCTTTACATCAAGTGGCTTCATGCCTTGTCTGGAGCGATTTCCATTAAAACCATCAACGTGGGTATCTTGCTCTCGTTTCGTTAACCGTAATCGGGTATAACTCTTAGTAGTTGATGATAGTATTCTAAGTAATGTTCGCATTGAGATCTGAAATTTATATCTCAGATTATTACTTAGCACGTATAGTAGTTACCCAACATGCCCTTGCAGAAAATATACCATTTGTTAGCGTAAACAAGCGTAATTCTCGGATGTCATACCTACAGACAGAGCTAAGCAGTGTTGATGTTATACTAGATTCAAATCAGTCATCGAAATGCTGAACAGTTGCGAGAATAATAATGAAAAACACATGCTAACTGGTTTGAAAATGTCTTACTGCAAACATTTATATTTGTGTGTCTTCCATACTTACAGATTACCAAACATTACGAAAGAAAGAAAACAAAATGGCGACGTCACGATTAATTGACACGTTTTGTAATCGTAACGAATTCGCGTTGAAAATGTTTTTGCATACTCTATTGGTTGTATCCGTTTTTTTCTCTTTCTTTCTCTTGTTAATTCTGTCATCTACAATTCGATGAAGTTTTATTTGAGTAGACTAATACCTAGTTATTTCTTATTTGCTATTATCTATTGTCTTCGGATTCACTGAATGACTGATTCCTCAATAAACGTTGTTTCCCGTCGATGAATTACGTTTTAAAACGCATTCACTTAAACAGAAGAAAAAAACGGAGACACGGAGTAAATTAAATAAAAATAGCATCCACGGAAGCCCAAAAGAAGGTAACATTAAAACTAGTTCCAATTGTTCCTTATTGAAATACGAAGCTCAATTATTCGTGCTGAGTGTAAAGTGATGCTATTTTACACATTTTGCAAGATCAGGATTGATAATTTGTACTATTCAAACTCTTATTCTCAACTTGTTTGTTATTAACACAACGTTTCGGCCGATATGACCTCCGGCCTACTGCAGGTGCGTGTTATCTAACTCTAGCATGTATAAGGAATTATCGATGTGCAATATACACTCTACGGCATAATAACGTTGAAACACTATTTACCCGTAGATCAGTGAATTTGGTACTGATATCGATCCTGAACCAGTTTTCGTGAGGTTCGACTCGGAAGCGTTCGGCTGTCCTACGCAAACGCCCGAGAGTTACCAGCCGATTTGTACCAGACGACAATTTTGATACGGTGCTGCGTCCTATCATAATAATGTTTTGCTTGTTTTGTTTTTGTTGTTGTTAGAGTTAGGGTTTAGGGTTAGGGTTAGGGTTTAGTGTTAGGGTTAAAATATTTATTTGATCACAGTAATTTCGCTCTGTTTTGCTTGTTTTATTTGTTTTGTTGTTTAAAAAAATTCTTGCAACAATAAATAAAAAGTATAGGACGCAGCAACGTATCAAAATAACAAAAAATGTTTATTTAATAACAATAACTTCGCTATGTGTTGCTTGTTTATTTTTTGTTGTTTCTTTTAAAAAAATTCTTGAAAATATAACTTACAATCACAGAACGCAGCACCGTATCAAAATTGTCGTCTGGTACCATTCGGCTCGTCAACACTCGGGCGTTTGCGTAGGACAGCCGAACGCTTCCGAGTCGAACCCCGCGAAAACTGGGTCAGGATCGATATCAGTACCCTGAATTTAAACGAAGTTGAGCCTGGCCAGGACTTAATCTGTGATCATGTTACAATACGAGATGTATGGAAGGTCTCTCAACTTATCTCAGTATTATTTCCAGTTAATTTGCCACTGTACTCAATCTATGCCATTTGATGAGATGAGTTCTTTAAGATTGCGCAATCCTTGCTTCACAATAGATTCCTTGCTGTGGGGATCCATTTTCTCTCGAGAAAATTATTATTATTTCTGTTTTCCTCTTTTTGCAACACTGCCTGAAATGTCTATATAAACTATTCTACACAGGAAATGATTAACATTGTTTTTCTAATATCTAGTGTAATATTCTCATATGTATGACTTTGAAAAAATTGCCTAAGCTGTAAGGATCAATTAAAAACTAATATATATATATATATATATATATAGGATAACATTATTAAATAATACGGAGTGGTTTTGTTTGATGCGACTTTTTTTTTATATTTTCAATTTTCCGAATTGTCCATCTAATGTTTTGGTCAAATTGATATAAATATGATCCATGGCTTTCTTGTTACATTCTTTTTTTTTTTTTTGCAAGTACTTTCGATTTGAATCGTCAAATCATCTTCAGGCGGTATTAGTTTTAGTGTCTTTACTGTTGTGCTCATTTTTGAATTATAACGGCAAGTAGTTTATATTTGAAAACGCGTCTGTAAAGTTGAAATGTACATGAGAGCGTGATGGCGTTCTAACATACGTAGATGTAGGGTGAGTCTTCGGGATAGTGTTGTGGACTCACCGAAGACTCACCCTACATCTCCCCGACACGAGCTCTATATGCCAACACCTAAAAAACATAATTGCACCCCCTCCCAATATAGAAACATCCTTGTTAACAATACCAAAATAATACACCATGATACCAATATCAAAAAATTAAAAATACTCGAAGCCCTCTACATAAAACTAAACATCCCACAATTAATGTCAATTATGAAACTAGTCGCAACATTTTAAAGTGTCTAGCATAATAATTAACATTACCAAATTCTTAGCCATTAGGTAGTTATGCGTTTGAATTGTATGCACTTTATTTAACGTCATCAATTTCTTAACGATTTAAACAGTCAAACTTTAAATCTCTCGTATGTGTAAAACGCCATCACGCTCTCATGTACATTTCAACTTTACAGACGCGTTTTCAAATATAAACTACTTGCCGTTATAATTCAAAAATGAGCACAACAGTAAAGACACTAAAACTAATACCGCCTGAAGATGATTTGACGATTCAAATCGAAAGTACTTGCAAAAAAGAAAAAAGAATGGAACAAGAAAGCCACGGATCATATTTATATCAATTTGACCAAAACATTAGATGGACAATTCGGAAAATTGAAAAAATGAAAAAAGTCGCATCAAACAAAACTACTCCGTGTTATTTAATAATGTTTGCCTAAATGAAAATATGCTGCCTAAATACAATATATATATATATATATATATATATATAATTAATTATTATTTTTTTCACAGAAAAATTAGTACAACATTAGTATCGTCGGTTTCAAACTCAGAACGGCTTAACGATCCGGCTCTCTTCAGCTTATGTTGTCACCTGTTTCAGAAATGTGAAGTCACGTGTTACTTTCGTGAGGTTCTCAAACCGTCGAGCTATCCGTCTGGTTTAGTGTGGCAATCCGTATAGTGCTTCTCCGATTGTTCGTAAATCGGCCATTTGTTTCGAGCGCTTTCGACTCTCATAGTCGTCTTCAGGATTAGGTTGTTTTTTTTTATAAGACTTGAGTTAATGTTTTATAAGTATCGTTTAGGGCGAATGAAAGAAAAAAAAGAAGGGGTGTGTGTGTGGTTGAGTTCATTTTATTCTATCGTTTGTGTGTTTAGTTTTGTTTATTTATTTTATTAATTCTTATTTTTGTTATGTATTTATTATTATTTCTTCCTATTAATATTTTACCATTATTTATTTATTTTTTGTTATTTATTATTGCTTCATTTTCATTTTATATATATATATATATATATATATATATATATGATATTGTTTTTAAAAGTAATGGCAAGGCCATAATAAATCGATGGGACGAATGTCACAAACCTTAAAAGGAAAATGAGAAAAATAACGTTTTCTTATTTTTTACTATGTTAAAGTGAATAACCGAAGTAGACTAAAATCTAAAATTATGAAAGACAAAAATATAGTCAGAATAACTATACGACTAAAATTATAACTCGGGGTACATTTCGACATACCCATTTTATAAAATTCTACGTCGGCAGGAAACGATTGAAATGAATTACTTGATTGCGTTGAGTTATTCTTAAAAAGTGAGAAAAAAACGGAGTCGGTGGGGGGATCGAACGCACTAATAAAAGTCCGAATTACGATGATATATATATATATATATATATATATATATATATATATATTAGTACAATTTTTAATTTATATAAACATATTTTGCTACATATGTGCAAGTATGTTTTAGCTATGACCTTATTCAAAGTCTGTCTTCTTAAGGACAATGCTACCGAAGATTCCGGTAATATCAATGGTAATCATTAATATGTATGTGGTGAAAGATAGCTTGAACGCATCCACTTCAAACGGTAATATCAATGGTAATCATTAATATGTATCCGGTAAAAGAAAGCTTGAACGCATCCATTTCAAACGGTAATATCAATGGTAATCATTAATATGTATGCGGTAAAAGAAAGCGTGAACGTATCCATTTCAAACGGTAATATCAATGGTAATCATTAATATGTATGCGGTGAAAGAAAGCTTGAACGCATCCACTTCAAACGGTAATATCAATGGTAATAATTAATATGTATGCGGTAAAAGAAAGCGTGAACGTATCCACTTAAAACGGTAATATCAATGGTAATAATTAATATGTATGCGGTGAAAGAAAGCTTGAACGCATCCACTTCAAACGGTAATATCAATGGTAATCATTAATATGTATGCGGTAAAAGAAAGCGTGAACGTATCCACTTCAAACGGTAATATCAATGGTTATAATTAATATGTATGCGGTGAAAGAAAGCTTGAACGCATCCACTTCAAACGGTAATATCAATGTGAAATATACTATTATTTCTGAGGATTAGCTATTGTTTGTCTTTTCTCTTTTTGAAACCCTGTCTGTAATTTCGAGATTACCTATTCCCAACAGTCGACGATTAATATGACAAATAGCCTTAATTTCGCGATGAAAAAAGCAGAGCGAAGATGGCGCCAATTCACAGTGAGCCTATTCGTCTGCATCTGCAGCAGGCCATAAAAAAACATAGGGAGATAAAAACAGAAGCAATCAATTGAATGTGCTACATTAAATTATAAGTACAGGAGTCGGAGAGAGTAAAAATTACGAAACGCTTTTCATGAAGTCAGAGAGACTGATTTTATCCTTGCGGCAATAAATTATCAGTAACTATTTTAGTGTACCTCGTCGGCAACTCATTCAAGTGCTGCGGTGGACGCGGCGAGTTTAATTTTGTCTAGACAATTTGGCTGAGTGCGTAATTGAATTTTTATTCCTTGCTTTTTATGGGGGAGCTTTCTTTTAATGGTTACTCTAAGCGTACCTTTATTAACATTGATTTTTTTTGTTTTAATTTCCAGTGGACTGTTGTCATATGTAGGACTTGAAAATATATACGTAAAAGCTGAACTGATTATTTGAAAAATCATTATCTTTAAATAGTTCAGACGACTTGTGTCTGCATTAATTCTCGTTGATTTTTTCTTAATGCCTGGTTAATGTCCAACAATGCCTTTAATGACAATACTCTATTAATACTACATCTAATCCTCCACCCAAACTACCAGTAAACCATATAAGCACTATACTCTACCTATCGAGAATGGTTCCGGAATTAACCGAAAATACAAGGAACGCCAACAAGTACGGCAATATCATCTGCCAGTTCTAGCATGAAACTCGAACATCAATCAGGCATCTTAAAGGGTCAACAGGAAATATTCAGACAAGTTGTCTGTATTATATGAAGAAATATGTATCGAAGAAAAATGCACATTATATATATATATATATATATTATATAGGACATAATTCCCGCCAAACACCTTCTATAAATACTACACATTGTCTAGACTAATTAGCCTCATTCCCCCTGAAGATGGACCCAGATGGGTCCGAAAGTACAGGGTGGGCCAAAATAAGGGTCCTATCTTTAAATTTGAATAACTTGAATTTGAATAACTTCCACAAAATAAAAGTTAAACTCACCAAACTTTATGTGTGTGTAGACTGACCCTTCCGAGATTTTTTGAAATAAACAAAACACATTTTAGCCGAAAAACACTTCTTAAAACTTACAAAAACTAAAGTATTGTTTTTTTACACTGTTTTGAGTTTTTTAAGCAAAAATAATGTTTTCTAAATGAGGGTACGTTCCTTAGGGCTAATACGGCTCATGCTTGCTTCGGAAGGGGTCCTTTACTTATTCTAAAAAAAAAATAAATAAATAAATAAATAAATAAAAAAGTTATGAATTTTTAAAAATAGGACCCTTATTTTTGCCCACCCTATACTTGGAAGACAGATGCAAATTATGGCCAATTGCATCAGCCAATTTCCACTCGAAACTAAGCTCCTAATTCGGACTATTGAAAAGATCTATTAAAGGATATCTAGACACGAGTGGTCTATTATATCTAACAATACTTGCCTGAAAGAAAAAATGCTGCCTAGATATACATATATATATATATATGCAAACATTGTTAAAAATTACAGAATTCGTCTGTTTAATTATACCTTTTTTATTTAAAAAAATTTCTAATGGTCTTTTCTGTATTAAAATAAAACAAAATTAATAAATGTTTCACAGGTTTCACAGGTTTCACGAACGTTTTCTATTCTTCGTCGAATCATTCTCCGGTGTCAAAAGCAAATGAACAAAACAGCTGGAGAAAGAGAATTTTAAAAAGCCGGTGGAGAAACGCGCATATAACGTTTTTAGCATTGTTCCAGGAAGTCGTTGACGATTTTAATTCAGCAACTCTAACTTAAATAATGAGAGTCTTTTAATGATTGCTATCTTTTTAATGATATTTTTGGTCATCTAATTTAAGCTTTTTAGCCCTTCGCTTCGCAAATTTGCCCTGGACAAACCATTCAGCTCACACACTGACGTGTGCCAGACATGCGAAAAGGTTATTTGAAACTTAGCTTTGACAAACTAAAAAAAATGCTTCCTTCAATTTAATTGTAGCGAATAGACTGATGGACAGTGTCATGGAGTCTGAAAATAAATTGAAATATTAGTAATATGGTTTTATTTCAGGTCACAAAGATAGTTAAAAGCGATAGATTGCAGATGGTTAATACTTACATATATCAATAATGTTATTGTACTTATAACAATTTACTGCAGTTTCATGACATTACCGATCATAAGTAATGTAGCTGACCGGTAACTCGGATTAATTGATGTTACATACTATTCACGTGCACTTCTAATAGTAGGTTACGTCATGCAACTTGAATGTTAAGCACTATTTATTATAATTATTGTATTTATATAATTTCATTTGAAAGACTTTATTTCTTTCATTGTCTAACACTTGTCTTAATGTACTTCTATTCAAAATTTCAGCTCGTTTTCCTTGTTTATTATATAATATATATATATATATATATATATATATATATATATTAAGGCATGTTTTATTAAAGACGACAGAAATCTTCTGTTTAGTGATTCCTTTTTTTATTTTTTCCATTCGTCGAATGATCTTTTTGACGTGCAGATGGAATGAATTGATGAAGGATCCATGTGTTTGACTAACGTTTTCGATTCTCTCCGGAATCATCTTCAGGTCTTTTATGGCAAAAATGGATAAAAAGCGAGTGAAAGAATGGAATTTTTTCATTCCGGAGAGAATCGAAAACGTTAGTCAAACACATGGATCCTTCATCAATTCATTCCATCTACACGTCAAAAAGATCATTCGACGAATGGAAAAAATAAAAAAAGGAATCACTAAACAGAAGATTTGTCATCTTTAATAAAACATGCCTTAATGAAAAAATGCTGCCTAAATACACACAATATATATATATATATATATATATGCAAACATTCGTCTGTTTAATTATATCGTTATTTATAAATACCAATTTAAAAAATTAAAAAGGTATGATTAAACGAACGAATCTTATAAATAGTGGGTGCATATATATATAATTTAGGGGACATAAATATAGCTTACTTACATTTCTAAAAAAGATAATATATTTATCATAGATGATAGTATAAAATCATGATGGACCCTGGTTTGCTAACTGAGAAGTGATCTGCAGTTATGTCCCTATTTTAATAAGCCGGATTTGCTTCATTTTAAAAAAAGAGATTGTATCTATACGACTAATTAAATTGCCAACTACCTCTAGCTTTAAGGCATTGCTTATTGAGTAAACCTAATTCGAGCTCCAGCCACTTGACACTGTTGCATTGAGATATCACTTACATTCAGACAATAGCGCAGGGGTAGACCCGCCGACTGTCAGCTCGACGGTTCAGTTTTAATCCCGGCTTTAGGCACTAGCTAGTCTAGCCGAACTGAAGAGCTGCGATACAGCGAAACAGTGCGGATGCCATACACACACACACACACATATATATATATATAACTTTTTATTTCTCAGACGGGCTTGTAAGAAAACTAATATTACCTCTCCCAGACCACCTTTTTCATTCTTTTAAAATGCGTATAATTTGTTTTAGAACTGAGTCATCATTTTGTTTGTTTCAGTAAACGAAGTGAACTCAATATAAATATTGATATAAAAACTCTCTAATCAGTGAAGTAAAAGGTGTTGAAACACGAAAACTATTTATGTAGCCGCGTGTGTTTTATACACAAAGAAAAAAATAAAAAATGAAAGCCATTTTCTTCAACTATGTCCGAAAGTGAGTTATTCGTTTTTTTTTTACTCTGAGGATTCTTCTGTTTATAAAAACAAGAATTGTGTTCGTAAATGCTTCGATGAAATATACAAATAATTAAAGAGTCGTTTTATTTACATACTGTGTTCACACCGTCGGAAAATATGTCTATATATAACTGCTGTTGAATTCAGTATTTGTACTGTGTAAACATCTAATACTCATTAACCGTTACGTTTTTAATGTTCAGCCGATTGGCCGCGCGGTTAACGACGTTGGATTTGAGTTGAAAAATACTTGTAATCCAGTGTTTCGAATCGTACGACCGGTAGTGAATAGTCATATCTCCATGCTGATGAGTCCTGATTGAAAAGGGACGAAACGTATACGTACATAGATAAACAATAACAAATATTTTGTATTTGTAGCTCCTCGTAAAATAAGTAGAGCATTCTAAACGGGAGTACAAACTTGCTTTATATGCACCATTCCTTATTTAATAGAAGTAGAATTCCTGGATATCGTGCCGCTTTTAAATGTGTTAAAATTATCATTGTTTATCGACTATTCAAATATTGGCCGCGCGGTTAACGACGTTGGATTTGAGTTGAAAAATACTTGTAATCCAGGGTTTCGAATATATATATATATATATATATATATATATATATATATATATATATATATATATATATATATATATATATATATGTGTGTGCTCTATACAAATGATAGTAATATTGTATACCAATGTAAATGCCAATGTGATGCTGGCTATATAGGGCGCGCTTCCTTGCATTTGCAGAGCCGCATAAACCAGCACATTCCATCAAAAATACGTCAGGGAGGGTAGGATACTTGGCTTACCCCTCCTCTAATACTTTGGACTCTGCTATTGGCCAGCATTTGGTTGAAAACCCTAGCTGTGCCAGTAGCTATGAAGTAGACCGTTTTGAGGTCTTGCATAGAGCAGATTCCAAGAACCATTTGAAAATATTGGAGTCTGTCTCTATCGCTATGCGAAAACCTTCCTTGTGCCGGCAGAAGGAATTTGTAAGATCGCTTAATCTCTTTGAGGAACTTGAACTCCCTCCCTTTTTTTCACCCCTAACGCAGTGCCTATTAATCGTTTTTTAAGTAAATAATTAAATTGACTTTTAATCGCTCTATTGTTTATTTAGGCACTTTCAAATCCCCATTTGCTCTTTCTTTCGACAATATTATTAATTAAAACTATCGATTTTCTCCTGACGAGATGATAGTCGAAAAGGCATTAGAGAGATTTCCGCGTATCATTTTAAATGTATTTATAAGTTTCGTACCTCAAAACATTTATTTATAATATATATATATATATATATATATATATATATATATATATATATATATATATACACACAAATTCAATTATTTGCGAATAGCATTATATTTAATCCGTAATCATTTATAATAAGCAACATTCCTTTAATTTTAATCTTTTTCGAAGTTTTCTTAAGCTTAAGCCTATAATTTTAGACATTCTATGATCAAAATTATGTAACGGATTTTGACTATGATCTGCATAAGGATTCTAGTTATAAGGTGTAGTCTCATATCTTGATTTTAATCTCTGTATGGGGACATACATTGGTGCCAAACTGTTTTGCTCGGCGAATTAATTTTGCACATCTTGCGACAGATATTCCTCTAAATATATAAATATATATCAGCTCTATGTAAAAACAAACGGTGACTATGTCACAAATCTAATAATTGTTTAATCTAATTAGCATTTCTCGTTGGAAACATCACGTTTCTCAAAATAAATAGCTAAACTGATTGAGCAGATACAGAAAATTGTCTGTGATGTCACGAATTATAAAAGTAAATTGTCACGTGGTTTCAGTTCATTCTTTAATATTATTACTTTCGGCCTAATCTTATTAATGCGTGACTGCAAGTAAAAGAGGCAGGCAACTGTTCTGGACCTTACAACATTAAATAGACGACGTCTGGAACAGCTGTTAGTACAGTTTCTTGTTATCTTTAAAGAGAAGGAGAGAGAGAGCGAGAAAGAGCGAGTGAGAGAGAGAGGAATAACATTTTGATAACTGATCGATATTGATTATAGAGGATTCGTATATAATAACCAAAACCATCCACACTTTTCAATTTGAATTAATCATTTTCCCCAGCATAAAAAATAACAGAGTCATCAGAAGCATCAGGAACCGGTTGATAAAGCTTCTGTGCTTATGGTTTCAGGGCCGTCTTACTGGTTTAATTAGAACGTCTCCAAATTAACTTGAGAGTTAAGGAATGTTGAAAGATACAAAGCCGCGATTGGTGGAACAAGTTAACGTGACGTTATAGAAGAAGGGGTTTGTCACATACTTCCATTCTATGGCCGAGAGCAGACCCATGATATTGTTGTGCTATCTTTGAACATAACATATACTACACTTTGATCCTAGCCTGAAGGCAAAGTAAATGAACTTTAGTCAGAGTTTCAAATTCTACACAAAAGCGATATCAGATGAACATTTAAAATATTACAGGTTTTCTTTCCATCTTCGGCTATCATATCTTTTTAAAAAGGGAGAAAGGCTGATAACGTACGTAGGAACATTACACTGCTTTAACGTATTATTATAATGATTAAACATGCATGGTTTTGTTAAACAATGAGTCATACAGCGATAGAAATGTCGAACCTTTTTTGAAATAAAGTAGGTAATCGTTTAAGTCGAGGTCAACTCAGGTGAGCTATCCTTGACAGATGATAACGGCTTATACACATTTTGAAATATGAAAACACAAAACTTGTTATTGTTGCGATGTAGATGCTTCTCTTCTTTTTGTGAGAGATTTTTAAGTTTCACAGCTGTCAACATATGCCACAAACGCGTGTGCTGGGAACTAACACTAACTACAGCAGTCCGACTTGGTTGCAAAGAAATCAGCTATCCTTGCTTGACTTATAAAATGAAATTTAAAAAATAAATTATGTTTTAGAATATGAAAATGCATCGTCCAGTTCATTTTTCAGTAATTCTTTGAGCTAGCAAATTCATCTATTTTTCGTCTCATTAAATTCAGAATCATTCTGACAAAGCAGAGAAATAAGTTCAAAAGACACTTACTCCGTTTGGACGAATCGAGCTCATAATAAAACGTGGGCAGGTCTAAATTCACAATGTGACCTAAGAAATGTTGACGGAACGAATGCAACACTCGTGGCATAAACACTCTGCGACCGACCACTAGACTCCACAACGTTACTTTTGTCACAAAGGACTCATGACGACGATGCATTTTGTCACATGGTTATTTATTTGTGGGGCGTTACGACATATCAACATTCAATAAGTCATTTTAATGTTGAATCAAATATTCAAATAGGATTCTATAGTTTCGGTGATTTAAATGTATTTATTTTGATTATTTGTTTAAGATAGTTTAAATTAACTTATATTGGAGAGTCTTATTACTTTAATGAAGTTTAAGATGCTACTAAGTTAGTGTTTTTTTTAATATTTGATCTCGGCTCATCAGCCCATTTAAAACTATTGAATGTACCCAGTCATTTTAATTATAATTTTTTAATACCAGATTGCCTTTATTATTCATTAAGGATGAAAGTTATATTGCTGATCACAATTTCATTTTATTGGCTCAGCAGATTCTATTTAATCCATAAATGAAAACCCTGCATGGTATGCTTTTGATGATGGGTTGGCATTACGAAATCCTTAAAACGAGATGTGAGATGTCCCCTGGTAGAGCGATTCAGCAATGTCCTTGCCTGCTGTGTAGCCTTATCTGCCTGAATAAATGTGTGCTTTTGGTGAACCATGGGTGCTTCAGGTGGTTGATCTTTGTTAACAGTCTGGTTATGTGCCATGGGTGGTGGAAGATCATAATTCAAATTGTCGGGTTGTGGAACTATGCGACGTACATGGGTTCGGTGGACCCATTCTCGATCTCCCTTGTAATCCTGTACAAGTATAATGGAATCGTTTGACTTCACCACATTAAACGTCCCTATCCACGGTAAATGAGAATTGCGTGCTACTGCAGATCTCGGCTGATGTAGCAAGATTTTATCACCGGTCTGTATGGGGTCTTTAAATCGCAAATGACCCAATCGACTGTGGAATCTGTGGTCAGCCTCATTGCTTGCGAGTGCTACCCTGTTGTGCATTTGCCTAATTAATGTATTTACATTACAATTTATTTTCTGAACAGCTATTTAATCCATAAATGGTACCACTTACAGGTACTACCACGTCGGACCAAGGCGGGCACGGGAACAGTGGTGACTAGAAGGTGGTTCAATACTCCTTGATAATCCTAAATCAGGGCTTCACCGCCGAGTGCAATTATATGTCACATGTTTAGCTGCGTTTATTGTTTAAAATATAGATTAAAAGGCGATGATGGTCGTACTAACTGATGAACAAGGGTCAGAAATCAGCACAAGCAAATACAAGATGAGGATTTGAATAATATATAAAGTCTCATTTTAGAGTTTTCAAAAAATGTACAGACATTCATGTCTTTTTGGTTTCAGTTTTATTTTACATGTCATTCAAGTGTTCATTAAATATACCAACAAAAAAAAAACAATAGAATTTATCATTTAAACATTTCTCAATTTTTATTGAAATGTTTTCTCCAATTTTCGCTCGATTTCCTCCGAGGGTTTCTAGATAATTCAATGGCGTCACCAAACAAAAGAAACATCCTATGTATATCCTGTATTCCACATCATCAATTTGGTTTTTTAAACGGTCTCATTAAAAGTGGCCCGGAGCTCCTCAAACTTATTTTATTTCTCGCTTATCAACACGATGTGGGCGAGGCTGAGGCGGAGATAGGCGATCTACCTCCTGAGAAGCGTTTCTGAAACCGCTAATTAAAACTGATACTCACTATTTTTGAATTTTCTTTTCATTGAATAATCAGAGAGAGAAATAAAAATGGCCGATTTTATTATGCGGCGACCTGAAGCAAATTTCAATTCTCTAATTTAATGCGCGAGCAGAGAAAAAAAATTGAATGCCACCTTTATTAGTTTGCTCGTAATAAAGAGATTTTTAACCGAAATTTCATTACTATTTTGCAGTTTACAATTAACTAAGAAGAAGAACAGATGTGTTAAACATGTGTCCATAGAATGTATGCGTGTATCGATGGAAACTATATTATGATACTAAAGATGAGTCTATCAAAGTTTGTTTTTCTTAGCCTCTTTTGTTCTGTATACTTGAATCACAAAAAATACATGCTAAACTATTTCTTGGTGCTGGGATAAAGATATGTGTTAAATACATATCAATTTTATAATTTTAATAGACATTAACGGACGCGTACATATCCGACGCAATGGCTGAATCGTTAGAAAGTGACCTCCAGGCTGTAGTTGATTTGGTCATAAATGATTGGTAACTTTTAATGCCGCAAAGACAAAGCTCGCTTCTTTCCATAACTACAAGAAACCTCTTCAACCACCGATTGCCATGGCAAATAGAACTATCTGAGAATTCAACATTTAAACTACTCGGCCTAACATACACAGGTAACATGAATTGGAACAAACACATTGAAGACATTGCCAGGACTTCTGCAAAGAAGGTGGGCTCCCTCTACCGTGCTAGTGAACTCCTCACACCTGACATTATCCTGTATCTTTACAAAGCTACCATGCGCCCATATATGGAGTATTGTTCTAACATCCGGGCTGGTGCATCATCCACTAGTCTCTCCCTCTTATACACGGTTCAAAAAAGAGTCGCCAACTTGATAGGTCCCTTACTATCCACCTAGCTCCAGCCCCTGTCCCATCGCCGCAATGTAGCATCCTTGGGCTTGTTCTACAAATACTTCAATAGATTGTGATCCGATGAACTAGCTGCTCTAGTGCCCCCTCGACGCAACTACACTCGATCACTCCGATGATCAGCTAGGTCCCATCCATTAACTGTGGAGGTCTCCAGATGCCGGAGAGCCTTCTACTCCAGCAGCTATTTTCCTCGTGCTGCCGACCTCTGGAACTCGCTCCCTGCTCCCTTTTTTCCTGACGTTACTGACATGCATAGGTTTAAAAATTATGTAAATAGACATCTCGCTGCACAGCTTCAACTTAGGATTACCCCCTAAACATACTCCCTAATTTTCAGTAGCCCTTTACGTCTACAGTAGCGGCCTGCCTTGTTCGAGATGAAATACATTTTTAAAAAAATCACTATTATCTCACCAAATGAAACAATTATAGAAATTGCTCCAGACAAGGAATGAAGCTACTTGATGTAAAGAGCTAAGAACGAAATACGATTATCTCAATGACAGATGTTTATTGGATTAGTATTGAAAGGACCAGGGCTATAGTCAGCACGAAGAGAGTTCCACAAACCTGCAGTTATTGGGAAGAAGCTCAAGTAATAGGAAACTGCATTACAATGAGGCGTCAAAACAGCGAATTGATAGAAACCACTAGACCAATGAGTCAAACGAGCTGTAACAAAAGAAGCAGGGAATAGATCACATAACTCTGAAGAACACTTGCCATGAAAGTATTTATAGAAAAGACTGAGACTAACAACATCAGGTCCGTGAGAAAGAGAGAAAGAGAGAAAGAGGGGGGAGGTGCAGAGAAGAAGAAAGCGTAGGGCCAATCAAATTACAAATACGTTTCTGCACCTTATCAAGAACCCTCAAATGGGAATGGGATTCAATAGCCCAAATATTACAACAGTACTCCATACATAGTATGATGGTAGATTTATAGAGATAAGGAATAGCCTCAGGTGTGAGACAGTGTTTGGGGCGATAGAGAGAACCGACTTTACGAGAAGCAGAAATAGTAATGTATCTAATATATAAACTCCCAGAAAGGTTTGCTGAAAGAGAAAGGCCGAGAAATTTCACAGGTGATTTCTCCTCAAGAGCAGAGCCATATATGAAAAGGAAGAAATAGGACACGCCTATGATTGAATGACACGAGCATAGTCTAAGCAGGCATAAATAAAACTAGCCATTTCCTACTCCAATCCACAACTGAATTAAGGTCAACTTCTAGACCAGCGTCATATTTCGGCTGATCCGTGAAACATGGGTGAGAAGCAACACCAGAATAAAGAGTGGTATCATATACATAGATGTTAACTTTCTGAAATAATATTCCTTGGAAGATCATTTATATAGAGATTAAACAATGTCGAGCATAGAATAGAGTCCTGAAGAACACATTACGAACTACGATTCTGTTCGCCACTCTACTACTCTTCCACTGCCCCGTGTGACACCAGCTCTTATTTTATAGTGTCGCGCCAGTCTCAGTTTGTTTATTATCAGTCGAATATCATGAAGACACAAGAGAAAAATGTATTGGATTAGTTCATTATAAACACATCGGAATAACAACATAAGTAGTAAACCTATTAAACAATTAGCCAAAAGGGAAAGAGAAAATAAATATAAATAGCAGCAGATATACGAGAAGAGACTAATTGAGGATTTTGTGTTTTTATTTTTTTTAAATATTAACTGGCCTTGAAAAACTTACTTTTACCCGATTCGAAAATGTAACCAGAACTGAATAATTGACCCAAGGGGGGACATTTCTTTCTGGTACTATTTTTAATATAGGTGTAATAGAAGAATTTACGGATGGACATAAACTTTTCTAGAAATGAGTGAACGAATCTAACTCTATCTATTTCACACCTTACTGTGCCACATCGACAGTAATTATATTTCAAATTAATCCAATAACCTCGTCGAGCGATGCTTGGACGTTTTCGTAAATGTAATGTGTATATTTTTGACGAATGAGTAATCACTTATCAAGGCCCAGAACCCAAAATACGGATAACTAGCAATAGAGATAGAAAAGCTCCACAAATCACCGATTAAAAAGAGACGATCAGGAAAACAGCAATTATTCCCCCTTTGTCAGTAACATTGCTCATAGGATGTGTGAACTAAACGACATAAGGTGGAAGCGAAAGTTACGGATCGCCGAAAGTGAACACAAGGTCAACTTTTTACTCTGAAATATGTCAGTAAAATTAATCTGCTAGTTTCGTGATGACAATGATATTTGAAAAAAATAAAGCGAACCGACGGACAGAACCTCTTATCGAGGTGTGTGCACTCGTCTGCGAATAGGTGCAACCTCAATATAAAATGAGCATATGCTTTTTTTCTGCATCTTCTATTCCCACAAATGTGTGAATTCTCGCAGAAATTCCAGGCATCCATTATTTTTTAATATTAAAACGCAGCAAATAAAAACAAAACCGTTAATTTCAAATCCAGCAAGTAATCAGTTTCGCCAATCAGTTTAGTTCAAAATTTAAAGCAGCCATTTTCATTTCATGCCTGTAAACAAATATACTAAGATTCACAATATTTCCACACGCCCAGTATGATTGCCCCAGTAGTATTTATTTAAAATAAATAGACATTTTAAATTATATATATATATATATATATATATATATATATATATAAAGATGAATACATCTTAACTTTCGAGAACTGTCTTAAATTATCAAAATCTGAGCTTATTAAGTCATGGAAGCAAAGCTGTGTGTTCAAGAAATCTTTCATCTCGGAACGTTTAAACTGTCGCTAGCTTTAAATTTATGTTAATTTCAGTAATGTCTGTGGCGATTTCCGTTGGCCTAATAAATTAGGGCGTAAGATCGTGATTCTCTTAATCTATAAACTGCGTTCAAGCCCGTCTGACCGCCTAAAACCATCACTTCCTGCACTGATGAAAACGTAAGTCCAAAGCCACGTTGTCTATACGTAAATACACTTTAATATTTAAAAAATATTCAAGTATATATATATGGTTTTGGACTTGAACGCAGTTTATAGATTAAGAGAATCACGATCTTACGCCCTAATAGGCCAACGGAAATCGCCACAGACATTACTGATATTAACATAAATTTAAAGCTAGCGGCAGGGTTCAAACGTTCCCAGATGAAAGATTTCTTGAACAAACAGCTTTGCTTCCATAGCTTAATAAGCTCAGATTTTGATAATTTCAGACAGTGCTCGACAGTTAAGATGTATTTATCTTATATATATATATATATATATATATATATATTATATAAACATTTAATGTATTAAAGCATTACTTTTACTGTTCCAAGAATAAGTACATCAAGTCCATTATGGCGTACGATCGTTTCCAAAACAGTTTATATTTTATAAAATTGGTTCAAAACGATCTTCATCAGCGCCTGTAACAACATGTCTTCCAGAAAATCTAAAAAAACAGTTCTATAGAAACATCCGCTGACAGATAGAATCACAGGTGGATATGTTGGTAGCATAGGACAGGAAACAACACAATGATACTTATAAACAACTAACCGGTACTTTTAAAAAAGTAACATTTTCCGAAGAGTTTTCGTTTTTGAAATTCGGCAAAAAAATTAAAATTAAAAAAATAAAATTCTCATCCTGAGAGGTGAAAAATAAATGGTACATATAAAAATTATACAAACAATACAAGAATTTTATCGACACTATTTTTTTTTTTAATTTCCTATAAAAATCAGAAATTAAATACATTTTAAATGGAGATCAGAGTGCATATAGTATGCTGCTTTTGAGACACTTGTTTCAAACGTGAGCGTTACAGACTGAAGAAAATACTTTTTCAAACGTAAGCGTTACAGACTGAAAGAAAATACTTTTTCAAACGTAAGCGTTACAGACTGAAAGAAAATACTTTTTCAAACGTAAGCGTTACAGACTGAAAGAAAATACTTTTTCAAACGTAAGCGTTACAGACTGAAAGAAAATACTTTTTCAAACGTAAGCGTTACAGACTGAAGAAAATACTTTTTCAAACGTAAGCGTTACAGACAGAAGAAAATACTTTTTCAAACGTAAGCGTTACAGACTGAAGAAAATACTTTTTCAAACGTAAGCGTTACAGACTGAAGAAAATACTTTTTCAAATGTAAGCGTTACAGACTGAAGAAAATACTTTTTTCAAACGTAAGCGTTACAGACTGAAGAAAATACTTTTTTCAAACGTAAGCTTTACAGACTGATGAAAATACTTTTTCAAACCTAAGCGTTACAGACTGAAGAAAATACTTTTTCAAACCTAAGCGTTACAGACTGAAGAAAATACTTTTTCAAACCTAAGCGTTACAGACTGAAGAAAATACTTTTTCAAACCTAAGCGTTACAGACTGAAGAAAATACTTTTTCAAACCTAAGCGTTACAGACTGAAGAAAATACTTTTTCAAACCTAAGCGTTACAGACTGAAGAAAATACTTTTTCAAACCTAAGCGTTACAGACTGAAGAAAATACTTTTTCAAACCTAAGCGTTACAGACTGAAGAAAATACTTTTTCAAACCTAAGCGTTACAGACTGAAGAAAATACTTTTTCAAACCTAAGCGTTACAGACTGAAGAAAATACTTTTTCAAACGTAAGCGTTACAGACTGAAGAAAATGCAATTTCCCACGTTAGCTGTTATTTCAATCGTAAGTCTTACATATACCAAACAGTAGACTATATTCTCATTTAGATGATAGAATGCATTGTAGAATATAACTGTTCGCATGTTTATCTATTACGATTCTTTAGTTGATGTCTTCAGGTTGAAGTCAGGTTAAGAGGATTAGAAAAAAGCCGTTGCAAATAGTTTAGTATAATGAATCGAGCCAAATGCTTCCCGCATAGTTTGTTTTCACCCGTTATCTTTATAAACTAGATGTATTCACACCTCGTCTGATCTTGCGTGTATTCTGATGTGTCGCTCATCCATATCTGTTAAGGATATCGCTCAAGATATTTATACATCAAGTTATGTATGTATATATTTTAATATATTTGTATGTACAGGATTCATACCTAAACTTATTAACCGATCATGGTTTATTTTGGAACACTACTGCTCGGTGTCAGGAGTCGTAATGTGCTATATATATATATATATATATATATATATATATATAGTTTTAATCATTTTTCAGCAAACAGATAAGATTGTGTGGAGAGCATATTTAAAAATTCAGATAATTTCGATCTTAAGACATTTTAACAATAGGCATTCGACATCAATAAATATTTAGTTTCTTGAGAAGATTTGAAATGAGTTTTACTGGGTATAATGTGCGCAAACCTTGTCCATTTAAACACTCGAATATTTCAGATTTCCATTTGATTTAATATATAGTCATTAGACACAAGTTAAGAAAAACTCCCTAGATTTAAATTTTTTCTTAGAGCCCTGACGCTTAAGTGAGTTTTAAATCTTTAATCATTTTCAATAATAAAACCATGTAACGCAATTTGAATAACGATTCTTGCCACGCGGTGTAGTAACATTGTATAATGATTTTTATATTCGTAACGAAATACATTTTACCTTTCCGGAAACGCATGTGTTTTAGTCACCCAGAACTAGAATTAGCCGTTTGTCTCACAACGCAGTTCATTTTAAAGCATCCAGTATTTAGATTAACCTAATCTGCTACAAGGCTATTCGATATTTTACAATCTAAAGGATATCAAATTTCTATCGAACTACATGTAAGTAATCTCATATTAGGTCGGCCTCTGAATGTTAGACTACGGTTGGTTATATTCTTAAAGGGCACAGAAAGTTTATTTCTGTCCATGAAATATTTCCGTATCTTTCCAGTGAAACAATTACTAAAAAGGTTCCCACCTTTATATTAAACAATATCCCATACATGGGCCTTACAATCCGAGTTGCAATGCCCACTTCCGTCTGATCGGCTGCCAGAAAAGGCTGAATACAAGACAAATAGATTTTTACCAATCTCCAAAGGTCATTTTGTTTGTTGTACCGCACGTTTCGTTTGCTTTTCCCCGATTATCAAAAGCAAAAAAAATATTTTCTAGTCGAAGACTAACGATATATTTTTCTCTTTTGTTAGCAGTAAAGTAACCACAGAGTTCTGCCAATAAAATAACAAAACTAGAGTGCTCGTTCCATGGAAATGTCGCTATAAAATACAATAAAACGATAATCACACGTTCTTAAAAATAATAATGGACCACCATTTGTGAAGACCAACACCTATTAAAAGAAGTATTACTGACATTTTCAATTGGATAATGAGACAGTACTATCAAATGATTGAGAACAATGATTTATTAAAAGGACACTCCGATAGATATTTGTTTATATTCGACTTGAAGACGACCATGTTGTAGTCAGTAGGGAAATTTCTAACGGTAACATGTTCCATAGGCGAGAAGCTTTCGGTAAGAAACCCTGTTCATCCAAGCTCTGTTTTATCTTAGGTAAATAAAGGAAGAAAGGACGGTCTTTTGCTGCGTAAGTAAGAAAAAAAGGATTTCTTGCTAAGAAGGTTTTAAATCATTTTGAAAATTCGCATAGTCACAGAAATCTCCACGGCAGAAATTCTGAATCTATAATAATGCAGAAAAATGTATGGGAACGAGCTATTTTTACTTTTTGAACTTCAACATTGGAAATCAGTGATAAATCCTTTATATTTTCGAATTTACAGGAATATATTAACATAGTCGGGACTTGCACATTATATTTCATTTATGCTAAAACATCGAATGATGTTTGAAAGGCTTCTGTTACATTCTACATTATTTTTGAAAATATCAATTATTCTATGCGAGAGAAAAGTTATATATTAAACAAAATGTCAATGTCTATCCGTACAGATTCTTTCGCTTTATAGGTTGTACAAAAGAGATTATTTATACAATTTCATGTAAAAATACGCTACTTAGTATTTGCATGATAGAGTAAGTAGCTACGATGAATGTAATTACGTATTATTTGAATTGAGAAAATCATACGGATTAATTAATTACATCAGTACTTACAATTAGTATTGTATTACTTATTTTTATATCGATGTATTAGTGTTCAATTGTCTTTTAATACGTGCCCAAGAGTTTTGGTTAGTCAACAAGGCGATTACATAAGTGATATTTGCTTCATTCATCGAAAAATATATGATCGGTTAAAATCTGAGAGTAGAAATAAGCGTGGAAATATCTTATAAATAACATGGCAATGCTAATAAAAAGAATGTTAATAAAAAGCAAGGGAAGAGAAAAGCACGGAGTGGATATAGGACATGGCACGGGGCTAGGATACGGCTAAGCACAAGGCTAGCATACGGAAAAGCACGAGGCTAGGATACGGCAAAGCACGGGGCTAGGATACGGCAAAGCACGGACCGAAGATACGGCAAAGCACGGACCGAGGATACGACAAAGCACGGACCGAGGATACGGCAAAGCACGGGCCGAGGATACGACAAAGCACGGGCCGGGGAGCCGGCAAAGCACGAGGCTAGGATACGGCAAAGCACGGGCCGGGGAGACGGCAAAGCACGGGCCGGGGAGACGGCAAAGCACGGGCCGGGGAGACGGCAAAGCACGGGCCGGGGAGACGGCAAAGCACGGGCCGGGGAGACGGCAAAGCACGGGCCGGGGAGACGGCAAAGCACGGGCCGGGGAGACGGCAAAGCACGGGCCGGGGAGACGGCAAAGCACGGACCGGGGAAGTGGCAAAGCACGGACCGGGGAAGCGGCAAAGCACGGACCGGGGAAGCGGCAAAGCACGGGCCGGGGTAGCGGCAAATCACGGGCCGGGGTAGCGGCAAATCACGGGCCGGGGAAGCGGCAAATCACGGGCCGGGGAGACGGCAAAGCACGGGCCGGGGAAGCGGCAAATCACGGGCCGGGGTAGCGGCAAATCACGGGCCGGGGAGACGGCAAAGCACGGGCCGGGGAGACGGCAAAGCACGGACCGGGGAAGCGGCAAAGCACGGACCGGGGAAGCGGCAAAGCACGGGCCGGGGAAGCGGCAAAGCACAGGCCGGGGAGACGGCAAAGCACGGGCCGGGGAGACGGCAAAGCAGGGGCCGGGGAGACGGCAAAGCACGGGCCGGGGAGACGGCAAAGCACGGGCCGGGGAGACGGCAAAGCACGGGCCGGGGAGACGGCAAAGCACGGGCCGGGGAGACGGCAAAGCACGGGCCGGGGAAGCGGCAAATCACGGGCCGGGGTAGCGGCAAATCACGGGCCGGGGTAGCGGCAAATCACGGGCCGGGGTAGCGGCAAATCACGGGCCGGGGAGACGGCAAAGCACGGGCCGGGGGGACGGCAAAGCACGGGCCGAAGAGACGGCAAAGCATGGGCCGGGGAAGCGGCAAAGCACGGACCGGGGAAGCGGCAAAGCACGGGCCGGGGAAGCGGCAAAGCACAGGCCGGGGAGACGGCAAAGCACGGGCCGGGGAGACGGCAAAGCAGGGGCCGGGGAGACGGCAAAGCAAGGGCCGGGGAGACGGCAAAGCACGGGCCGGGGAGACGGCAAAGCACGGGCCGAAGAGACGGCAAAGCACGGGCCGGGGAAGCGGCAAAGCACGGGCCGAAGAGACGGCAAAGCATGGGCCGGGGAAGCGGCAAAGCACGGGCCGGGGAAGCGGCAAAGCACGGGCCGGGGAGACGGCAAAGCACGGGCCGAAGAGACGGCAAAGCACGGGCCGGGGAGACGGCAAAGCACGGGCCGGGGAGACGGCAAGCACGGACCGGGGAGGCGGCAAAGCACGGGCCGGGGAAGCGGCAAACCACGGGCCGGGGAGACGGCAAAGCACGGGCCGGGGAGACGGCAAAGCACGGGCCGGGGAGACGGCAAGCACGGACCGGGGAAGCGGCAAAGCACGGGCCGGGGAGGCGGCAAAGCACGGGCCGGGGAAGCGGCAAAGCACGAGCCGGGGAAGCGGCAAAGCACGGGCCGGGGAAGCGGCAAAGCACGGGCCGGGGAAGCGGCAAAGCACGGGCCGGGGAAGCGGCAAAGCACGGGCCGGGGAGACGGGGAGACGGCAAAGCACGGGCCGGGGAGACGGCAAAGCACCGGCCGGGGAGACGGCAAAGCACCGGCCGGGGAGACGGCAAAGCACGGGGCGCGGATACGGCAAAGCACGGGGCGCGGATACGGCAAAGCACGGGCTAGGATACAACAAAGCACGGACCGAGGATACGGCAAAGCACGGACCGAGGATACGACAAAGCACGGGCCCGGGAGCCGGCAAAGCACGAGGCTAGGATACGGCAAAGCACAGGGCGCGGATACGGGAAGGCACAGGGCGCGGATACGGGAAGGCACAGGGCACGGATACGGGAAGGCACAGGGCGCGGATACGGAAATGCACGGGATGAGAAGAGAGCAACAAAGCTAATAATGAACAATAGTTAACAATAAAAAAAAGACAGAAAACTTGAAGGAAAGAAAAAAACAAATATTAAGAGTATGAAAAAGTAACAGTATTAGTAAATGAAAACAAAAAATAGCAATGAGAGAAGAAGAGACGAATGTTTAACAAAACAGTGTTAGATGGAAACGTAAGAGAAAGAAAATGAAATGCCATTAATAAAGAAAACAAGAATTAGGAAGAATGGATTCGAAACATGTCAGAGAAAATAAACTGTACAAAAAAAAAACAGATAAAGAAAAACCCTTTAAAAAACAGACGAAGTTACAAAGCAAATAAATATAAGAAAAATCAACATGAAAAAACGAGGAACAAAAGAAAATCATAAAAAAATGTACTCTAGGACGTAAGAAAAACGAATGATGAAAGGCAATAATGAATAAGTTGAAGAAAATAGAACAGACCAAGGCAAAAGCTGATTGGAATAAAGTCGAGTAGTTGAGAAACAAGAGAAGACATTAACTAGGAGAAAACCATTTCAAAATCCTATCTCGATCGCATTTGGAATACACAATGAATGATAATTAAAAGCTATCCATGACATATCGGTTTCGACACTTTCTGGATGGACATTTCGATCGAGCCTCCTCAGACTCTAAGCCTTCATGTCAGACGGATTTGTCTCATACAATGATCGTAAAATGTCCAAAAGCTGCAGAAATAGGAAAGCCATAAGTATTATATATATATATATATATATATATATATATATACTAGCCGTACCTGTGACCCATTGTTCTCAAGCACTACCGCTTGTCTTGATTTCATTTGAAAATAGGACATGTCTTTGACATATATATTAAAAATTCTACTTCCATAACTAAACGTGTCTATACTGTTATATTATCAGTATTATTACTGTTACTGGTATTATTATTATTATAATGATTATTACTATTATTACTATTGTTATTATAATTATATAAAAATATCCTTTGCCATATAAAATTAATAACACTTACTATTTTGTTATCTAATTTACATAGTGTTTACAGACGCACGTATGTAAATTAAATTATGTTAAAAAAGACTTACTTTTACGCTAAATGTTAACAGAGACATTACATTAGAAGGTAATCAGTCTAGAGTGATAAACGATGTGAGACATTATATATATATATATATTAGATACATAGATAGACAGACATATGTATAAATATATAATTGATTTAAAATATTAACAAAATGACCAAAATCAATACTTTTTAAAATTGCTCGATATATATTAGAGCTTCATCACATATAATAAACAGTTTTAGTATCCGACAATTGTTTTATCTAATATTTGCTCCTCAGTATATCCCTGACGAGCAACCGAGGAGGTTCTGAAACAGTTGTCGGATACTCAAACTATGTTATATACATATATATATATATATATATATATATATATATATTTCAAAGAAATTAGTTACTTGTTCAGTTCATTATATATCACGCTTAATAAAGATTAAAACTATTTTCCAACATAATGCAGTCCCAGAACTAATATTTTGTTTTAGTAAAGTATTTAGGAAAATCAATTGAGGAAGCAAATGACTATCAACTCCCATTTAGTATACTACTACTACTATATATATATATATATATATTAGAGGAAGCATTTATTATAAATAATGCTTCCTCTAAAATTTATCCTACGATTCTGTTGTACACGAAATTTACTTAGATATTTTCGAGGTCGATACAACCCCCAATTTATCAAAAACGTTAAATAACGTCATACGCATTAAAAATAGATTAATCATTTTGAGGTGTAGGATAAATTTTCTCAAATCTTGCCGCTTAAATCATGTAGCTCACTGTTATATTTGTCAGCGAATTTCTAAAGTTAAATGTAGAAATTCGTTGGCAGTTCAACGTGTATTTTTACAAGACGAAATCCTATTTAACTCCGATCCGTATAATTCGTTACGAAGTAAATATCTTTTACTTTGGGCTATAGTTTCGAAGGAATTTTCTTTCTTTGACAAACTCTGCTTTTCAAAGTTTTTGTCTAACTAATGGCGATATTTTCACCCTCAACAAAACCACTTCTTCATATAATAAATATTTGCAGAATTTGATTACCAAGAAGTTCGGCACTAGAGCATATTCGGATAAACATATATTTAATTATTCGTCTCATGCTCTATCCAATACTGAAAAATATGTCTTGTCTGCCGGCTTAGAATTTTGCATTCCTCCCCTCCGCGTTGATAAAATCAACATATTTAGTGAGATTGAACTATTATATTCTCAACTAAAAAGACATTCGCCTATTTCAACTGATGAATTAACTAGCGTTAACATCCAGTTGGGTGAATTAGGTCGGAGGTTTTCTGCTATACGTACTAAGTCTAGCGATTGTATTTGGCAGAAAATCATTTGGAAACTACGAAATTACTAAAGTCGAACTCTGATATTTATATCACTCGTCCAGACAAAGGTTCAGGCGTTGTAATCCTAAACCAAGTAGATTATATATAAAAAATGTGTAACATTTTGGATGATAAAAATACATTTTTCAAGATGGGTGGTTTAAGCCACTATGACACTTTTCGTATGGAAATAAAAATCCAGAAAAAGCTTCTTTAACTTTATAAATATATATCTAAAGAGATATATAAGAAGATTACGACCTATCGGCTCTCAAAGGCCTAGAATGTACGGCTTACCCAAGGTTCATAAACCCAACATTTCTTTTACGGCATATTCTATCAATGTTGGGTTCTGCACAACATGCACTTGCTAAATGGTTAGTTGATATTCTTAAGCCCGTACTTACTTTTTATTCGGACTATTGTATCTCTGATTCCTTTCAATTTGTGTCTTCTGTACACACATTATCTCTCTCTCAAAGGATACGAAGTTCTTGGCTTCCTTTGACATTAGTAGTCTGTTTACCAATGTACCTTTGGATGAAACCATTGGTATATGTGCAGATTATCTTTACCGTGGCTCCTTAAAGTCTCCAGTTTCCTGAACGAATTTTTGTTGAACTGATGGAACTTGCTACTAAATCAGTTTCCTTCAGTTTTAATAATATAATGTATCGGGAATTTTATGGTATATCCATGGGCAGTCCTCTTGGTCCATCGTTAGCCAACATTTTCGTTGCATTTTTGGATAACCAATTATTTTCCAAAGTGATCAAGCCGGCTTTCTACACACGTTACGTTGATGACACTTTTGCTTGTTTTCCCTCACGGAGTGATGCTGAACAGTTTCGTCGTCTTTGTGACTTGCATCCATCGTTGCAATTCACTATGGAGGTCGAGGATTGTGGTTCTTTGCCTTTCCTCGATGTTTTAGTGTCTAAATCTGGTTTATCATTTGAAACCTGTGTGTATAGAAAACCAACATTTACAGGCCTTTATCTAAATTGGTTTTCCTTCGCCCCAAGAGCAAGAAAAGTAAATCTTATTAGTACTCTCACTCATTGAGCACTTATGATTTTTTCACCAACACGCCTCGATGCGGAACTTGGTGAAATTACTAATATTTTTCTTGCAAATGGATATCCAATCAATACTATAAAAAGCACCATTGCACGTAAAGTTGCTTTATTTAATGGTGGTAAATTTATTGGCCCGTCACGTTGCTCTATTAATTTGAAACTCCCATGGTTGGATTCTGATGGCCTTGACATTGTCAAAAGGATTTATTCTACTCAACGTTGATTTCTAGCAACCATGCTGAGAGTAGTTTACACGAGTCAAACCTTTTTCTGTTGTTTATAAATTCATGTGTCAGTGTGGAGCTGACTACGTTGGCAAGACATCCCAAAGATTAGAATTTAGAATATCCCAACACATACCACGTGATATTCGCTTACACAAGGTTTCGAGATCATCCGGGAACTTTCAGGCACAGGAATCAGCCATCGGCATTCACCTCGTTAGTACAAATAGTTGTTCTGACAACTATTCCGATGGGTGGTTTTCTGTTTTACACAGGGGCAGGTCTAACTACCATCTCAATATTATTGAGGCGTTAGTTATTAACAATTCTCGACCTAGCCTGTGTAGACAAAATATTTTGAAGCATCAGTTGGAGATATTTAATGATTCAAAGCCACCATAACGTTGAGAGATTTACCTTTTTTTTCCTCTCTCAATCGTTTTCTCCAAGTGAAACAATTTTTCCCCTCATATCTCATTCTACTTTTAGTTTTTAATTTACCATTCTCACGTTTCCTCTTAGAGGGTCAGACGATAAGGCCTTATGGTAATTTTACCATTTTTTCTTATCCACCCGCCTGTTTCATTGATTTAAATAATGCTTCCTCTAAAATTTATCCTACGATTCTGTTGTACACGAAATTTACTTACATATATATATATATATATAGTATTAAAAGGCATATATGCCAAGTATTCTACACTGAGATGTCCGTGTTTTATTCTTGCACGAATTTAACTGGCTAAATGTGTGGATTTATTAGTTACAATTCCTTTTCTATTAAAGTAGTGTTTACATTAGCAAATTAAACAATCGGATTTGTGTTTATCATTACTTCATATAGTGCCATTGTTTTCATTGGTCAATTGCTAAACTCTTCAAATAAAAGTCATGGCTGCCTTTTATTTGACACCGAGTGATTAGTTAGATACAGTAAAGACGACGTTGATATGAAAGCCTTTCAAACAATAAACTCTCGCATTTTGCCTGATGATTTCATGCGAGAATAAAACAGACAGATCTGTGTAGTTTACTTGTCAGAGATATATTTTCAGATACTTATAAGCTCTACTATAGTATTGAGCACTGTTGAAGTAAATATTGAAAATGTACACCCTATATATTATATCACTTTTAAATATAAAATAATATTGAGGTACAAATACATATTAAAAAGTATAGTCTGCTATGGATACAGGCGAACACACAAAACATATTAGATATATTGAATTAAGCTTACTGCGGGTTTCTTTAAATCAGGAACTTGTTAATATCACACTTTCTTTTTCCAGAACCCCTTTTTCGAGCTCGAACAAAAGTCATTTTTTTTCTTTTCTAACCGAAGGGAACATAATATATATATATATATATATAAAATGTGAAATAAAAATATACGTCTATAAAATAAAAAAAGGTAAATACGTGAAAGATAAAAACACACAAAATTGAGAGATAAAAGTGATGGAAAAGATATATAAAGATAGGGTAAGAAATGGAAGTAAGGACTAAAAATTAACTGAGGAATAAAAAAGACAACTATGGACATGCATTTGTTAAGTTTTACGGAGAAAAACTAACATAGACTATAAAACATGGTAAACGTTGTTAATGATATCAGCCACACATTACCCATGAGTGATTTTGCAGATATAAGCACCCCTCAAAGGCATGAGCACACACCCACACATGTTAACGCTACATATCAAATCCCGCTCGCGTCAATAAAATATCGACTCTTTGCAGAACTATGTTTTTTGTAACATTCTAAAATTTCTTCAAAACGTAAAATATATTATCAGAAATAATATACTAGTAATACAACAGAACTACTTAAATATACAAATGAAAAATACATTTCTGTGACGATATAGTATATACGTTACATGTTATATATATATATATACACATATATACATATATATATATGTTGTAACATTCTAAAATTTCTTAAAAATGTAACAATATATTATCAGAAATAATATACTAGTAATACAACAGAACTACTTAAGTATACAAATGAAAAATACATTTCTGTGGCGATATATTATATACGTTACATGTTATATATATATATATATATATAAACATGTAACGTATGTAATGGCGATATATTACATACGTTACATGTTTATATATATATATAAACAGGTAACGTATGTAATATATCGCCACAGAAGTGTATTTTTCACTTGTATACGTTACATGTTATATATATATATATATTTTGTAACATTCTAAAATTTCTTAAAAACGTAACAAAATATATTATCAGAAATAATATACTAGTAATACAACAGAACTACTTAAGTATACAAATGAAAAATACATTTCTGTGGCGATATATTACATACGTTACATGTTATATATATATATATATATATATATATATATAGTTTATCTAAACATATGTTAGTACATTTCAGCTATCAGGTCCTAGTTTACCCCTTTTACATTCCTAACTTATTATTTCTATTACACAATCACCAGAAAATGCAATTGAAACTCCCTCATCTCTTCTGCATCATACAACTGTTTGTATTAACTTTCTAGAAAGGCAGTATATTTGGAAAAACTTCGTAAGTATTTGTGAGCGTTTTGTGGTAGATCACGCGTGGGATTCATCCGTTATCATTCCGCATTTCTGTTTCCTATTGCTTGAGAAAGAATGGCAGCTGGAGGTGGTTCACTAAGCTAACGCCTTCTACCCTAATCCCGAGTAGATGAAGATGACCATCAGCGCCTACAATGCACTTTTCTCAAATCTATAAATGGCATCATCGGAAGGCGAACTAACAGCGACTCGCACACACGAGCTAGACTTTATACCGTACAGTATCCGTGTCTCTCGCTCCCTCGGTCGGATCCAACGAGTTGAGACTTGCTTACCAATATGAGCGTGGTGCATTGAAAGGGTGCCCAGTTAGCGACTTATCTAAAATAAGTATGTGCTTGCATGCGTATCTGCTGATATGAGCATTGCGCACACTACTATATACACGCCATCCTTATTATGCTAATCTTGGATTAGCTGTGTTTGTTTAAGGGCAGTTAACCTGTCGAATCAGAGCGTGATTGGTCTGTAACTAAAAAGGAAGGACAATAGAAAACTCTCCGATCTGAGAACGGGTTAACCAATTCAAACATACTTATCATCCAAGCTTTGCTCTGGAGTTCATTTTGGGTTAGCCATTAACCGGATTTATCTATAACTTCATTACAATAGACATTTAAAATCTACCAACTTCAGATTTATATTGTAGTTTCTTCCGAGTTGAACACATACCCTCTGATTAATTCATCCGGGAATAGCGTAAATAATGCCTGACTAGTGGATCAAGGTAGCAACAGGGTTATCAGCAGAACGCAAACAGAAGAATTGGGTCGGAAAATATTATTATGAATAGACAAACATTGAATCTACTAGAAACGCGTGTCTCCCAAATGCTATTACTGTGGGGTTTATAATCAATTTTCCTATTCACACAAAACTGACTTCCAGTTTTAGTTTCAAACACCACAAGAACATGAAGAGAAAAAGATATTTCTCAAAGGCCACAATAATGAATTATATCTTTCAGGTTGTCAAGTATTGTATTTCAATAAGTAACAGTGTCTGAAAATGCGTGAAACAGAAGTACAGAATATAGACTTATAGAACCTTACAAAAATGTACAAGCCTATGAAAAACATACAAGAGAATTGTAATAGTATGAACCCAAACACAAAGCAATCGTACGTACATTTTTAAAAATGAAATGGTATATAACTATTAAAAATGCACTATGAAATGGAAAATAACTTTTTAAAACAGACTGGGAAATTGTATAAACTGGAATTCTTACTCGTATCGAAGTAGTAAAAAAAAAGTAAACAATATAAATTTGCTCATTAATTCTATTCATAATCATTAAAACTTAAAAGTCCATGAGATAGCTTAGAATAAAACATAATATATAACGATAGTCGAATAGATAATAATACGCATACTACTACTACTACTACTACTCCTACTATCGGTAGCGACGACGGACAAATGCTCTAGAGCTCTGAGAAGTTTGAAATACCGCGGCTGTAAATCAAAATCGATACCCCGACTGGGGGAAAGTGGTGACAGTATAGTACCAGAATATTCAGAACACTCATTCAGCGTCCAGGGAAATCTATCGATTACTAGCACGGAGCAATCCCTGGTAACAGCTGTCGATAAAACCCCAAGTGAGTTACAATGGGGCAAAGAGTAATGGACGACTTGCAAAGATTTGCTACCACTATTTATTATGTTGCAACATTTTTTTAGATGAGGGTTGATAATTTGTAGAATTTGGTATAATCGGACTACAGTTCTCATTACAACGTTTCGCCCGATGTAACCTCCGACCTTCTTCCTTATGTAAATCGGGACCTTTTCTATCGAACCCGGGAATCTGAACGGAACCCTTTATTAAATCCACTATTAGTTGGGTACAAATGGAATTGCTTTATGTGAATACTCTAACGTTGTTTTATTATCATAAGTTGTAGTGATAATATAAGCGGAAATTTTACCTCTCGATCAGTACATTAAATAAGCGTTATATACACGCATATCGCCATTACAAGATAGGTTATCTGAGCGTTTTAGAAAAGCATACCTGACGATGTCATTGGATACGATGATTTGTTCAGGTAGTCTTGCTTAGTCTTTATCAAAACTATAAGCATAAATAAAATTTCATCAATAATATTTTATACCAATTTTACTTATCTACGCTTTGTGTTATCTGGATAATCTCCCAAGGCGATCAGGTCGCCCTCACCTTGTCGAATATTATCGTGAAAGTTTCTTCACTAAAATTCAGTCAAACGTATCTCCTATAGGGTAAACCCACACACAAATATGCGACCTATACATTCGCTCACAAATTTCACAAATCGTTTCTACAATCAAACCATATTTTACACATCTAAACATAATTCTTCAATCATTAATGTTTAACAGTCTTTGTTTATTGCTGTTACATATTTCATGCGATCGTCTTATAAGTAAAATGCGTGGTCCTGAATAGGCTTAACCCTAACCGGAACTTAACCCTATATAAGGTATTCTCAAAAAAGAAAATATCAATCAAAACAGTGACCCAGACTATTCTTGTACTTAAAAAGGGTTACCATGGCCAATACCAATCATAGCCAAGTGGGCTTGCAATGTAAGTGTACACATTTGGAGCCTATTAATGATCGTCGATGTAACAGCATCTGAAGGACATTAATCATAAAGGCCCTTCAGATGTTGTTACATCGACGATCATTAATACTTGTTGGAGAAGTCAAGCGTCGGCTGATATTTACTTATACAAATGCAGAAATGATAAAATTGTATTCATGATTCAATAATGCATTTGAACTATTTCCTATACTACATCATTCATCTAACCAAACCGGGCCGCACCTTATTCCTAATACAGCCATGTCTATCACTATTAAAAGTATCCCGAAAGTATTTTCATTTTAAAGACGTGCAAAGATTTTTAACCACAGGCAGACATTTGCAATCAAGTGAGCTGGTAAACAAATTAATATTCTATTAATAAGTCTTATTTTTTCTGAGAAAAAATATTTTAGAGGGGGGTGGGGACACTTTCCTATATTATTTTAACGTAAATTGAGCACCCACTTTAAAACACTGAACGTAATTTAAACAGTTTTTTTTCTTGAATAGTTGTTTCTACACGGGTTCGATAACTTCACATTAAAAAAACAAAAACCATTAGATTATAAGAACAGCCCCGCGAACAATTTGGTAATTGTTTAATAACTACTCGAACCTGGAAGCATACCTTGAATTTTAAAAGCATATTCAGAATAACAATTATTTATCATATTTTGATAAGCTGGTTGGCGAAAAACTCTTCATAGACATGAATATTTTTGGCTTTAAACATATCATCAACAGCGAGACATTTAATTGTGTATAATTTAAGCACAATGCTTTCTATGACAGTAAAATAACATAACAAAAAAAACAACAACACATAAAACGGTAATGAAATAACAGAATTCAGCCTTTGATAAGTGTAAAAATGGATAAGAAATCGTTATGGTGGGAACATTCTCCGACAAATTAATACGCTGTGATGTTTGGCTTGGGAGGAATCAATACGATAGCGCACAGAAAAAGAGTGCATTTTATACAAATAGCGAAGGTCGGTCGGTGGAAATATTCTTATCAAGTCACAAATTAGTACCTTTGGTCGACGGTGGTAATGCGTCGGCAAATGTGTCGTTGCTCTAGTCTTTCTTTTAATGAAGTTATGTCTGTTCTTTATCTCCCTTTATATAAAGTTAGGTATGTGTATATGTTTATATATTCGTATAACAGGATTCACACCTAAACTTACTTAACGATGATTAACTTTGGAGAGCGGCTACAAGGTGTAAGGCGTGGCAACGTTTGCTATATTAATTTTTATTTAGTCTTATGCAACTGGAGTATACAGAAACTAGACGTCGTTCGTGAAAATTTAAATGTCTCATGTTGATTACTTATTTTGGAACACAGCAACTATGCGTAAAGGGTGGTAACGTTGGCTATATTAATTTTTTATTTAGTCTTATGCAACTGGAGTATACAGAAACTAGACGTCGTTCGTGAAAATGTAAATGCCTCATGTTGATTATTACTTATTTTGGAACACAGCAACTATGCGTAAAGGGTGGTAACGTTGGCTATATTAATTTTTTATTTAGTCTTATGCAACTGGAGTATACAGAAACTAGACGTCGTTCGTGAAAATTTAAATGCCTCATGCTGATTATCACTTATTTTGGAACACAGCAACTATGCGTAAAGGGTGGTAACGTTGGCTATATTAATTTTAATTTAGTCCAATGCAAATTCCGTATAAAGCGAGTTGAAGCCAACAGTTTAAATTTACATGGCTCCGACCTTTGTGAAATTTTAATATGTATTAGAAATCAAGTAATAAATATTCCTTGAATTTTAGTTTGTTTTTTTTTAGAGTATTTTAAAAGAGTTTTAAGGGGTATTATATGGAGAAAGCTGCCTATATAGAAAAATGATGTGAATCAGGTTTTCATTGAATTTAACCCAGAGTCATTATACATCAATTAAGCAAGATTCATTGAATTTAAATGTATTAAGACTATTCGAAGCTAATGGCTTTAATTTGAGACATATTCTCGGATGTAATGAATGTTGATAAAAGTTGGAATTTTTTGGCTAAGATCAAAGTGTAGTATCTGTTCCGATGGATACTGCACGCCTGTCCTGTGCAGTTCTAGGAGGTCCACCCTCCCAGGCTTCGCCTCCCCTCTTTGGGGAGGAGTAAGTTTATTGCTTACTGTCTGAGGCGCCCCTACCGGGGAATGCCGACGGGGCTGCCCAGGCAATTTTTAAATGGCCAGAGTGCTCACCTCTCGAGCGCTGGTTTTTAACCCCACTTGCTCGACCCGATCTTGGGTCACATCTTACTTGTGGGAGTAAGATAAAACTGGCCTTGTGCCGAACTCCGTTAGGAGTAAATAAAAAAAATAAAAAATAAAAATTAAAATAAAAATTTTAAAAAAATAAAAGATGGAATAAAGATCTTTAACACGATGTTAAGTATCAGTATATCTTGATTTTAATCTTCGTGAGGAGACATACACGTGATGCAAAACGGTTCTCATCGAGAATGAGTTTGTCCGCCCCTGGACGGGTACTTCTCTAGTTTCAATATAGATGAATAAATAAATTAATGCACTTCTCAGCCTGTCTACGAAGCTTGGATAGTTCAGATAGATAAGAGAACACGCCCAGCTTTAGAGATGATATACCTACTTATAATTATCTTGGTCGCTTCACTGACGCCGTTGATAACTTTCGAAATAATCTCGGTGCCAATTCTTCTTTTTGATAGACGCCACCGCCATTAATGTTGGCTTATTTGGCGATAATGACGTCCAATAATGAACTAAAAAAAGGAAAACTCGGTGGAAAGGCGGGTTCTGCGTGCGCGTCCACGAGAAACACAAATGTCTGCAGAGGTTAGAAGTACAGCCGGGTGCACTAGAGCTTTCAGGTAGAAAGTGTCAAAGAGAAATAGCCGGCTTATACATATTTGATTATAAACGTATCATGCTTTTTGTTCTATACAAACTTATGCTATGACAGGTTTATATCGACCTGATGCAAAGACCGAATACTTTTCCGATACTCTGATTTAATAATTGCGCGTGCAGCTTATTCAAGAGCAAGACATTTGCACTCAAAATATATAGATCTACATTAATATTTATAAAGATAAAGATCGCTAGTAAACAATATACACTGTTATATATTACAATGAAATTGTTTTGGTTGACGGTTTTACTTACTTAAGTATTATCATAAACGATTTATTGAACACATTATGCTGTTTAACACATGCGCTATAACTTTCTGAACTGCTAGACTGCGAAAGACAGACTTTAATTTTTAATTGACGATTTTAAATAAATTATCAATTGATTAGGTCAACATTTTAGAAATACTGATTCATTTAATAATGAGTGACCAATTCTCAGGACCTAACTACTCGACGATAGGTGTCAATTAAACAGATGTAGTGTTAGTTTTATTATGAAGAATATTATGGGAAGATATAAGACGATTAATGCAGTGAGAAAATCTTTATTACTTATTGAGACGCTTTCAGACAAATGTTCGTTGAACAATCGTCACTGTATAATTGTTTATTTTGTTTTACGGCATATCAACCCTTTCGGTTATTTAATGTCAGCTCCATTTATATTTGAAGAAGGCTTTCAGGCTTGAGGTTCATGATATTTTTAACAGTTTTGGATGAATTTATTTTTATATGTGTACATTAATTGAGTAAACAGTAGGCAATTGATTATTTTATTTCCTAGGGGGGTTTGGTTTATTGAACTTATAAGTAGTAGATTGTGTGGTATACACCTATCGTTTTCAGTAAAAAACATTATGGTTTCTACTCTGATGTATTTAAATAGTTCCTATATAGTACCAACATTGTGGTGTTTAGTCGCATGGGAGCAAAATTTACTGTCTAACATAAAGTGCTAAACTGTATGATACTTGACAAGTCGCACACCATGGTGACGACTATTGCTCAACCGGGAATTAATGTGTGACGTTTGTGTGGCAAATAAGGGGGTCGAGATTGGATGACTTCCTCCCTTCGTCACTTTCTACAGCCCTGTCTCCATTCTCCTAGATCAGGTTCTATTTTCCATAATTTATTAGATGTATTACTGCGCCATCAAGACTGCCATTTCTTACAACACATGCTGGGGTGTTTGTCTTAACGTCTGTGTATGAACATTTTAATTTTTTGTTGAGGAGCTCTTTTGGGGTGGTATTGGTTGCCGTATCAGCCTTATTTTTTTCTGATTCCGATGTAACTTGGGATAAACAAAAATATAATCGTTTTGTTGTTCAGCAATGATGTTATTCTATTATTGATGATAATCGGTTATCCAGATGGATTTTACAATGTTGTTAATACTGATAAAGAGTTAAAATAATGAAGTTTTTTTCTTTTCATTATTATATGGCTTGTTTCACTCTTAGGGATTAATTAGAAACATAGATTGTACGTTTAATTGCGAAGAATATTATGGGAAAATTAAAAATGTAGTGGGGAAATTTGTATTACTGATTAAAACGGTTTCAGATAAATGTTTGTTGGAGAATCGACTCAATCAGTTATAAAGCTTTTTGCGCTTCATTAATCATTTGTTATATTCTAATAACATTGTTTTGTATTTTTATTTACACGCAGGTTATTTGTTCAGAAAATGCTTTGAGCGGTGTCAGTGCAGGGCTAGAGTATTACAATTTGCATCTTGTTTACCGATTTATAGATAATACGAAGAAAAATATTAGTTACATTCTGTCCAAAAGATAAGCTACTTAGAACTTACAAAACAGCTGTATGTATTTATATTTTTTTCAGCAAAACAATATTAGACATTAATAATCTTCTTAATTTGCGAATTATGAAGAAGTGTCACTTAGATTCAAAACAAGAACATTTATGTAATTTTTTTCATGCCATGTCAAAAAATACAATTAGACTCATGTGCGATACAATCTAGGGTATTGGCATAAAAACTACTGCCTTGCTTATGTTTACTCTGCATATCCCTTTTTAACCAATCACATTTTTGAATTTGCGTACGTACATACAAATTACCAAAAGCCATCACTTTTTAGTAGAATATAAATTAAGATCCATCATTTCTGAGCATTTTTTTTTAATGATGATTAAAAAGTTGAGAGCGAGGTTTACATCACATTCACAGCTGAATAAATAAAAGAATCAATAGGTATAGACAGACGGAAAGATGTTTAAAATACACATAACAAAAGATACTGAACTTTTACAGGTTACAGATTACAGGTGAGGTGCGTTACGAAATTTATCGCAAACAAATCGAGGTCTCTTTTTTTAATATTGTTGCAATTTGTATCCACATTTTAAGCATTTACATTGGCATACAGAAATCTTAAACGCCGTACTTAACTGGCATTCCCTAATGATCACCTATCTACTACGGATTCGTACTTCAGTAAACTAACGGAAACCGGAAGTTAAACTTTATTACGCCGGAAATGAAAATATAAGTAGGGGTGGGACGTAATGGGTGAAAATTTCAGATTCATGCAAGTTGTATCTATTTGTGTTCATTTATACATAAATAACACTAAACAATCAAACATTTTGAAAAATTTGCAAACTTCAGAAGGTGCATGCCAAAAAAAAGCCGTTACGGCTCCACGGGACACAAACTCAATCATTTTTCGGTGAAAAAGTGGTTTCATGCGACATTGCAGGCCCTAAAACATCCTCAAAAGCTATGGATGGATATAGATGGTTAAATCTGATATAGTACTTTAATTTAGGACCATTTTCAGGCTGTGAAAGGGTTTTCATGAATGTAAAATAGCCACCTTCTGAATTTTGCAAAATTTTCAAAATGTTTGATTGTTTAGTGTTATTTATGTATAAATGAACACAAAAAAATACTACTCGCATGAATCTGAAATTTTCACCCATTACGTCCCACCCCTAATATAAGTACATTAAAACAACTGCAAATATTTCTGTAGACGTTTTGCAGGTTCCATCGTTAATTAAATCAATTTTCCTTTATTCTCCCAATCTAAGTTATTTACTTTTCCGATATTCTTACAAGATGAGACAACATAATTTTAAAATATTTCAAATAAAAGCGTTTTGAATTAAAAACAAAACATTCACACGACACATACTTTATGCAAACTATTACATATATCCACTTATACAAATATGTTTATAGAAAATTAATCTTCCATATATACATAGAAATGTAGCAGTCATATACATCGGCATTACTTTTGCGGAGAGAAACCCTAGTGGGGTCGTTTGGTCACACAATTACAAATCAGACTCCCAGGCGTATTAATTTCGACTGGACGTTCGAAAAACTACATACAGAACATTAGGGATTTGCAGCGCAGGCATCCACGAATAAATACATCGACAGTCTCTCGTTCCCCTATCAACTCGATACTTAGCAAGACTGTATTCACTTGAAGATATACAACTGATAGTAAATAAGTTTCAGCGGCTTACTTTTATTATCACTATCCCTTTCTTCATCGCCTACATTTCTGGTATAGGTCAGTTTAATATATATATATATATATATATATATATGTGTGTGTGTGTATTTACGAAAAGGTATTTCCATTTTCATATGAGGTTCTATCTCGAAAGCTTTTGTTTAACAATTTATAGCCCATTTCTCTTGTGTGGACGACCGCATCATATTATTGTGCAGTCTTTAACCAGAACATATACTAAACTTTCATCGTAGCGCGAATGACAAGAAATTGTATTTTATCGTGTTCCATGTTCGACACACAGCGACATCAACTTTTTTAAATACCTTTTTTATGGCGTATTTGACAGTTAGTGTAGATGGTTATAACGCATGTTGAACATGAAATTGTCTTACCGTCTTATTATAAATAATTTTCTCCAGTCTAGATGAGGGTTCATATTGATGTGTATCCAATTTACTTAATACTGATGTTCATGACGGGTATATATTCTATGCAAAACCGCGGCTAACATGTATAAACAGATACATCCAACTTTTTAAATTGAGAAATTAAACAAAGCTCGAATATTTAAGATCTAGAGTTCGACGAAAAGCGTTTTAAATTGAAAACAAAAGTAAAAATCGATGATTTTGTTGCAGATTACATACAGTTTAATACAAGATTGGCTTATAGAGAATTGGCGATTCTGACGGTTACAGAAGAACGTGTAAGGCTGTCAAATTCTTACGCAGACACGTTACTCTGGATGGAAAACACCAAACAAACGGTGCACTTAAATACGCTAAAGGACGCAATAACATGACAAGTACCTGATTAATATTAAGATTACGGCTTCAACTTCCAATAACCTCACCGCATTTGGTCTTAATTATGTATGTAATACTTGATCAGTAATTTCCCAAGAGTTGGATCTAGCGTAGACGAACCGTCGACAGACCACACTGCTTGTCTAATTTAACTAATGAATTTTTAAAATATTTTCTAAAAAGATAAAGTTTCGAACTCATGCCACGCACTATTGACAACATGATTATGTCCATCTTGCTGTATTCTTCAGAAATTGATGCTTATAAAATCGCCTGTGTCCAAAGTGTGCATGAAAGGCAGGTGTCAATTACAGGTTTTGTGACCCTCGATGGTAACCAGTTTGAGTAGCTGAAGGGTCCAGTGTTCTTGCTACCACATCTATTTTCGAAATTCGTTCGTCTGCACTTTAAATTATTTCAGTATAGTACAGGTTTTCTTTTGTTTTTATTGCATATCTATATTCAGAGTTCCAATGCAAAACGCGATGTACACCATTTTCAAAATTTGGAAGCTATCATTTAAAAAATTGCTTCATTTCAACACAATCTCACTCCAAAGTCATATTTTAAATAATGTTATATCAACATATGTTTTCTTTTGTTTTCAATCTAAAACGCTTTTCGTCGAATTCTAGATCTTAAATATTCGAGCTTTGTTTAATTTCTCAATTTCAAAAGTTGGATTTATCGTGTGTTGCATTCTATCTCTTTATACATGTAAACCGCGGTTTTGCATAGAATATATATCCGTCATGAACTTCAGTATTAAGTAAATTGGATACACATAAATATGAACCCTCATCTAGACTGAAGAAAATTATTTATAATAAAACGGTAAGACAATTCCGTGTACAGCGTGCGTTATAACCATCCACACTGATCGTCAAATACGCAATAAAACAAAAGGTATTCAAAAATTTAATTTGATATCGCATGAAACAAAATAAAATACAATTTCATGTCATTCTCGCTACGATAAAAATTTAGCATATGTTCTAGTTAAAGACTGCACAATAATATGATGCGGTCGTCCGCGCAAGAGAAATAGGCTATAAATTAGTAAAAAAAAGCTTTCGAGATAGAGCCTCATAATGTATTCTGATAGTACATTCACCAATTTACCAAAAAAAACATGTTTCAGCTTTAATAAAAAGTGATACAATAATATTGTCGGGCTAGAGTTCGCACCGGACCTCCATATAATGGCAATCTATCCCGAAAAGTTGCGATAAATTGTGGAATTTGTCGGGTCCTGCTAGTATTAATTAATGGTTCAGTTGTAGACATTTTACTTTAATTGGAAGAACTAAGCGAACAATGATGTTGCCATAGTTCGAGTAGTTCAATCTTAAACAAATTGTGAAAAGAAATAAAAGTTCAAAGACTTCGTCAATATCGAAATAGTTTGTCTTCAGCTAGACATCAGACAATCATGAGAAAACGGTTTCTTAACCCAGATCGCAAAGTTAGATATCAATTCTGTAAGTAATGTGTTGTGTAGCTACTTAATTAAACGGGAACCACTTTGCTGGTGCTGCCTTGGAAATTACCAATTTCGTCGTGAACATAAATCATTAAGTCAATGAGAAAACCTAATCATCAGACAGTATATCCTGATGAGATTGAGTCTATCTTCATGAAGTGTCACGGGTAATTTATCAAGACAGGAATTAGTATGGTAATACAAATTGTCAATGCCGATCCTTGCGGCTTTCTATGTATTGGTGAAGTTTAGTACAAGGTGAAATTAAGCACTATACTTAAAGTAAAATGTTAAAATTTAAAACTAATCTAGTGTATATTATACGTAAAAAGTGCGTCAATGTTATTTGGAAAACAAATAAATACATGAGATAGGGTGTGTTTAAACTTCTAAAAGTGTGTATTTGTGCATTTCAGGTATTTATTTAGGTATTTATTAATGTAAAATACAATATAAAAATGTAAATAAAATCATAGTTGAAATGACAAACACAAACTTGGTTTTCTGTCGTTATTAAACACAATTTAAGATTCTCGAACTATTTATTGTAGAGCCGACTCATTTACGAATACACTCTAAAACTTCCATTAAAATAATACAAATTCATGGCTATATGCACCAAGTGTGTTTTGTATATTATGTTATCATTTGCGAGGTTTGGCAAATGTCAACATAAATTATTTTTTTATATGTTTACTTGGAGATATGGGTTTTATCGATCGAAAGTGAAAGCTGGAAAAGAAGGAACAAAAACAGATATGAGGAATGTTTATATACAATAATAGAGTTAATTAAGTTTTCCCTGTTAAATCCAGTGAACAAAAATAGTTATAAATTAAATGAATATTAATATCATATGCATTTGGATTTTAAAGTCAGACTCTCGGATATTATAAACTGATGGGACCCCTTCATGAATATGTGATACTTATATATAATATAAATATATGTGTTTGATTTGGGCAGAAACAATTGACTGTAAAACGTTTTTGAAGAACACATGGAATGCTTGCCTTAATAACTAAAGTTTATATGATGCTATATATATATATATATATATATATATATATATATAAATATATATATTTTTTTAAAGAATCAATCGATGGTAGTCGAGGGCGACACGAAATCTATTTTCATTGGCTACGATAAGTATACGTAGGAAAAGACGCCACTTAACTTTGATCCTCGCTTTTTCATATTTAGTGTTTAACAAGGAAGCGACAAGTACCATCATTGACATGACTCAGCTGACGATTATTCCACGACCTCTTAACCTGTTAGTGAACACTATTCTTCGAAAAGCGAAATTAGACAAATATAAAGATTATTCCAATCGTGTGTACTTTAGATTTACAGATTTATTAATTCTCTGTATGTGTTAGTATTCGGCAGAGAATCATCTTGTAAACATGTTGGTTAAATTGGTTCATCATTTCGTATGATATGATCTGCAAATCAATGCGTTTGAATAGCAATGTACTTGCCTCAGTTTAACACAATCATCGTTAAACGTTACCCACCTTAACATAGCTGAGTGTCTTTTAAGACTAAATGTGTTTGTTTTGTTTATGTTCATGTTTGTCCATTCACAAACGTTGTCTATCTACCATGGATAGAAAACAATTCGAAAGGGAAGCGTATACTACATCTTTTTAATAATTCAGATTGACACATATACCGTTGTGACATAATGAAGACATCTCGAGAGCAATTTTAATTTATTATGGAATAATATAGAAAATAGCGATAAATATGAAATATCGCAATGTTATTTCCGCTGTTGAATACATTTGAAAATTTGTTTTATATCGGGTAATATCCGATATACAACAAACTTAGCTCGTGTTTTGATCAGAATCAACTGGCGCACAAGATTAAAGATAGGACAAGGGCTTTTGACTTACCTAGCAGTTCTATGCTTGTGCCAGTTAAATATTCAAAGATTTAACCGGAACCACACGGCTTGCTTATAGCTAGTAAGGGATGCTGACGGAATAGAATTTATTTCGTAATAACAGATTTCCTTGGTTGAGTAAAATTTACTTTCAAGCTGACGCACACACCATAGTGACCATTTTACAGTTATGGGTATTCTTTCACAGCTTAATGCAATGCCACGTCAGGTTGATGAGATAATTTTCAAAGAAAAAATATGTTTGTCCATTTTAAATGCATCCATTTTTCAGCTCGCAGACTCACTTCCCGAAAAAGCACAATTAAGGTACCTGTTTTTGAATTTAGATACTATTTCCTCTCAAAAAGTTCCGATCAGGCACTTGCTCGATTCCGGGAGCAGTGTAGTCATTATCAAAGTTTTGCATATCTTTAGACACAGCGTAGACGCAGAGCTATTGTCAGCGTTATCTGTCAGAACTTATCCGATCCTCCTGGGGACCCCGGGACGTCACGAAACGATAGTTTTACATCTAATGCCAGGTCACTCAGAACGCCGCACTGAGTGACGCCGCGGGTCACTACATGTTCACATATGTGTTATGATGGATTAAACCAGGATATGTTTTGTTTCAGATGTCACATGACAGAGCACATAGACAGTGACTTACCTACTGGACACCATCCGCGAGTGTCTTCGGTCTCACTGTACAAATGTTTGTCAGGAAAAAAATACACATGTAGATACTTCACCGTAGAAGTAACCCCTGACCAAATATTCAAAATAACATACTATTATAAGCGCAAACGAGATCCTTTTCACACGGCTATATACTATCATATACGACGAGTAATGCACCTTCTCTTAGTATGGCATGATGATACTTTACATATAGAGTGCATCCTGATCAATTATTTTAAAATGGTTCGTCATCTGCTCAGACCATTTAACCCGTCTCCTGTAATAGATAAACAGCGTGGAATCATCTATAAATAGTCGTTACAATGCGAAAGTGATAAAACGTATGAACAAACATGACTAAAATCTGAGTGGCCAGACCCCAGGGTAAAAAGGCCTCCTATACACATGTGCACACAAGGTAGAAATAGGGAATCAATAGTGTAAACCGTCATCCCCTTGAACTGTTTCTCCAGCCACAACGGAGGCCTACGAGGGGCAGTCATCAGACCTTGATAAAAGTGTCCTGCCCCATACCATAAATTGTGCAGCAATCACAAAAAAATATAAGAAGGGTAAGAAAACAGTTGGACTTTAGATATAATTGTATTGTTCCACTATTCTAAATTTGCCAAGTGGATCAAAACATTGAATGGAATTCCAACCGATATGTAGTTTAAACCTAATGTATATTGGATAGTCTACATTTTTCTTCTTAGTAACCACACATTTTGGTATTATTTCAAGTTAATAACACATTGATATCCTAATACATTTAATTAAGACATATTTTGCCGGGTTGAATACATAGAGATACATAGACAATGTATAAAGAAATGTAACTTCCATTGTTTTCTATTGTGTTTCCTGGAAGTCCAGGTATCTGCGATAAGAGATGGTCTAAGACGATTGCTAGCAAGGTTGATTTAAATTACGCTATGATGTCAGCAGCTCGGACCCCGCCGTATGTCTTAAAATCAAGCTGAATAGAGAAAGAGATAGAGTGACTCGTACTAAATTCCTATGCAGGCAAAATTAGATATTTGACGGGGGAGCAGAAGAGAGCGCATTCTCATTTAGCCAGTATAATGAAAAAAAAGGATCAATGATAATTATTCAGCCAACGTTAGTGTTAAAATTGTGTCAAGCAAATCCTTGCACAGGATACTGATGACTACATTAAGGCACCTCAGATATAAAACATTTTTTACAGATTTTATACATGGTTTCTAATTTACTGGAAGCAATAACTAAACATTATAACGTTTAGTAATCAATAGCGGATCGTTTCCATAATTATTAAAAAAATATATTTCCGTAGGTTAATTATAACATGTTCCCGTTAAATTATATACGAATAGACAGTTTATAAAATATATTTTCATAGGTCAATAATAACATGTTCCCGTTAAATTATATATAGAATAGACAGTTTATAAAATATATTTCCATCGGCCAATTATAACATGTCTCCGTTAAATTATATACGAATAGACAGTTTATAAAATATAGTTTCATAGGTCAATAATAACATGTTCCCGTTAAATTATATACGAATAGACAGTTTATGAAATATATTTCCATCGGCCAATTATAACATGTTCCCATTAAATTATATAGGCATAGACAGTCTATAAAATATATTTCTATCGGTCAATTATAACATGTTGCCGTTAAATTATATACGAATAGACAGTTTATAAAATATTTTGTCATAGGTTAATAATAACATTTTCCCGTTAAATTATATACGAATAGACAGTTTATAAAATATTTTTTCATAGGGTAATAATAACATTTTCCCGTTAAATTATATACGAATAGACAGTTCATAAAACAGCAAGAACAATTGGGGAAAACAACGTATACGTGTCTCTCACAGAAGCTATTTAATATTTACACCTCAGAGGAAAACATTTTTGTCCCTTGAGAAATCATTATGTTTCCGGTTTTTTTTCGAAATTTAATAACCTCAAAGAAAATCGCACCAATTTAACCTTACAATGATTTTACAGTAATAACAACCCGCCAACAAATCAATATTTCTAGTTGTCAGGAGACTTGCAAAACATTAAACAAACGAAATACTGAATATAATTTAATAATTGTTTCCACTGACTATTATGCCGGTGGCATAATTTTAGCATCACTCAAAGACACTGCAATAGATTAACAATAAACCATGTAAATGCAAAAAAGGTGTGTTACCTCGAAGTCAACCGGTTCTTAAGGAGAAATAATTAATGAGAAAGTTTGGCAACATATCCATATGCTATGGCTTTGTGTTTGTCAATGGAGCGCCTTTCCATATCATAATGTATTACTAAGAGAGATTATGCATTGGTGCTACCAAATCAGGCTTTCTGATTAATGGAGTTTTCCCCCAAATGCACCTACATCGATGTTTTTATGTTTCTTTTTCTCTTTGCAAAACTCAATCATGTTCTGAAACACAAGAAACAAAAACTACACACTCCCTCCCCAAATGGGGGCTACCTGTTAGACGTTGGTTGCGACCCGTGTCGTCTTAGGACGGGATCCTGGTAGCCGAGCAAGCCGTAATATGATAACACAAATGGTCACGCGCTATGCAACACTACTTTGGCCCTTACTTCGGCTCGACAGGAAGTCGTAGAGGCCCGATCCGATCAATCGGCTAGTCATGTTAAGCCCTAACTCTTACACCCGCAAATGTCTTCCACACCACAAAAGAACAAGACATAAAAATATTATACTACATCACCTTTACTTTTAAACACAGGAAAACCACGTAAGAATTAAAAAGCGATGCCAAGGGTCAATCAAGTTTTTTTAGACAATATCATATTTATATTCCTCATCGAATGTTTTGGAAAAACTGGGAAATCAAAACAAAGGAAAATTCATAAATGATGGTAAAACCTAACAAAAATTTAGCTTACCTCTGTTGTATCCTTAGGATGAAAGGTCGAATGAGTTCTCTCCTAACATCTCCCACTTTTGGGCTCCGAGGAGGGTGAGAACAAAGAGAGATGAAAAAAAACACATTTTTTTATGGAAAACCTAAATTAAAAATAACGGAGGCAATACCAAAGAACTCACTCAGAAGTATCTGACAATTCCAACTCAGACAGCGAGCAGGAAGCTAAAACAGAGAGAAACAATAGAATCGAACACACCTATAGAAAAAGCTTTCCCAAATTTCTAGTCATAGAAACTCTGGAAGGAACAATCTCCCTTTCTAATTGAAAATTCTATCGCAAAATAATTCTAAAAATATAAAGAAAATGAAAAATGGAAATCTGATTGTCGAAGTAGACAACTACAAAATGTCCAAAATCTTTTATAATATTGAAAATTTATGCTCATGAAAAACTTAATACATCAAACGTTATCATATGTCATGAGCTAATCTTGGCAACAACCGAGAAAATTAGTATTGCTCTTAAAAAACAAGGAGTAATAGACCACGTCCGAATTAACATAAAAAGGAACGGTCAATCTATACCCACCAATACGAATATTCTAACTTTCAGCACCCCTACCATACCAACAGAAATCAAAATTGGATATCTCGTCGAAAAAGTAAACCAGTACATACCAGCCCCCTTTAGATGCTTGAAGTGCCACAAATTTGGTCACCACAGGGAAACCTGCAGAGGGCAAAACGCGTGTGGAAAATGTGCTTAAAAATCCTAATCATACTGAAGAAGAATGCTCAAACGAAGCTAAATGTTCAAATTGCCACGAAAATCACCCAAAATACTCTAAAACATGTAAAACCTTTAAAAAACAGAAAAATCACAGAAGTAAAATACAATAGAAATATATCCTTCCCAAAGGCAAGAAAAATAGTAGAAGCCTATCAAAAAACAAATACTTATGCAGAGGTCACTCAAAAACCACACCAATCAAACTAAACAAATAATCAAGACCTATTCAAACTAATTGCTGAACTCAAAAACCTAATTCAAACTTTAATGACAACCTAAAAAAAAGATAAACAAATACCAAATAATAACACCCACTAAAATCAAAACAAATAGCCAAAATCAAAAACAAATAGCCAAAATCAAAAACAAATAGCCAAAATCAAAAACAAATAGCCAAAATCAAAAACAAATAGCCAAAATCAAAAACAAATAGCCAAAATCAAAAACAAAAAGCCAAAATCAAAACAAATAGCCAAAATCAAAAACAAATAGCCAAAATCAAAAACAAATAGCCAAAATCAAAAACAAGAAGCCAAAATCAAAACAAATAGCCAAAATCAAAACAAAAAGCCAAAATCAAAAACAAATAGCCAAAATCAAAAACAAATAGCCAAAATCAAAAACAAATAGCCAAAATCAAAAACAAATAGCCAAAATCAAAAACAAATAGCCAAAATCAAAAACAAATAGCCAAAATCAAAAACAAATAGCCAAAATCAAAAACAAATAGCCAAAATCAAAACAAATAGCCAAAATCAAAAACAAAAAGCCAAAATCAAAAACAAATAGCCAAAATCAAAACAAATAGCCAAAATCAAAAACAAAAAGCCAAAATCAAAACAAATAGCCAAAATAAAAACAAATAGCCAAAATAAAAACCAAATAGCCAAAATCAAAAACAAAAAGCCAAAATCAAAACAAATAGCCAAAATCAAAACAAATAGCCAAAATCAAAACAAATAGCCAAAATCAAAACAAATAGCCAAACTCAAAACAAAAAGCCAAAATCAAAAAGCCAAAATCAAATAGCCAAAATCAAATAGCCAAAATCAAATAGCCAAAATCAAAAACAAATAGCCAAAATCAAAAACAAATAGCCAAAATAAAAAACAAATAGCCAAAATAAAAAACAAATAGCCAAAATAAAAAACAAAAAGCCAAAATCAAAAACAAAAAGCCAAAATCAAAAACAAATAGCCAAAATCAAAAACAAATAGCCAAAATCAAAACAAATAGCCTAAATCAAAAACAAATAGCCAAAATCAAAAACAAATAGCCAAAATCAAAACAAATAGCCAAAATCAAAAACAAATAGCCAAAATCAAAAACAAATAGCCAAAATCAAAAACAAATAGCCAAAATCAAAAACAAATAGCCAAAATAAAAAACAAATAGCCAAAATAAAAAACAAAAAGCCAAAATCAAAAACAAAAAGCCAAAATCAAAAACAAATAGCCAAAATCAAAAACAAATAGCCAAAATCAAAACAAATAGCCAAAATCAAAAACAAATAGCCAAAATCAAAAACAAATAGCCAAAATCAAAAACAAGAAGCCAAAATCAAAACAAATAGCCAAAATCAAAACAAAAAGCCAAAATCAAAAACAAATAGCCAAAATCAAAAACAAATAGCCAAAATCAAAAACAAATAGCCAAAATCAAAAACAAATAGCCAAAATCAAAACAAATAGCCAAAATCAAAAACAAAAAGCCAAAATCAAAAACAAATAGCCAAAATCAAAACAAATAGCCAAAATCAAAAACAAAAAGCCAAAATCAAAACAAATAGCCAAAATAAAAACAAATAGCCAAAATAAAAACCAAATAGCCAAAATCAAAAACAAAAAGCCAAAATCAAAACAAATAGCCAAAATCAAAACAAATAGCCAAAATCAAAACAAATAGCCAAAATCAAAACAAATAGCCAAACTCAAAACAAAAAGCCAAAATCAAAAAGCCAAAATCAAATAGCCAAAATCAAATAGCCAAAATCAAATAGCCAAAATCAAAAACAAATAGCCAAAATCAAAAACAAATAGCCAAAATAAAAAACAAATAGCCAAAATAAAAAACAAATAGCCAAAATAAAAAACAAAAAGCCAAAATCAAAAACAAAAAGCCAAAATCAAAAACAAATAGCCAAAATCAAAAACAAATAGCCAAAATCAAAACAAATAGCCTAAATCAAAAACAAATAGCCAAAATCAAAAACAAATAGCCAAAATCAAAACAAATAGCCAAAATCAAAAACAAATAGCCAAAATCAAAAACAAATAGCCAAAATCAAAACAAATAGCCAAAATCAAAAACAAATAGCCAAAATAAAAAACAAATAGCCAAAATAAAAAACAAAAAGCCAAAATCAAAAACAAAAAGCCAAAATCAAAAACAAATAGCCAAAATCAAAAACAAATAGCCAAAATCAAAACAAATAGCCAAAATCAAAAACAAAAAGCCAAAATCAAAAACAAATAGCCAAAATCAAAACAAATAGCCAAAATCAAAAACAAAAAGCCAAAATCAAAAACAAATAGCCAAAATCAAAACAAATAGCCAAAATCAAAAACAAAAAGCCAAAATCAAAACAAATAGCCAAAATAAAAACAAATAGCCAAAATAAAAACCAAATAGCCAAAATCAAAAACAAAAAGCCAAAATCAAAACAAATAGCCAAAATCAAAACAAATAGCCAAAATCAAAACAAATAGCCAAAATCAAAACAAATAGCCAAACTCAAAACAAAAAGCCAAAATCAAAAAGCCAAAATCAAATAGCCAAAATCAAATAGCCAAAATCAAAAACAAATAGCCAAAATCAAAAACAAATAGCCAAAATAAAAAACAAATAGCCAAAATAAAAAACAAAAAGCCAAAATCAAAAACAAAAAGCCAAAATCAAAAACAAATAGCCAAAATCAAAAACAAATAGCCAAAATCAAAACAAATAGCCTAAATCAAAAACAAATAGCCAAAATCAAAAACAAATAGCCAAAATCAAAACAAATAGCCAAAATCAAAAACAAATAGCCAAAATCAAAAACAAAAAGCCAAAATCAAAACAAATAGCCAAAATCAAAACAAATAGCCAAAATCAAAACAAATAGCCAAAATCAAAACAAATAGCCAAAATCAAAACAAATAGCCAAACTCAAAACAAATAGCCAAAATCAAAACAAATAGCCACAATCAAGAACAAATCTCTAAAAGCAAATCAAAATCAAACCAACTCAACCAGGTTAAACAAATTAATCCATTAATTCCTACAGACAACAATTACAATATATCATAAACAAAAGATCCTGAAAGAAAAAAACTACCCTCATAAAAATCTATCTATAAACCAAAATATTAAAAACAAAAACAAAGTTACTTCCCATACAACCCCTAAGCAAACAACATCAACAAAGGAAAATATCTCCTCAACTGAAGCTAAACCCTTTACGAAAATAGAATCGCAACGAGCGGCGGTGACAGCAAGCAACGGATTCCAGTCCATTGAGGTAATGGCGGTTGAGGACGTCACTCCCGAAACAAATAAGGAGATTGAACTAAAACCAGTGGAAAATGGGCCCGGGCAAGCATCGCAGGCGGGATCGGGATCAACATCCGGATCAAAACCACCCAAACCAGAAACACCATGATCCAGATCTGGATTAGAATCGAGGTAAAGGAGAATAACATCGAGCTCTCGGCCGGAGGCACGGGGCCAGACCAAAAATAAAACCACATACCCTTCTGGAATGGAGGTAGAAATAAAGGGAATCAGAAAAAGACATAATACACCCTTCCTCATACTAGACTCTAGAAACAAAAAGGAAAGAACATCTCAACTTCCCCAAATCACCCTAAACTAAATGGATACAGATCTAAATATAATATTACAATGAAACTGTCGTGGAATGAGAGCAAACATTAACGAACTACTCCTACTGATAACAGACTCAAACCCATCCATCATCTGTCGTCACAAACGACAACATAAATAACATAAAAGGTTATCAACACTTTAGTTATACCAACAATTCAAGTCTAAGAGCATAAGGTGGTACATCCATCCTAGTCAGAAATGATGAGCCACATAGTCACATGAATCTAAAAACTGATCTACAAGCAATAGCTGTCAGAGTAACCTTACAACAACCAATTAATATCTGCTCCGTATGCATCCCACCGAATGAAGAAATAAATAAAGACAAACTACAGGAAACAATAGAACAATACTCTGCTCTTATTTATTACTCGAAGACTTCAACAGCCACAACACCATATGGGGCTGCGATTACTTATCAGTAACAACAATCTATGCATCTTCAATAACAAAAACCCAACCCATATATGTTATTTTTCTGGCAGCCCTCAGCAATAGATTTGTCATTAAGTGATCCTTCCGATGTTCATGGACTTTACATGAGCAGTTCATAATGTTACTTATGGAAGTTACCACTTTCCCATATTCCTAAAAAGTTTAATCCAAAACAGCAAAATTCTGCACTGGAACCTAAAAAAGCAAACTTGACAAAATTCAAACTTTTATGCCAATCAAAACTCACTCCCAGTTCAAACATCGAAAATGTAAACCATATAATTTTTGTCTCGGAAACAATCATATCAATAGCTAAAGAATGTATCCCCAAAACAATACACCTTGGTTTTATAGTGAATGCAGAAAAGCGATAGGATTTATGTCGATCCGCCCTCCGTAAATTTACCCTACATCCCACTACGGAAAATCTAGACTCCTTTAAAAAGCACAGAGCACTAGCACGACGTACAATCAAGGAAGCAAAACGCTTTTATTAGAAGTTTTGTATCTAATATAAACATCAACACAAATACAAAAACTGTCTGGAACATTATTAGAAAAATTAACGGTAAAAAGAAGAACATCTCAATCAAACATCTTTCTAATAATAACACAATAATCACTGACCCCTATGAAATCGCAAACAGACTGGCTCAAAGTTTTTCCCAGAACTCCCTTCCTACTAAATATAGGACATTCCAAAACATTAAAAAATTGAAGAAAAGAAAAAAATAAATTTCAAATCGCACAACTCTGAAAACTATAACCAACTATTCACCCTATCAGAATTATACAACTCTCTAAAACAATCTCACAATACTGCAACAGGTCCAGGTGACATACCTTATGAATTCCTCAATCAGTTACCGGATATCTCCCTAACATACCTCTTCGACATCTTTAATGATATCTGGAAAAATAACAACATACCTAACTTATGGAAACAAGCCATAGTTATCCTAATACTCAAAACCGAAAAAAGATCCATCAAATCCCTCCAATTATAGACGAATCTCTTTAACAGCTGCCGATGTAAAACCTTTGAGAGAATGATTAACAATATATTAACTTGGTTCCTCGAAACAAACAATCTAATTACAAATATATAATGTGGCTACCGGAAAAATCGTGGATGCATTGATCTTTTTACAAATCTAGAAACCTACATTAGAGAAGCTTTTATAAAAGGTCAACATGTAACAACCATCTTTTTTGACCTTGAAAAAGCTTATGAAACAACATGGAGACATAGAATTCTAAGAGATCTACACAATATCGGACTGAAAGGTAGACTACATTTTTTCATCTCTAACTTTTGATCCAACAGAACTTTTAGAATACAAATGGGATCAACATTATCAGAAACAAAAGAACAAGAAGAAGGTGTACCACAAGGCAGCATTCTATCAACAACCTTATTTAATATAAACATAAATGGCATAGCTAAGGAAATCACCCCCGACATAAGTGGATCCTTATACGTCGATGACCTAACCATAAACTATCGATCCACATATATCCACTTGATAGAAAGAAAACTGCAACACAACAAATAAAATCTATAACTGGGCAAACAAAAATGGTTTAATTTTTAAAAAACAAAACCAAAGGCATCCATGTTTGTAACAAACACAAACTACATAATGATCCAAACCTACAACCTGAACGTGAAAACATCTCACTCGTAACTGAATACAAATTCCTATGAATAATCTTTGAAAAAAACTGAACTTCATCAACTACATCAAAGAGAATGTCTATAAAGCACTACAACTACTAGGAGTCATAGCTAACAACGATTGGGGAGCTGATCAAGACACCCTTACGAAACTCTACAGATCCCTAGTCAGATCAAAACTAGATAACGGATGCTTTATCTATCAGTCCACACGAAAATCCTGTCAAAAAATGTCAAACCCCATCTATCATACTGGCTTAGGACTAGCCCTGGGAGCCTAAAAACAACCCCGGTTAAAAACCTATATTCAGAAACTTTTGAACCCCTTCCAAAACTCAGAAACAAAACTTAGCTCTTAAGTACTACATTAAAATAATCGCAAATCCCAACAACCCCGCATACACAGTATCACCGATCCCAAACACAAATCCTCCTTTGACCAGAAAGAAAACGCAATCAAGCCCTTTTGTTTTAGAATGATCCCGATAGTCAACAATGCAGCTATACCTATAACCAAAGTACTCAACCCACAATCCCCAAAATCCCACCATATGAAATCATAACGCCTAAACTTTTCTTAAGCTTGAATAAATACGAAAAAAAAATCCAATAATATTGCAAGATAACCTCAACAAAATCAAGGAAATATATCCAAACCATATATATACAGATGGTTCCAAACAAAATAATGCAACAGCCAGTGCAGCGATACTCAACAAATCTATAAAAAAGCAAGCAAACCTCCCAAAAGAAACTTCAATCTATAGTGCAGAAATATATGCACTAACCTTAGCACTCAATCTCGTCTCCTACAATGAGATTTCCAAGTATATAATCTTTTCGGACTATCAGCTCTAATATCTATTAAAAATAAAAAGACAGACAATCCTCTAATTGCAATTCTGCTCGACAAATTAACACAACTGAACAGCCAAAAATAAATTATTTTCTGCTGGATACCAAGCCACACAGGTATCAGAGAAAACGAATTAGCGGATTTGGCAGCAAAAACGGCGCTAAACCTCCCAACTGATCTAAACTTTAAGATCCCCTACTCAGACCATTATAGACAGATCAATACATACACAATGGAAAAATGGCAAACCTACTGGGATAATTTTCTAAACAACAAATTACACGCAATAAAATCCAAATCTAAAAATGCAGAAACAAAACACCAAACTTAATAGAAATAAAAAGGTCATGTTCACAAGAACAAAAATGGGGCATACACTGTTAACCCAATCATATGTCTTGAGGAAAGAAAACCAACCCATATGCATGCCAAACCCCACCTACAATCAAACGCATTTTAATCGACTGTATCGATTTTACAACAATAAGAAATAACTACTATGAAGAAAAAAATATTAAAGATCTTTTTGAAAAAAACAATACCCACATGTTACTCTCATACTTTATAAAATCGGACTCTACCAAAGCATTAAAAAAATTTACATATATATATATATATATACATATATATATATATATATATATATATATACATATATATATATATACATATATATATATATATATATATATACATATATATATATATATATATATATATACATTAAAATAAAAAGGGGAAACCCCCTAATTTCCATAAATATTCGGCATAAAATAACCCTAAGTTTTGACATACTGTTAAAACTATAAAAATATAAATAATTTAAAGTAAACAAAGCTTTTTAAGGCATATTACCAATTAAAAAATGAAATCGTCCTACCCATAAAATAACATTCAACAACTTGATTCGGCATTAAATGACCCAAATATGGTTGATATGCCGTAAAATAAACTAAACAGATTTAGCATATGACTGTTTGAGGCTGAGACTATATTATTTCTTCTATTTATTGTACTATTGTACTTCTATTACTAATAAAGAGTTGGTATCTGTCTGAATCACACAACTATATAATTACGTCTATTAATTGTACTAAACTATAATAGTTTTGATCGTTCTTTTTTCATATATACTTATCAGCTCCTATATATACCCATTCCAAAAATTCCCCAAACATCGCGCGTCTTTCAAATTTATATAATTAATTTGTTTTAAAGCTTCTAATAAATTAATATTCGCAAATATACACATTTTTTTTCAGATTTCCAGATATAATATCCAGATATATTTAAAATATTTAAATTAACATTTTTTTTTACATTTTACGCTGTTTTTATTATTTCGTGTGTTATTTATTAAAATAAAGAATGGGGCTATTTTCTCTTTTTTTTGTAAAAAACTAAACATTTTACTGAGCAATTAAATACACCAACTAGCAAACACATGCGACCGGAGGGAGAATATATTTGCTAGTTTATTTAGTTAATATTATACTAGCCGATGCTATTCGCGCGCGTCTTCATACTATTTTAGATTTTATTTTATACAGATTAGAACGAGGAGGTAAAACATGTAGGTGCTTTTACAGATTAGAACCCACGCTAACTTTGACCCAGTCGGGTTAATGTCAGGGTCATGGCCAAGGTCAAAGTTAGCGTTGATTCTAATTTATAAAAGTACGGAGAGTTTAATTATTTCTTCCGAGCGCATTAGGTGTAGCTAATATTTACAATGTAGTATATTTGCAGTAACGCCCGTGTACGAAAGTGAAAAAAAAACAGTTTTACACCATACGGACCAAACACATTTCATTAATTAATAATTTGTATACGAAAAACTACAAATACAGTGAATGAGACATGTATACTTAAGTTGACATACAATTAATTACATTGTTCCCATGTATAGATTAATGCACAAAGTTACTGAAAGAAGGTAAAAAGATTTAAGCTGAACACTAGGCAAAAACGTACATATTCGTGTGGCGTATTTTCCATGAGAAAACTTGCGAAGTCTCGTCTGCTCTATTCTGCGTCTAGCAAATGACAACGAAATCTATTCTTAATTCACAACGACGTGTTGCGCTAGAGTTTCGACCCAAACTGTCGTGTTTAAGAAATGTAGAGATCTAAGCTAAAAAGAGAATAAATCTGGCCTAGAAAATAACTGAAATCTTTACATATGTTGATTTTCTGTAATTAACTATGATGAGTAGGAGAACACCACGTGTCTCACTTGTCGCCTGAAAGCATTGGACAATAGGAGTAAAACAAATATCGACGACAACGCACAATTTTTAGACTGTGTCGCCTCGTTCAAAAACCAATCGGCCGGTTTCAACCGCAAGTGGTGTATTGGTTGAAAGCCCAACTGGAATTTGATAGTATTTGTTGACATTAGAAAACAAAGACCGTAGTTTGACCATTTCCAGACTTGGCGTATATATAATTACAACAGAAGGGGACATATCAAAGATAACTATATATCGAAATTTGTTTTATAAATCTCAACTATTTACACTATAGTTGTTTTACCAGACACAATTAATGGATGAAATCATTGTATATTCTCTTTAAGAACCGGTTGCATGTGTTCTACTCGGCGTAGTCCATGTTGAAAAATAGTAAGATTACAGTATTACTTTTTGGTAACTGGTATATATTAAATCCCTTCGGACTGTTGACTTCATTAACATTACATACCTTCTTAACCTGTTGAAATTGAGGGGGTGGGCTAGAAATTAAACATCGAGCATTAAAAAAAAGGAATGGGCTGGGCAAAGGACAAAGAGAAGGTTGAGGAGAGGGATGGGAAATAGGGGAGAAAGAAAACATAAAAAAATGACTAGAGTTAGAGAGAGAGAGAGAGACAGAGAGAGACAGAGAAAGACAGAGAGAGAGACAGAGAAAGACAGAGAGAGAGACAGAGAAAGACAGAGAGAGAGAGAGACAGAGAAAGACAGAGAGAGACAGAGAGACAGAGAGAGACAGAGAGAGACAGAGAGACAGAGAGAGACAGAGAGAGAGAGACACAGAGAGAGAGAGAGACACAGAGAGAGAGAGAGACACAGAGAGAGAGAGACAGAGAGAGAGAGAGACAGAGAGAGAGAGAGAGAGAGAGAGAGACAGAGAGAGAGAGACAGAGAGAGAGAGACAGACAGAGAGACAGACAGAGAGAGAGACAGACAGAGAGAGAGACAGAGAGAGAGAGACAGACAGACAGAGAGAGAGAGAGAGAGACAGACAGACAGACAGACAGACTGAGAGAGAGAATTTTTTTTCATAAAGATTTACACATACTACATACTTTCTTCTATTTTGTTTTTATAGCCCCGAGCAACGCCGAGTAGCCCTGCTAATCAACATATACAAGGTAAGTATATAGCGAAATTAGTTTTATAGACCCTAATTATTTACACTAGATTTCTTTACCAGGCTACATAAATTGATAAAAATGGTAGTATAACATATAACCCGGAGGTCAGAGTTAACGTTGTTTAATATATAATCGGAAGAGAATCATACGACAAGTGCGTGAGATCAATCTTTGTTAAGACGTTTAGAATTTCTACTTGTATTATATTGATAATAGGAAAACAACACATATGTGAAGTGATATGCGTATCGTTGATATTAAAACAGTAATAGATATCAAACGAATACAGCCACCACTGGCAGACAATATCGAGAGTCAACTCGGTGTCATCCACGCTGAATTCTATCGATGGCGCTTCGGCACGTTTCAGCTGGTTTTGAAAGCAAATAACTAAATCCGGCCCATTCACTTTTAATCTATTACTTAGAGATGCGTTAACTCTGACATGAGATCACGACGTAAACAATTTCTAATGGAGTTATAACGTGAGATTGAAAACATTCTAAACACACGAGGAAACGTCGAACGAGTTCAGTGCGATCAAGTGTGTCACTTATCGAACCGACGTCTCAAACAGCTGTTTACTAATTGAAATATTGAACCGAGTCGAAGATAGCGACACGAGCGTATATGTACATGTGCGCGTCGGGAATCACAGCTATTACCAATAAAATGATGACGAGAATCGTCTGACATGAAGCTGCCAGTAACGGATAAATTACTATTTGATGAGTGTTATTTTACGAAACGACAACGCTCGGATCCCTGTTGAGCGCCAGTCAAAATGAATCTCTTCTCGAAAAATCGCTTTTACTTTAATAAATTCTGACGAATGAATTTCACTCTGAAACTGAAATCGAAGTTGTATGTACAGTATGTTGCTAAATGCGCTGGAATAATTGTTGGATCATTCTACTACTCCATTAAGTACTTGAATCAATAAGCAATCTTTTATCTACATACGCTGTCATACATGTGTAAAGTCCGCATTGCATGCTTTTTCCTGCTTTGACAGAATAAAATATCGACTTCAAAATTTAGTTGGTTATAATCAATTATCTTCCCTACAATCACTTTCTCACAAAGGACACGTTACTAGTCTTTTAACTTTATCCTCAGACATTCACAGCAAGAACTCATACCTTTTACTCTTAATTCCTCTCTTTATGTATACCGTAATCTCTCGTACTCTCTATTTATACCTTACTCTCACTTACTCCCTAAACCTCCCTAGTAATCGTATTGCTACCACAATAAAGGGCCTTTTATTTATTTTCTTCCATGCTCCTAGTACCAGGCGGAATTTCCATAGAACAGAGATTAATTAATTTCTCATCTGGTAACAATTACCGTGGAACTGCCTCCCTGCTGATTACAACAAATAATCGTCACGGCCCGGCACAGACGCATTCAAACGTAATTCATGTTATTACGCATTGTTATTACTTAAATTGCATTTATCATCATTCGGCTGACAATCTTTCCCGTCTCAGTAACACTTATCCTCGAATAGGTATTGGCCTTGATGAGTGATGAAACTTATAGTGAACCAATATCATCAAGAAAAGTTGCTTATGATTACAGTAATTGTGCTTACCTTGCTCATTGTACCCAGAGTATAACTTACATAATAAGGCAATTCATCGATCCCTGTATTAATACAATTATGTTACAACCACTTAATTAGACTAAGGGGTTGTTGCGCTCGGAGACTCATTATCTATCCAGAATGTTTCATCGCGTTCGGTCTGTAGTCAGATCCATAACGTCCTTCAAGCTATTGGTCGAGTATTTACTTGAAGTTCATTATTTTATTTACCTCCTGTTTCTATGGATTCGAACTTGGCACACCCAGGTTTTCAGTCCGCGTCGTTAACCACATTACCACCGTCTAAACCCTGCGTACATTATTAATATCTTTATAAAGTAAATAGCGTCAAAAACTTTCAATCTTTAATACATGAGGATATGCTCATGATTTTAATGCTATTAATGAATTTCTATTCGACATGTTAAATCCTTCAAAATATCTTTCAGATACCAAAAAGTAGCGAAGAAATAATTTTTATTCGTCAACTCTTAACAAAATATTAAATTATTTTTTCTACGAATAAACACGTTAACACATCGGTTTACTTTGGTAATAATTTATTTTTAATAAGATTTTAACTGTTGTTTTAGTACTTTACGACATTGCATTTTGCAATTATAATAATTGATCGCTAAGTAGTAAGAACATGTAAAAAACTTGCACATATACAGACATCCGAGGTCGTGAAGCTTCTACAACAGCAACGTTTTCTTCACACCTCTGAGTGAAAGTGAAACTTGGCAACTCAAAATCATCCACGAGAGTGAGTTAGATGCGTTTAAATCCAACTGCCTTTGAAATATACTACGTATGAAATAGAGCGATCCAATTACCAACCAGGAAGTCAGAGACCGCGTTAACCAACAGCTAGTGTCGTCAGTAATCTGCAGACAACGTCTAGCTCGCTCGTACATGTCTTAGACTTGCATCTGGAGAAAATTGCAAACCATATGTTCAGTGCACTTTTGATGAGAATATGCAACGATGAACGCTAAAAATGAACTGGAGGCGAACAATCGAGAGATATTTGGGAACACCGAGAAAAAAGCTGGTAGGATGCTGTAGATCTGGTTACCGACTGAACACGATGGAACACGGTGGCTGCTTTATGCGTCTCATGACACCGGAGATACTCAGTCTAAGTAAGTGCTTGTTACATCATTCTAATTATAGACCTTGGTAGATTGCTTTTTTATGAGAGTTATACGCCGGGTACCATAAATAAGGGAGTCGTAATTAGTGCAATTTTGATATTGTATCACTATTAGTGTCACCCCTCATCAATACCAAAAGCCATTCGCGAATAAGGGTTAATGAAATGGGAACGATATCAGGGCCTAATGATGAGCAATACAATTGAAGTGATAAAAATGACTAATGGCATTTACCGTGTTTGAATTCTTCTGGGTCGGTCCGTACCAATAATTTGTTTACATTCGATTTAGAGACGACCAAGTTTAATCAGTAAGGAATCAGTTCCGTGATAATACATTCCAGAGGCGAGAGGACCTCGTGCAGAAATTGTGTGCATGGGAACTCCGCTTGATGCTAGGGCCACGTAGGGAGAATTTAAGTTTTTTTTGCGTTATGGCATCAATAAGAGTTTTTACTGTAAATCTCTTACATTGACGACCGAGAAACCAGAGCTCATTTCAGAACCTTCCACTGTGAGTTTAGGTTGGTTGTTGGGTTTTTTCACGGCATATAAACCATTTAAGGGTTATTTAATACCGAATAAGGTCATGTTGGTAAAAGATTTTTGCTTCTAGTTGTTTATATCTTTAAATATGTATTCATAGTGTTTGGTTTATTTATTTTGTAGATGAAAAAGGTTTTTGTTTTTTGCTTTGCAGAAGATAATTGTGTTTTGCAAAAGGAAAAGAAAAAAAATAACACCAAGGTTTTGTGCATTTTAATCCATTGTGAGACTAAGAACTTTTGTAATCGATTTTGTACATCTTAGACCGTTATGGGTTTTTCATAACCCAGCATTTTTACATATTAACAGTAACCTACGCTCAGACAATTTTCTGTTTGGCACAAGTACACTGAATTAGAGCACTGATCTCTGCAGATACTCGTGACTAAGGGCATATATGTAATGACCATTTAACTAAACCGGGAAACGAAATCCGTGTTAAGATTCGAATATTCCTTTAATAAAACAATCATGGCGCTCATATCTGCTTGTCTCCTTGACATTTAAAAGACGCCGAAATGACAGTAATTTTTGGCACTTGTGAGACTTCACTACGAAAGTGGTTTTAATAACTCCGTCCAGGAATCGGATCATTTAATCCGAAGAACCGCATGAAAACGGTCATTATTCCGAGTTAGTCTGTTATTTAAACAGTCTTGGATGGCATTTTGCACACAGATTCAATTATCGATCCGATTAGATCGAGGAATATGGCGGTTGCCCAACTGCAATTATATAAGCCATGCTTATTACTATGCCATCTGAAAAATAATTGAGCTGAGCTGGAAACAATTATTTTATATATAAATTGTGACAGCATTTGATTGAAATTATAAGGCAAAGTAAACTGAAGAATATTGAATAGATAAGACAATACATAGAGGCAACAGTCTACTTAAAAAAACTTGAATCTAAAATCTCAGTACAAATCTTACGTAATAGTGTTGACGTAGTATTACTGTATTCCAAACTGTTAGGTAACAGTATAGTCCTCGATCTTGTTATGTAATTGTATATTATAAAATGATACGTAATATGTGCTACATGTGATGTAATATTACAGTCTAAAATGTTATGTAACAATATATATTGAAATGTTATGTAATAATATGTGTTAAAACGCTGTTTGATAGTATATTCTAACATGTAGTAGTACATATGTTGTGCAATATTGTCTAAAAACGGTCTGAATAATGTTTGTATTCAAAAATATTATGCAATAGTATACTAAACATGTTATGTTATATTACTGTTTCCGCAAAGGTTACGTAACAGTATGGACTCTAAAAAAATTAACCCTATATTATTATTGTATTCACAAAATTAACCCAATATTATTATTGTATTCACAACATTAACCCAATATTATTATTGTATACACAAAATTAACCCAATATTATTATTGTATACACAAAATTAACCCAATATTATTATTGTATTCACAAAATTACCCCAATATTATTATTGTATTCACAAAATTACCCCAATATTATTAATGTATTCACAAAATTAACCTACTATTGTTTTCAAAAGATTAAACTAATAGTATTGTATTCGAGAAATTAACCGGATGTTATTGTATTAAAAAAATAACCTGATATTATAGAATTGAAAAAAGAAACCTACTATTAATGTATTAAACACATTAACCTACTATTAATGTATTAAAAACATTAACCTACTATTAATGTATTAAAAACATTAACCTACTATTAATGTATTAAAAACATTAACCTACTATTAATGTATTAAAAACATTAACCTACTATTAATGTATTAAAAACATTAACCTACTATTAATGTATTAAAAACATTAACCTACTATTAATGTATTAAAAACATTAACCTACTATTAATGTATTAAAAACATTAACCTACTATTAATGTATTAAAAACATTAACCTACTATTAATGTATTAAAAACATTAACCTACTATTAATGTATTAAACACATTAACCTACTATTAATGTATTAAACACATTAACCTACTATTAATGTATTAAACACATTAACCTACTATTAATGTATTAAAAACATTAACCTACTATTAATGTATTAAAAACATTAACCTACTATTAATGTATTAAAAACATTAACCTACTATTAATGTATTAAACACATTAACCTACTATTAATGTATTAAACACATTAACCTACTATTAATGTATTAAAAACATTAACCTACTATTAATGTATTAAAAACATTAACCTACTATTAATGTATTAAAAACATTAACCTACTATTAATGTATTAAAAACATTAACCTACTATTAATGTATTAAAAACATTAACCTACTATTAATGTATTAAAAACATTAACCTACTATTAATGTATTAAAAACATTAACCTAATATTAATGTATCAAAAACATTAACCTAATATTAATGTATCAAAAACGTTAACCTAATATTATTGCAGTCAAATAATTAACCTAATATTATTGCAGTCAAATAATTAACCTAATATTATTGCAGTCAAATAATTAACCTAATATTATTGCAGTCAAATAATTAACCTAATATTATTACAGTCAAATAATTAACCTAATATTATTGCAGTCAAATAATTAACCTAATATTATTGCGGTCAAATAATTAACCTGATATTATTGTAGTCAAATAATTACCCTGATATTATTGTAGTCAAATAATTAACCTGATATTATTGTAGTCAAATAATTAACCTGATATTATTGTAGTCAAATAATTAACCTGATATTATTGTAGTCAAATAATTAACCTGATATTATTGTAATCAAATAATTAACCTAATATTATTGTAGTCAAATAATTAACCTAATATTATTGTAGTCAAAAAATTAACCTAATATTATTGTATTCAAATAATTAACCTAATATTATTGTATTCAAATAATTAACCTAATATTATTGCAGTCAAATAATTAACCTAATATTATTGCAGTCAAATAATTAACCTAATATTATTGCAGTCAAATAATTAACCTAATATTATTGCAGTCAAATAATTAACCTGATATTATTGCAGTCAAATAATTAACCTGATATTATTGTAGTCAAATAATTAACCTGATATTATTGTAGTCAAATAATTAACCTGATATTATTGTAGTCAAATAATTAACCTGATATTATTGTAGTCAAATAATTAACCTGATATTATTGTAGTCAAATAATTAACCTAATATTATTGTAGTCAAATAATTAACCTAATATTATTGTAGTCAAATAATTAACCTAATATTATTGTAGTCAAATAATTAACCTAATAATATTGTAGTCAAATAATTAACCTAATATTATTGTAGTCAAATAATTAACCTAATATTATTGTAGTCAAAAAATTAACCTGATATTTTTGTATTCAAAAAATTAACCTGATATTATCATTTTCATACTAAAGAGTTTAGGAGGCATGTATGTCTGTGATTGTTCCGAGACATTTTAATAAAAAAGTTCATGAGACTTAACCGCTGCTTTTCTCGCATCATCGTAACTTTGATAATTACGCATTTAATTATATTTTTATTTGTTAGTAAATTATATTTATGTAACTAAAAGCTGCGAAAACAACGAAATTTCAAAAATTAATTACTATCGTAAAATTCGACCAGAATGCATTTCGACTTCTTAAGTAACATTTTTTCAGAGGTAGGGTTGAGATGATTTGATTGAAGGGCTAATGATTTTTAATAATACAACCATACAAGGTTGGGCACGGGAAAACAGTTTCTCATTAATTCCTCGGTTACACCGTATGTTACCGTTAGTTACGAAGAACTACCAGAAAAAAGCAGAACACGAGAATATTTTACCGTTTTATATAATTTTACTCAGATCTAATGGACATTCACAAAGGGAAAATGTTGAACATGAATACATCTATTGCAGTATTCACTCGTTTTCCTTATATAGATATGTATTTTCTGAACACATTTATTTAATAACTCATTTAAGAAATAAACTGGATGAATTCAGAAATAATTAAAGAATTGCATTTACAAGAAAAATTGAAGGTGCATCTGCTGAAATATTTAGGATTATTTTATCGGCATATTTGTATGATAAATTTTATGATACTTTCAAAAGTTCAGGAGATCAATAAGTATTATAAAATGCATGAATAAAGAAACATCTATTTCATCATTTTGGATATTTCCCTGAATCTAGTCCGGTTGAGTGGGAAGGCAGTGGGACGGGAACAGTGGTTAAGTGGATAACGACACGGACTGTGGGTTCCAAGTTCGAATCCAGTCTGTTCCACAGTACTACTTTAACTTAGGGATGTTGGCAGTCTTCTCGTGGTCCTTCCCGTGAGTACCCGATGTTTTTCCAGAAAGATTTCTAACTAGAAATCATCGGGAAAACTAATGCCAACACCAGAAGCATCTGATTCACAGACGACGGGAGAGAATGAGAGAGTAAGAAAGACACTGCAGAGAGGATGTGTTGTTGCAACGAACCCAAGATGTTGCAGAACACAGGGTGCACAGAGCGAAAGACGTTACGTAAAAAAGTGCACGAACTGATTTGGTTCGGTTGTTTTGTTTTACGACATATCAACCCTCCTCGGGTTATTTAATGCCCAATCCATTCATTTTGGCAAAAGTTTGTATACTTGAAGTGTTTAGGCTCTACGTTCTTTATATGTTCACGTGTTTATTTATGGTGTTTGGTTGAGTGAAAGGGTGAACGGAGGGAGAGATCTAAGAGGGAAAGAGAAGGGGAATAGGGGAGGGTGTGAAGGAAATTGTTTTTGTTTTACATTTTCCAGAACATTATTGAGATTTGCCAAGAGAATAAACAAAATCACACCTTAATGTTAGGTGCATTCCTGGTCAGAAAGGCGATTACTTCAGACAGCCTGATCTGATGGCACCAAAGACGGAGTAAAAGACGTTGCGTAGAAGGGCGCATGGTTCAAGATTTTGAGAAGCAAAGACACCGATTTCCAGGTTTTGCGAAGCAGAAAGCTATGGTTCTAAATATCTACTGGAAAAAGATTTCTTTTCGTAGAGCGAAAGGAAGGCGAGATAGGCAACCTTATTTGATGAACCAAATTATCCGATGTTCTGAAAATAGTCGCTAACTAATACTTAAGCAAAAAGAAAAACATATACACCTATCTATATCAATTAATCAATAAATTTGTAAAGATGATTTATTTTTGTTACGACTTGAGTAAAAACATTAATATTAATAACTCATAATCAGAGTTAATCGATATATTGATTCTAGCTAAAATCAGGAAAATGATCGAATTTTGTTTTTGGCGTTTAGTTTTTTTTTTAAATTAGAGAACCTAGCAGACCAGGATTATACTTAAATGGTCTACAATAAGTAATATTTTACTCAGCAATGCTGGTTTTTATTCATTTGATCAAATAATTAGCATTCTCTTTTGTATCAACTTTTTTATATATTGGTCTTTCTGATTTGGTCACTTGGCCAAAGTTGTTTTTTTTTTAGAATAATGATGCAACTACCTGAACTATTTTGAATATAAAGTGAAGACTTCTTGTTCGGATCGCTCCCTGGCTTCTTTGCTAAACACACATTGTCGTTATTAATTGCAATTAATTGACACGGGTGATCATGCTAAACAACGTTTTTTTTTATTTATATTTTGTAACATTGTCGGCTTTTGAGAATGGGGAATAGACAGTATACTATCGAGGTAGCTACATTTTAATACACAGATCACTTGGGGGTCCATTCTAAAACTCTCGCTAAATGTTGTTGACCACTAAACGTGATTCAAATGTCGTTTACTTCTTTTCCTCTCTTCTAAAAATATTTCAAGTTAAAATTATTGAACTTCGCATCCACAGTATCCCTATGAGTATATGTCATGTGATGGATCAAAGTCATTCATTTTCGATGTCACATTTGACTGATATTTACGAAATTGCTTGTTTGAATATTATTTTCATTTTCCGAGTGATGATAAAATAGTGTAACCTTATATCAAGGTATATTTATTTAATAATAGCGGAGACAAACTATACTAGATGTACGTAACCGATGTTTTGAGGAGTTTTTAACATTCATTTTTGGTTCGTTTTTGTACACATTCATTTTTGGTTCGTTTTTTTTAACACATTCATTTTTGGTTCGTTTTTTTAACATTAATTTCTGTTTCGTTTTTTTTTAACATTAATTTCTGTTTCGTTTTTTTTTAACATTAATTTCTGTTTCGTTTTTTTTAACATTAATTTTTGTTTCGTTTTTTTAACATTCATTTTTGTTTTGTTTTTTTTTACACATTCATTTTTGGTTCGTTTTTTTTACACATTCATTTTTGGTCCGTTTTTTTTACACATTCAATTTTGGTTCGTTTTTTTTACACATTCATTTTTGGTTCGTTTTTTTTTAACATTAATTTTTGTTTCATTTTTTTTTAACATTAATTTTTGTCTCGTGTTTTACATACATTCACTTTTTTAGTTTTTTAACTATGCCGTTTTTATCGACCAGAATCACTTACTGTTGCGTGTGTTTTAATCTTATATTAATCGTTGAAACTAAAATGATGCAATTATATCGTGACACTTTGAAATAAGAAATCATTTAATAGACCAGCTTAATTTAACCGACGTTATTCCGAGGTTCGTTTACTTTCGTTCTTCATCATTTTCTGTTTTCTTTATTCAGTTTAATATTTTTAACTAGATTATTATTAAGTTATTCAATTCGATTATTACAGTTAATTTTTTATTATTTCAGTCTTTTTTGTTCATTTAATTATGATTAACCAAAGTAAACCCAGACGACTTTCTATTCGGCTGTTTAAAGGCTTTAACTAAATTTACAAACTTCAGTCAGTCACACTTATTGTTTTTGGTCAACTATTTCTTAATAGCTTAAACAGAATTGACTCAAAAAAAGAGTTGATGCTTCTAATTTCGAAATTATATATTTGTTTTAAATCGGATTTTTTTAAAGTTCGTTTTTCTACTTAACGCTGGTAAACCTTTATGCTTCAAGAAATAACCGAGTGATAGTAAATATAAATGCGTAAATAACACAGAGGCGCCCCCTCCCCGATGCCCATATTTGGAATTAGACAAACTTTCCGAATAATAAGATTAGAATGCTCGTGAATTGTGATATTTATATACTGTTACAAAAATTGTTTCATGTAAAATATTTATTTTGTGTTATAGTTTAATACAATAATAGTGGATTTATTTTTTAATACAATAATAGTAGGTTTATTTTTTAATACAATAATAGTGGGTTTATTTTTTAATACAATAATAGTGGGTTTATTTTTTAATACAATAATAGTGGGTTTATTTTTTAATACAATAATAGTGGGTTTATTTTTTAATACAATAATAGTGGGTTTATTTTTTAATACAATAATAGTGGGTTTATTTTTTAATACAATAATAGTGGGTTTATTTTTTAATACAATAATAGTGGGTTTATTTTTTAATACAATAATAGTGGGTTTATTTTTTAATACAATAATAGTGGGTTTATTTTTTAATACAATAATAGTGGGTTTATTTTTTAATACAATAATAGTGGGTTTATTTTTTAATACAATAATAGTGCGTTTATTTTTTAATACAATAATAGTGGGTTTATTTTTTAATACAATAATAGTGGGTTTATTTTTTAATACAATAATAGTGGGTTTATTTTTTAATACAATAATAGTGGGTTTATTTTTTAATACAATAATAGTGGGTTTATTTTTTAATACAATAATAGTGGGTTTATTTTTTAATAAAATAATAGTGGGTTTATTTTTTAATACAATAATAGTGGGTTTATTTTTTAATACAATAATAGTGGGTTTATTTTTTAATACAATAATAGTGGGTTTATTTTTTAATACAATAATAGTTGGTTTATTTTTTAATACAATAATCGTGGGTTTATTTTTTAATACAATAATATTGGGTTTATTTTTTAATACAATAATATTGAGTTTATTTTTTAATACAATAATACAAGAAAATGTGACGTAGTATTACTGTATTCCGAAATGCTATGTAATAGTATAGTCCTCGAACATGTTATTTATTAGTATATTATAAAATTATGTGATATTTTTAAAATGTTATGTAATAATACAGTCTAAAATGTTATGACTATTATGTAATGAAATGTTATGTAATACTGAAATCTTATATAATAGTATGTTCTAAAATGCTGTTTGATAGTAAATTCTAAAATAGTATGTAATAGTATATTGTGAAATGTTATGGTATACCCTAAAATGTTACATAATAGTATATGCTAGAATGTGATGTAACAATACATGCTAAAATGTTATGCAATGTTGTATAAACTTGTCTGCACTATTGTTGTTTGCATAATTTTATGCAATTTTTATTTATTAAAAATATCATGCAATAGTGTATCAGAAATATTACCTTTTTCTTATTCTTAAAAAGAAACTAATACTACTACTACTACTACTACTACTATATCTACTACTACTACTTCTACTTTGTGAGTATTGTTGTAAACATTGACTCCGCTTAGCTTGTAATGTCTTTAACATGTATCTCGCTGAAGCGTGTATATATTAAACCGGTATAGAAGATTATGTAACCGGTAAATGTGTAGATTAGGATACTGTTACGATTTTTCGAAAATGCTTCATAGAATGTTTAATAGGCGATACAAAATTATTTTTTTATAGATTGTGCTTGACCTTTTCGAGTTAAAATCAATTCAGTATTACACATTAAATCTGAAGAAAAACACTTTTTTTAAATTAGTAAATATTCTAGTATTATCGGCTTATTTCTTAGAGTACGACAGGTTTCATAGGATTGATGTGATTAGCTAAAAGCCGGAATAAGAAGTATTTAAAAGTTTTCGTCAGATTTCATGCGTTATATCAAATTGATTTTAACTCCAAACGTTCAGAATGTGATAATCTTTAAAGGAATATCGCTTATATACAATTATATATCGATTTTTTTAAATATTTCAACCGTACTCTACTCAACACCTTTAGCATGTACCCTATTCAAAACAGATTATATCGGGTCAAAGATAATCACGGATAATAGTTACCGTATAATTTATTTGTGCATTTGGCAAGTTTTACTGTTCATGTCAACCGAGAATTTGTTTTTGTAAAGGAATTGGTAAATATTAAATTCGAGAACTATAGTTTGTGTTGCATTGCCCGCCACCCAAAAATATTAAAGAAGGAAAAGTATATTTAAACAATCATAGATGATTCTCGTACGATGACTACCCTACTTACACATCTTACATACAATAGAAAGTTAGGAGTTGAGACATTTTTGGGAGTTTGTTTTAATCCAGAGTGCCTCTTTTCGGGGAGCTGAATTTGCCCCACATTAAAACCCTACCTTGTGTCTAAATTTGCTTTTGTGGGGAGACAAGTAAATTAAGACAATAGCGAGAAAAAAGTGCTAAGTTTGCAGATTACGGAGATGATATAATCTTAGTTAATTATTTTTAACCAATAATAGTACATATAATCCGTTGGCCCACTTTTATTTATTAAGGTGGATTTGCGTATTGGAGTGCAATAACCGAGCGTTATGATACATCTAGGTTATGAGTTCAAGCCCCACTAGAAACCTATGATTTCGACGTTTCCTTAATTTTTAAACTACACGCCTGGCTAAGACCGACCCATTTATCTGGCAGCTTATATAAATCGAAGCCACATCAAAAGCTCGATTAATAATATCATATATACATGAAAAGAGTTGAGTTGCATTTTAAGCGTCTGATCGAAAGTTTTTTTTTACTGATGTACAAATAAACGTTATTTTTATTCTACAAATAATAGAATGTTTTTCAGATCCTCCCATGCTAAATAAATAAACGACAGTATTAGATTAAAGCCTGAGGAACAAATACAGTAATGTAATATTGTGTAAAAAAGATTATTACATAAAAGGCTATTCGGTCAAATATATCATGATAAGTTAGCTGAAAACCGAAGGCGTAATCATTTTAGACATATGCATTCTTTTAGAGATCTCAAGTGGAGCGCGTCAACAGCGTACCCTGATTACATTATTTCCACTTCACTGAAGCGAGTGCAGGCGTTGCATGATTACACAAATATGCCTGCATCTCCCTGGACTCAGAATCCGTGACGACAGATTAGATTTACCCGGCAAAAATCAATTCTGCATTGTTATGCTAACTGGAAATCATGTCTGTCACAGAAGCTGCACGAATTACACACAAAAAAAAGAAATAAAATAAAAGAACTGGATATAATAGCGTACTTCCTGAACAATTTACGACGCAGCTTGTCGTATGCAAAATCTGGTTTCATCTCCAGAGGAACACTGTTTCCAGTCATGAGCGTCGGACAATGGATTCTCGATTTCGTGACATTGGTCTGGAAAGGAGAAGGAACATATTGGTCTATTGGCGTGCACGCGAAACAAAGAATACAGTAGATTGTTTCGCTTTTCCAACTCATTTTGTTGTTATAAAAAATCAAATATAAGAATTATGTTTCGTTATTTTTTAGACGAGGATTGATACTGGGACAACTGTACTCATGGATCCGTGGCGCAACGGATAAACGTGCGAATTAATAATAAGTTCTAACTGACAGTCTTCTGGATGTTGGAGGTTCACTTTTAAAAACGAGCAATATTATGAATAGAATTAAGAATTACTCAGAACTTATATTCTCTCATGCCGGACACAACGAGAGCAAGGAACCTTCGTGGATTAAAGAATTCCGTTTGAAATTCCGTTTCAACGTTCGGCAGACGCACCTGAATGTCCGGACTTACATCGGATATAACGTGAAAAAAACATCCAAGATCGAAACAGTAGTCGGAATAATTGAAATAATACAACTCCCATAAATATCAATCTCGACACCTAAAATGCTGCTTTATTTTATAGAATAAAACATATATGAGCAAGTCTAAATTATTTAAAAACTGCAACCCAAGAGAGTATTGATTTATTCCTCTCCAGAGGTTGGGCACAAGGCCAGTTTTTATCTTACTCCAACAAGTAAGATGTGACCCAAGGTCGGGTCGGGAAAGTGGGGTTTAAAAATTGCTTGGACAGCCCCGTAGGCATTCCCGGGTAGGGGCGCCTCAGGCAGCAAGCAATAAATTTACTCCTCCCCAAACAGGGGAGGCGAAACCTGGGAGGGTGGACGTCCTAGAACTGCACAGGACGGCCCCATAAACCGGCGTAAATCAAGCCCCGAAGGCCAAGACAATACCAGTCTATGGGGTGCAGTATCCATCGGAACAGATACTACACTTTGATCTTAGCCAAAAGGCCAACAGTAAATATAAATCTAGGCACGACCACTTCCTTCCAAATTGGGCTGAATTATTGACTGTCGACCGAGACGCTCTTATTGTTGATAAAATATCAAAGGATGAATACATGTTATGTTCGCTTTGGAATACAATCTTATTTTGTGTAACTGGATTAGCCACATTAAAAACCGTACCTATGCGTTATTTAATCCTTGTGGGAAGCCAGTCTATCCTAGAATACCCAGTTCTGATAGATAACTATTTAGATGGCGTCAACCTGTTTATCCTGAGTATTTAGGATGTACCAGCTAACTTTCAGATATGTAATAACTACACACGCTCGGTTAATTTATTAGGCGTTGAGGTTTAGGAACTTAATAGACGTCAGGAAGAGAAGATAACAGAAGAGATTATTGTTAAGTGATGGTTCCTCCAACCCTATGGATGGGATAAAGAAATGCGATCGTCTTATGTGTCTACGGCTATTCATTACGATTGTATCCGTACATAAACTAAATATAACATCTACTTTTATTTTAAACGGTATATCTCGAAATTATCTACGATTATTTTTTAGATTTTTTTTGTTTTTTTGTACGATAATATTCTGCAGACCTATGGTCTGTAAACAGTAGTTTCTATTGATATCACAGGTAAGTCTCCGACATATACTAATAGTCGGGGGTCAGAAAATACCTAGGAGCATCGTTAACGTTAGAGTGATTCCACACTCGTCAAAGCACCACACTTTATGTCTCACCAGTTGTTTGTCATACAATGGCGACAGGAGGGAGCTTGAGTTTATGATAGAGTTTGGATGCAGGGTAGGTAGACAAAGATAGACACGTTCACTTTAGAAGAAAACTAATATTGTCCCAGGTTTTTTTGAGACGATTCAATCTTCTACGTGTTGAAACTTATCTTTATCCCATAGATTAGACCCTGGCAGGTACTACCACTCTATGGGAGAGTGGACCTAAGATGAATGGTAACTTAGGAGGACTTATACACTTCCCAAAGCTCCCAAATTTTTAACTCTCCACCAGAAGGTAATACACAGTGTATACAGTACAGCAGAAACTTGCAGCGGACAACCCAACAGAACACGATGAACACGGTAGTATTGCCCTCACATCCTTGGTAATATAAAAATAGCCATTTAATCACATTATCATCAACTTTGTCTAAAAAAAACTCTGAAGCGCTTAATTTGGTTAGAGACGCAGTTTAGTAAAAGGGGTTAAAAATACTCACCATAATTTATGCTTCGAAATCTGATAAGAAATCGATTGTAAATGATACATTATAAACACATATTGCGACTGTGTTTTTCTCTTTTCGAAACAAGAACAGTTTTAACTTAAATCTCTTGTAAGTAAGGCTTTTATTAATTACATAAAAGGATTAAAACCATTCATGTAATAATGTTCATATATATATATATATATATATATATATATATATATATATATATATATATATATATATATACATCGTTTTACTTTTATATATGTACCCGCATACACTCAGACAGATAATTGTAAACAATTCCGCGATGCGTTCCATAGTATCGTTTACTCTGTATTTGTCCAGCCTCTCCGTACACAGGCTTAGACAGCATTTACAAAATAGGTCATGATTGACGTGGGTATATTTTGCAAAACTCATTTAGTGACGGGATTAAAAACCAAAAACACGATGTATACACCAGTAAATAAAATATGGGTTGAGTTCGAAATTAATGAATATTAATGACCACGGTAAAATGAAAGTGATGAATATTGGATAGTACACAAGAGTACCCATTTTGAGGGGTGTTGATTTTTTACACCTATTTCAAAAGAGACCTACTGTAGAACCCAGCACTGGCAAAACATTAGAACTAATCAACTTGTTATGCTCTTTAAAAGCATTGTTCAAGGGATATTTCGATCAGACTCTTTTAAACAGCGACTTGACAGATTTATTCTGTTCCATTGTGAAATGAAAGATAATAAATCTTGTGTTCATGACCAAGAAAGAGATCAGGGCGTCATACAACTTTAAAGGAAAAGGTTGAAGATGATTCAGATTCCTTTTCGCGTTGTCCTTGCGAATCAATCAGGAGAGCCTGCCGCGAACCACAGCTGTCACCGACAACTGTTTAACGCATTGTTAAGATACTTATGCAAAATATAAGTCTTGAGTATAATCAAATTGCGTATTAATTATCTCAACCGTCTCTGATTTATAAGTTATTGGGTAACTGACAGACACTTCTAGAACACCTATGTATACCGTGTCTAGAGAATAGTCTATGAAAGCAAATATTTATTATTTACTAAGCTTTCTACTTCATGGAATCATTTTTTGTTTTCATGAACATAGTTTCTTTCCAATAAATTTTTATCCGTGGAACACATTACCACGGTACTGTTTCCCTGATGATAACATCTGTCCTCGTCAATATCTACAAATACTTGTCGTGCCGTTCACTTTAGTATAATTGATTACGTGTACGTACATCCAAAATGAAAAAAAATGTAATTTAAGCTTTGGTTGTTTTGTTTTACAGCATACCAACCTTTTGGGGTTATTTAATGCCGAATCCTGTCATTTTTGTAAAGGTTTTATGCTTCAAGTACTTTATATCTTAAAATATTTATTCATGGTGTTTGGTTTTAATGTACGGCATATACCCCATTTTGGATTATTTAATTCCGTATCCGGTCCTTTTAGTAAATGTTTACTGCTTCAAGCTCCTTATATCTTAAAATATTCATTCATGCTGTTAGCTTTGATTATTTTGTATTATTAAATTTATTTCCTAGGCATTAACATTTTGAAATGTGTGCGTGCATTACACGTTATAATAGATGATTTATTCATTAGATGGATCATTATTTCTTCATGTGTATCCATCAATGGTGCGGTTGAAGTTATCCAAACTGGCTGTAGTTAACATACCTTAGATATCACTTTTCGAAAGAATGTCCATAATTTTTGAAAACACTATCCAAATTCCAACAACTATTTTTATTACTATTGTGGTCACCACTTATCAGGGACAAAAGCTACTTGAGGGTTAATGAGACAGGAATATTTCTAAGTCGAAAGATGGAAAACACTTTAGAAGTAATAATATTAATCGATCGTATAGATAGCTGTGGACTACTTGTGGGGCTGTCCATAGCAAGAAATTGTTGACATTGGATTCAAAGGCGATCAAGTTGTAATCAAATGAAAAACACATTCCAGCAGTAATGGACTATCATACACCAATTATATTAATCATAAGGCACAGTTATTAGGGAGTTACTGACCCACATGGCTACGATAATCAGTTATTCCCAGATGCAAATTATTAAATTGTGGATGCTGATATCGATCCTGAACCAGTTTTCGTGAGGTTCGACTCGGAAGCGTTCGACTGTCCTACGCAAACGCTCGAGAGTTGACGAGCCGAGCTAATCAATGCGTACAATTTATATCAACATTTCTGCAACTCAAAATCATTACGGGGATGCGTGTTAGGGTTAATTTATAGCGTCATGTTTTTGTTTTTTTAATTTGTTACGCACGGCTAACAACTTAGCGAATTTACTGGGGACATTTTTACTCCGACTCTGAATAAAATGGTGTGTGCAATTAATCTTAGAAAAGAAGCGTTCACAAGTATTGAGCTTCGTCATGAAATAGTATGAAAGGGTTTATTCGCCGTTAAGAAATAGATCACATTCGCCAGTATCATATACTGATCATAAATGATTAGATTGTCGATATAAAACCATCATACGGGTCGTATAAGGTCGAATGTAATTAGAAACTACACATTCTAAAGTGTAAGTATTATAATGCGTACTTTCAAACGTTTTCCGAGAAAAAAATCTTACGAGCGACATTTAAAAAGAAATCTGAATAAAAAGACATGCGCACTTTCGTTTGTATGTATGTCATCCTCGTTCACACCATTAAAAAAAAATGACATCATCCTATCGCAAAAGTATTTAAATTAGTAATTAAAAGCTTCTAGTATCAAAAGTTAGGATTGTTTCGATTTTGAAATGAATTGTTTCTAAATCGAATAGTACGTAATAAATAGTATTCTGTCGTCGTTGGTAAATAAAAAGTGACATTTGTTATTTTTTTATTATATGCTATTTCGCTGGCAATTCGTACTATTTTTATAAGATTAAATACGTACAGACTTGTTTATTAATCTAATAAAAGAATATACACGTTGTCCTACGGTAGGAAAAAGCAAGGGATGGGAGTCAAGCAACCTTGGAATTTTCACAGGATCCGGTTAGCTTTATTTATATTGAAGTCGCTCGAGGAGAGGCATGAAATAACTTGACGTAAACAGATTAAGAAAGACGACATATAGTTAACGTAAAGACAAGATATGCGCATTGATCTTAGTTTTGAAAAGACGAAGGCTATATGTAGGAGGAAAACAGTCAGCGATAAGAGTGTTCCACAAGTCTAGAGGTTTTAGAAATAAAGTACCGGAATAGGAAGCTGTATTATAACGTGGTGCCTGAACAGCGAATGGATGAAGTCCAATAGAGAAACGAGTTGGAACCAAAGGAAGATGGAGATATATAAAACAATTCGGAAAAACGCATGTCATAATCTCACTGTAATAGTAGTATTTAAGTATTACGCAATGTTAATGAAACAAATGTATATAAAAAAAACATTTTAATGCATTGTTTTTAGAGTGATTTGTATACTTTTTGCGTCTTAGGGTTTACATTAAAGAAGGAACAATTAACCATGCATACTTATTCGTAAGTACTTGTAGATAAATACTTACTCGGTTATTACGATATAAGTAAAGCGATCGATTCTTTTTTAACTTAACCGTAGACGTGTCCCTTTTCTTCCTGAGATTCTTATGAATGGATTATGGATTCTTATGGACGGCTGAAACTTCTTGGTCTTTCTCTCTCATCAAATATTTCTTGGAGTTCACACATTAGATTCATTGCTCTTTCTGCTTCTCGTAAAATCGCTTCTCTCTATCGCTACAAAAACTTTCTCACACCTAAGGCTATTCTCTATCTCTACAAATCAACAATCATACCATGTATGGAGTACTGTTGTCATATTTAGGATGGTGAATCTCTCTCCGATTTGAGGGTTCTTTATAAGGTGCAGAAACGTATCTGTAATTTGATTGGTCCTACCCATACTTTTTCTCTACACCCTTTATATCGGTCTGTTCTATAAATACTATTATGACATGTGTTCTTCCGAATTATCTGATCTATTCCCCGATTCTTTTTTTCCAGCTCGTTTGACTCGTTGATCTAGTGGTCTTCATCAGTTCGCTGTTTTGATACCTCATTGTAATACAGCTTCATATTCCAGTAGCTTCTGTCTAAAAAACCGCAGGCTTGTTGAACCCTCTTTTTTCTGACTGTTTTCCTCCTATCTATAATCTTGGTCTTTTCAAGACTAAGGTCGATAGGCATCTACTGTCTTTGCGATAGTCAGATATGTCATTGTTAGCTCCTTACATCAAGTGGCTTCATGCCTTGTCTGGAGAGATTTCTAGAAAAAGAATGTTTATGCGTTAACTAATCTCACTGGATATGGTACTCTTCTCGCGTGCACATGAATATTATATATATATATATATATATATATATATATATATATATATATATGTATATTCCAACCGTGTGATTGCACCTAATCTCCGTCGGTTGCACACAACCACTATATCTCCCCGCATGTGCTGGTGTTACTGGTGTTTCAATTCACACCCTTCGGGTATAAGCGAGCGTCTATTTCTGAAAATGCCTCGAAGCGATGAGGAAGCAGCGTGCCAATATTTAATTAGGCGGCATATGCAAACGAATGGGTCGTCCTCCTCAGGTGGGGAATTGGATGATTTGTTAGTAAGTGCTGAATCCAAAGCAATCAACACCGACGTTATTAGGCAGTGATTGGAAGAAGGAATAGACTGATTATTAACGATTTATTTCCCCGGCTGATGCCACGCTGCGACAGAATTTGACTATCAGTCTATTAATCTTAATCTCTTCGGATCTAACTGCTTATTTATCTCAATTTGTCGTCTATCTGGATTGCTTCAGATGTACTGCTGCATCTATTTGAACTCTGGAAACTATATTAAAGTACCATTCGGATAATTACGTTTTAATTTTCATCAGTAGCGTTCGCTTTTCGAACGAGATTGAAGGCGCTAAGTGTTAAACGCGGAATATCACGGAGGGTGTTAAGGGAAATAACATACCAATATAAAAAAAAGATAAGAAGCGTGTATGTAAAGTATAGGATTAATATGGCAAATCTCCACGTTAGTTTAAACATTAGGTACGTAGATTTTCCAATTAGAATTCGAGTAAGGTTACGTGTCACGGCTGTAACGCGACCGGTACAGAAAGCAGGTAAGGTGATGTGGCAAATTAGGGAGAGAGGAGCAGTCTCTTTTGTCTGAACTATTTGAGAGGGCAGTCGGGCTTTTAAGTAGTTGTTCCCCCCCCCCCTTCTATAGTGGAGAAGGTGGAAATGGTTTTATGTGTATACATGTGTACTCTGAGAAACTAAGAAAGCCCTGAAGAGATTTTAAGAAGCGAATTTTATTTGAAGGTATTTATTTTTTGATTACGTTCGTTAAAGCGGTTATTGAGATACGACAGCAACGGAAAAGGGAGAGCTGGAAACGGTTACTGCCATTTCACTACAAAAAATATGGCAAAACTGAGTCTGCCAACAGGTGGCGCATCACAGAGATCAAAAAAGAATGCAACTGTGGCGATCAAATAATACACCAGTTATGGAACCCCAAGAGCATAACGCCCAGCAGATAGTAAATGGTATTGAAAAATGCAACCTTTACATCGCTCTAAGATGGCCGGTAATTATCTTCAATCCCCCAAAGATACCTGGAAACAACACTGGTTAAAAAAGAAAATTAGATATAAATCCGCAATTTGACAGCCTCTTATTATGGTTTTACATATATAATTCAATGATTGTTTGTTTGTTATAGAAATCGATACGTTAACAGTTAGAACACACAGCAGTTTCAATAAGAGTTATACTTTTCAACGAAATCTAAAGGCAACATTAACATTTTCCTTTGATTACATGTAGTATCACTAGGAGCAATTATCGGTTAGTTCCATAGAATAACCGAAATATATTATAGCGTAAAATAAATTCATATTTTAAATAGATTTTCTTCGTTTCCTGACACGAAAATACAACTAAAAATGTCTGAATGAGGAATATATTTACTAAAAAATTCACCCATGTAAATAGTATTTTTTTTTAAATTAAAAATTGTTAAATAATAAATATATAACAGATAAGTACAAATATGATCGTTTTGATGCATTTAAGTCGTTTGTAGTTCTACAGCTTCAGGATCATTTTTTATTCACATAAGACATCGAATGTTTGCATTTCTTTTATATTTTAATCATAAATTACTTAAGTAGGAATAGTTTTACTCGTTTAAATAAGAATTCGAACAAGTTCATGTGTTTGTATTTTATTACGTAATACTGAACTTGTTCTAGTGATAATAAGTCGACTGATGCTGTTGTAGTTCACACAAATAGCATTGCGAAAGGAAGGATGAAGATCATCCGACGTAATGGGAAATGCAAACGGAAAAACCTAAAGGATGTTTTTTTATATATTCATCAACGTTTCGTCTTTATTTGTAAGACTTCCTCAGGATGATAATTTTAAGAAAAATGTCATGCAAGTACGTGAAAATATTGGGTTGACATGATGGGTAGGTAGATGGCTACTACTTTTTCTCATCAACCCATCATGTAAATCCAATATTTTCACGTACTTGCATGACAGTTTTCTTAAAATTATCATCTTGAGGAAGTCTTACAAATACAGACGAAACGTTGATGAATATATAAAAAAACATCCTTTTTTAGTTTTTCCTTTTTCATTTCCCATAGCATTTCGTTTGTGGTCAAGTTAAAACTTTGAACGCGCTTATTTGCTGTTCTATTTTTTGGAGTAATACTGCCCTCGTGATGATTACATTTAGAAATTGACTTTTACTGTTGAAATTAAATTCAAACGACCAGCAGGATTTCTTCAAGATTAAGCCTTTACATAGTTTTCATTAAATGTCATTTGCGATAATGCCAGTGAGATGTCTACTTAGCTTCAGCTATACTTTTGTTATAAGGTGTACCTTACGGACTACATACACTTAGAACTACCGGGAGTTTATGCCTCCCTGTGTTGAAACAACCTCAGTCTAATATTGGCAGTCAGACGATCAACCACCCTCTTTTTTATAAGCTGTATTTATACTTGCTTAAATATACTTTGTTTCACTTAATTCAGAGTTCGTGTTTTCTTTTCGTTAACAACAATTTTACTCGCAATATTTTCAGTAAGAAATTGTTTTTATTGTGTCATGCACACCAAACACCGGGAACACCGAGTTTAGTTCTAATAAATAAATATTCTTCTGATCTCATAACTTCAGCCGGGTAAGATTTAATAAAATTTAAGCGACGAAAAAACATGTAGTCAAAAGTTGTATTTGGTGACAATTTCTGAAAATACTTTGCTAAAAATAATCCAAACTCTTTATCACATACACCAATACATGTAATCTACTCAATTCTATGAAATCGATATATCCAATCCATAACAAAAGAGTAGTTTGTGTCTCCAATAGTAACAATTCTGTCTTACCTCATGTTAGCTACATTACTTGCATCGTTTAACTTTTTAAATAATTTAGCTAATTGAAAATCATTTCGTATTATTTAAATTATTCTGACTATTGTCCTCATCATTATTGGTCCACCGATTTATAAAATCGGGGGACCTATGCCTTGAGGCATTTCCGTCCGTCCGTCCGTCCGTCCGTCCGTCCGGATTTTTCTCCGCAACCATCCATCGAATTTCTCTGGATTTTTGCATGAATTTGTAACTTTGGTCAGGTTAAAAGGTGACATTCTCCGATTTTTGAAAAAAAATCTGGTTAGCACTCCAGGGGGTCAAAAGCCCCCGAAATAGCAAAAAATGACATTTTTTTGCCCCATAACTTTTGATCCATCCATTCAATTTCTCTGAAAATTGGCCAAAATGTGGAGGCAATTGTTCCTGACAGAAAATAGGTATCGCTGACCTTGGAAAAAATCTGGTTCACGCCCCCAGGGGGTCAAAAGCCCTCACAATGGCAAAAATTACCCTTTTCTCCCATAACGTTTGATCCATCACATCAATTTTTCTGAAACTTATCCAAAATGTAGAGGCAACTGTTCTGGATATAAAATGAGCATCCTTGACCTCAGAAATGTTCTGGTTCGCGCCCCCAGGGGGTAAAAGGGGGTCGGGTCAAAAATGCCCAAATGTATTGCATTGAACACTCGCCACATCGAGTCACATACAGAGGGGGACCACGCACGCGCGGGTTGTTACTATTATTTTTAAAACAGTTCAGCCGATGTAATCTCCGGCCTACTTCGGGTACATATTTCCGAACTTGAAAACCTTTATGCCCAACATGCGACCCTATACGGAATTTCTAACTAACTCCTTTACTTCATCTACGCGGTAGATTGTTCCCGTCCTGTCAGCTTAATTAATTAATTACTATGTTATTCTCAGCATATTATCGCCTGCACTAAGTATCGAAAATTCAACTTTCAGAAGATTCCTAGTAAGAAGTGATTGTTTATCAACGCATATATCAATAGCAATCCAAATTATACAAACAATCAATCATCTTAACAATCAAAACTGATTGATAATCAACGCATTCATCAATAACAATCCAAATCATACAATCAATGATCTTAACAATCAAAATTGATTGTTATTCAACGCATTTAATAGCAATACAAATCATGCAAGAAACCAATCAATCATCTTAACATTCAGAAATCATTTTTTTGTAAACGGACTGAATTTACATTTTTAGCAATTATTTCATCATCGTGAAACCGTGTATAAATATAAGTTGACACACTAGACTTTCTTATATTCACTGAAAATCAATAAAAACAAAAAATACTTAGAGATTGTTATCTTGTCTTACAATGTATAGACGATTCCACAGAGTATTTCGTCTTATTTAATGGAGATTTTTCTAATTGCAATTCGCCTAATCACAGTGGAAGTAATTTTGACAGAAAATGATTAAATTGGTGCTTGCCAAAGTTGGTAAAAAGTTAAAATAAAGAATATAGAATTAGGCACACGCAACTGAGATAAACGGATGATATATGTATTAAAAACATACAGGAAATGCCTTTCGAAACTGATTGTATTTTGCGGCTTGAAACAAGATAAACCATGAAATACGGATGCCCAGATAAAAATAGACTAAATCTTGGATGTAGACAGGATGCCGATCAAATTCTAAAGGCGGGGACGGTGTTTGATTGCGTCTTCGTTCATTAAACAAATCTTACAAAATAATCGTTTTTGCATCCATCCATCAAAAAAAACTTTGTAGATTAGTCTGGAATAATTGGCTTGACCTATCAAATTGGAATATTTTAGAAATACAGAAAGCTAATTTTTCGTAAATTTAACAAAGGGATATAATTATGAGGAGAACAATAAATTATAACGCTATTTGTACAGAACAAATTTGGAAATATCCAGAACGTAGAAGACATTTACAAGATCAGAAACATAATATATTTTACACTTGCATTTTTGTATTTTTTTAATTCATAATATAGCACGTGTCACATGTTAAGTAAACTAGTGTATTTTTACTATGTATAAATATTATTTACAATATATATATATATATATATATATATATAGATATACACACACACGCTAATATATATATATATATATATATATATATATATATATATATATATATATATATATAGGGAAGAATTCAATGCTTACTAGACACTGCCGTGGAGGGTCTAAGGTCTCTCTGTACAGGAGTTTGTCAGGAAAACCTGCCATTAGGATCCCCCCTTACAAGTAAACCCTGACGTTAGACAAGTAAAATATTAATGGAATATTCGAATATCTATATCCTATAGAGATCAAGTGTAAACCGCAGGAAGTGAAGCCTTGATTTCTGAGAACTTTGACTCAAGTAAAATATAACAAAAGTGATTATATATATATATATATATATATGGGAAATGAAAAAGGAAAAAACAAAAACAATGTGTTTTAATATATTCATCAACGTTTCGTCTTTATTTTTAAGACTTACTCAGGATGATAATTTTAAGAGAAATGTCATGCGCACCCAGTAGTGGCTACTACTTTTTCTCTTCAACCCATCAGGTCCACCCAATATTTTCACGTACTTGCATTACATTTCTCTTAAAATTATCATCCTGAGGAAGTCTTACAAATAAAGATGAAACTTTGATGGATTATAAAAAAACATCCTTTTGGGGATTTCCTTTTTCATTTCCTATGACGTCGGATTACCTTCATCCTTCCTTTCTCTCATACATATATATATATATATATATATATATATATATTAGTAGTTCATGTATCCATATAAAATATTATAAGGAGATATAATTTTTTATGTATCAGTTTTCAGTATTTACTTCAACAGTGCTCGATACGTAAGTAGAGCTAGGTAGTAAACAATGAAAATATATATGGCAATCAAGCTACACAGAGGATCCCGTGTTTCATCCCCGGGGGGAATCGTCAGGCTAAATGCCCGAATGCTTAAATGGCATTTAGCCTGACGATTCCCCCCCCCCCGGGGATGAAACACGGGAGCCTCTGTGTAGCTTGATTGCCATATATATTTTCATTGCTTACTATATATATATATATATACACACACATTATATATATTTAGAACTCGTTCAGATGTGATATAATGAAATACATTATCAAATTGACTATTAAATCGACTTAATAAATACCGTTACCTTAATTTAAAAAAAAAAACGCATAAAATAAGAAATTATATGTTGACACCTGCATCACATGTAAACTGCACACTGCACTTACATTTATTAAGTTACAAAATATACGAAACGGGTCATCTATTTATTAACTAAGGTTGCGGAGGAACCGGCTGAGATATTCCTGGTTAAATCAGAATTCTAATATAATCGATAAATATCGAACAGAATGGCATTGCTATCAAGTTATCTCGAAAACTCATCTAAAAACAAGCAATTTTTTTACTGAATCATTTACCGCTCGGTTTCTGTCATGAAAATCAGCATGATAGAACTTATCTATTATACAATACGACTGCCGAGTTATCACGTTTGATATTTTACAGATATTTCCTATATATTTACTTTCAGAAACAACAGAAGAAACTATTCCGTAGTGTTGGGATTGAGTTATATTTGCAAAAAAATCAATCATAAATTTTAAAAAATAACCAAATTCTAACTCTTTTTGCAGTATGTAAAAGCGGTTGTAGACGACAATATATGAGTATACACTTCTATTTGAAAATTAAATTATTTCAGATTTGTATTAAATATAATCCACAATTATTAGTTATTTGTTAAGCAACATTCTCTTAATTTAAAATTCTTATTTAAAACGTTTTAAGCTTAAGTCTTAAATTTTAGACATTTTTCTAGAATCAAACTGATGTAATTAATTTTTTATTTTAATTTGGTATGAAGATTATAGACATAATATTTAGTAGCATTATATATTGAATGTAATCTTTTTAAAGGGATATAAGATTTGTGCAAAATCTTACTCGCCCAGTGACGGGTATCATACTAGTTATGGTATACCGGATTATGGGGTGACTTTGTGCCAGAGCCTAAACATGTTTAGAAATATAAACACAATTGTAATCTGGGGTAAGTTATACATGTAGTTATACATGTGTGACATTTCCTCGTAGTTTATGTCCATATTTATGTTCTTATATTAAGTTAAATTTAAATAAACGCTTAGTTACACGTTTCTAGTAAAGCAAAGTTAAAATTATTGTATTCTGTGGCCATAGACAACACCCCAATGCAAGTATTACTTTAGTTACAATAGAGCTAGTATAGTGTGGCCAAAGCCACACCATGGCGACACATTACGACATCCCAATGCAAGTATTACTGTAGTTACAATAGAGCTAGTATAGTGTGGCCAAAGCCACACCATGGCGACACATTACGACCCCCCAATGCAAGTATAACTTTAGTTACAATAGAGCTAGTATAGTGTTGCCAAAGCCACTCCATGGCGACACATTACGACACCCCAATGCAAGTATTACTGTAGTTACAATAGAGCTAGTATAGTGTGGCCAAAGCCACACCATGGCGACACATGACGACACCGCAATGCAAGTATTACTGTAGTTAAAATAGAACTAGTATAGTGTGGCCAAAGCCACACCATGGCGATACATTACGACACCCCAATGCAAGTATTACTTTAGTTACAATAGAGCTAGTATTGTGTGGCCAAAGTCACCCCATGGCGACACCCCAATGCAAGTATTACTTTAGTTACAATAGAGCTAGTATTGTGTGGCCAAAGTCACCCCATGGCGACACATGAAGACACCCCAATGCAAGTATTACTTTCGTTACAATAGAGCTGGTATAGTCTGGCTAAAGTCACACCATGGCGACACATGACGACACTCCAATGCAAGTATTACTTTAGTTACAATAGAGCTGGTATAGTGTGGCCAAAGTCAGACCCTGGCACGGTTACTTTGGCAACCCCTAATTATGGCTTCTCTACCCTCAGATTGTAATAATCTGGTTCCAAATTCCACCTAAACTGATAGTTAACCATGGCCCCCCTAGAATACAATACAAAAATAATGAAAACTTACCAAATATTTACTTGAATTTAACAAATATATTTCAAAAGTTGACTAAAGTCACCCCGTATTACGGTAATGATTAATTTCAAAACTTTTTTCAATTTCGATCCGACACAGTTTATTATATTTCTTTGTCATGTTGATTAGGTGTGATTGCATCTATTTCCTGTTGTGTCCCATGGGGAATGCAGAACGCCGCATTGTCGACGAAATTATAATCTCCATTTTCAGATGCATTATTTGGAGTCTGAACAACAAATCTGTCTCCTCTTTATATACCTCATATCGGCGGTTACAACGGAAACAAAACGAAATAGCCATTGTTGAAGTTTTCTTTTGAATATAAGTATTTTGCCGAACGATAACGAAGATTTCATTTCGCGCTTCATCTCTTCATGTTATTGAAATTGTTCTTTTTAGGGAAGAGTCTTTCAGCGGAAATATGAATACCGTTTTCGCAAACATACAGAAGAATTTCAGGGGGATTGACAATGATATTTCAGACAACAGACTTTTGTAATTTAACACAATAGTGGCTTATGAATGTAATACATTTTTGACACAGTAAATCTACATTTTAAAGTTATTATAAAGAAACGAATAGTTTGGCTATGTTCTTGTTTCTTTTTTGCAGTTAACGGACACTTTACTTTGGAAGAAAATTAATTTTATCATAACTGTAATATTGCGGTTGATAGTATTCGATACAAAGGTTACTCGCCGTCTTATTCGGCGACAGAAACAGCTGTATGACTCTAGTTTGCACATAGGTAGTTGCTCAATAGGAAATGGTATCCTATGAGTAGTGAGATAATCGTGGATGTAGAATTAAATTGATAATCATCGGGTCCACTAATTTGTAAGTAAATATTGCTTTACACAATCAGGAATTCTCTGGATAGACTATCAAATACAAGGAGCCAATTCGAAATAATAATAGACTTCTTCATCTGAGCATGATGGAACATCCTAGTCTTCTTATAAACCGACTTCCTAGTTTTCTTTTCAGTTCATTATTTGTAGCTTAACTGGACAGACACTTGAGCACTGACCTCGTAAGTAATGTGTAAATATGTCGTTCTTTTCTTGTTGTCTTTGTGGGTTGTATAACAGAATCAATTACAATGGAAAGAAAATTGCTCAATAATGTGCTCTTGTATTTTATTTCCACAACGTAGAGGGAGTGCATTTTCCCGAGCAATCTAAATACGATTACGGATGTCGAAGTTACGGAAAGCGCGTCCGATCACATTGATGCCGAACTCCCAAGATGGCGGTAATTCTTTAGCTTCCCTGTGGCGTAACCCTCGAATGGCGCAACTACCTGGGAACATATCCAACAGTTGATTTCTAACGCAATATTAAATCTTATAGGTTAAACTAACTTAAAAGGAAACCTGTTCTTTTTTTCTCCATTTATTTACAAACTGAACATCTAATCTCATCACATTACATGCACTTTTACTAGATTTGACAGAAACGATGCAAAGAAATAACGTGTGTCTCTTTGTGTTGTTACTTAAATTGACCCCACACAATTCACGTTTGCCACTGAGATGTAAATTTGAGGTCATTCCCATACGGACATTCTAATTCAGGAGTTCAAAAGTGAGATATTTGATTATATCATATTTAAATTTCTGCACGTTAGTGAAGTCAGAGAAATAGGGGGCATGAAAAGAGTTCCAAGTGCTAGTGATTCAAGGAAATATATTAGCGTAGAAAGCCTTCCGGCATCTGGGTACCTCTATAGTGAAGAGGACATTTTGCTGATTATCGAATTATTCAAGGGTATTTACGTCGATTTACTATTCGCGAATTTGTGTTCAGTTTATTCACTTATGTTGACAGTGTAACGCATCGAACAGAACTGTATGATATTTTACAAAGTTGGAGAATCCGTCATTTATAACTATTTTCTATCATCGCACAATAAACGAGCAACGAAGCTTTAACACCAAAGAGACACTCTTGGTCAGAAAACAAAAGTAAAAAAAAAAGAACTATTGCAACTGCAGCACACACATGCCCCGCGAAAATGATGACACATGGTAACTCTTATTTTTATATGTGCTCTTTTTTTCTCTTTCCTTGCTGTATTTCATGCATTCTCATTCCAATCAACCTTCTGAAAGAGATGCAACATCTTGACTTCGGATAAAACAAACAAATATACATATATATATATATATATATATACATATATATATATATATATATATATATATATATATATATACATACATACATATACATATATATATACAGGGTGTCTCAAAAAAATGGACTCACTCGTAGAATGACGAGAAAACCTTTATTTATGAACATAGAGAGAAATGAAATAGCTTCAATTACATCTGTCTCATGTATTCGATGCTATTTCATTTCACTCTATGTTCATAAATAAAGGTTTTCTCGTCATTCTACGAGTGAGTCCATTTTTTTGAGACACCCTGTATATATATTAGAAAAAATCTCGGGTTAGACAGCTGAATTTCCACCATTAGTCGCTTTTCTGTTAGTTGCATGGTACGCTTTCTCTATCCCCCACTCCTTTGCCCCTTTTATCCCTTTTTATCGGCTGCGGTTAAATAAGTTTACTACTCTTGGTGTTATGCCCTTTTGTTTATAATGGACTATTCCAATGTTTTAATTCTTTTTTCTGTATTACCTTCGACTATTAATATAAAGTAAGAGAGAAGAGAGTAGACAGAAATTACTAAGGGATGGTTACTTTATGAGTTACTTGCAATTCAAGACTAATTGGAAAGTTTAAAATAATTTTGTTTTACAAACACTATTTAGGCACAAAACGAAGGAAACATTAAAGCATGTATTTTGTGCGATTATATCAATTGCAATCCTTTCTCTGTGCAATTGATTAACACCTTTTCACGAATCTCATTTTTATATGGGAACTTTGTCCTACCCTTTTTTCTTCCTCACTGTCGGGAAATATCGCTTTTTTAAAACAGGTCTGCCCACGCAGGAACTTCACTGAAACCTACATAAACGTTTAGCATGCGCTTTATGACCTCTTGCAAAACACCCCGAGCCAACTAAGGTATCGCAGACGCTTTCGATCTGGTAGTGTAAATATTTATCACACGTTTTTTATAAGACATTCGGAATAACCGGTAACTCATGAATCAAGACATTCAGAATAATCTGTAAATTATTGTGCACAAAATGAATTGACGAGTGCATTATGGGGTATATATCATTAATTATATACGAGAAAGTAATCTAATCTTTATATATATATATATATATATATATATATATATATAACCTGGAAGATATTTTAGGAGTTTAAATGCGCAAAGAAATTGAAATACGAGATTTCCAAGGAGACAATAAATTAGAGTCAACATAAACCTTTCTAGACCCCCTAGGAAACGAAGATCTAATATAGTAATGAATATTAAGTTACATTATATATATATATATATATATATATATATATAGGGTGAGCTAAAAGTCGGTGGACAGTAAAAAACATTTGTCGAAGCGTAAGAGACAGACTTCAAAGCTGTGTAAATCAAGGAGGAAAATGTTTTTTACTGTCCACCTACTTTTGGCTCACCCTATATATTATATATATATATATATATATATATTAGCCTGAAGATTCCCCTGGGGATGAAACGCGGGCGCCTCTGTGTAGCTTAATTGCCATTAATATATTTTTATAGCTTATTATCTAGCTCTACTTACGTATCAAGCACTGTTGAAGTAAATACTGAAAATTGATACATAAACAATTATCTTCACATAAAATTGTATGTGGATACATGAAATACTGATATATATATATATATATATATATATTAGTAACGCTTGTCTTGTTGAAAACAGCGACACATTGTATGTTTATTTTCTGTGTGTTTTCTTGTCGCCGTACACGTTTTCGTATATGTGAATCTAGCTGATGAGGAAAATATATCAGTTGTGTGTATTTTTCTGTCAAGCGCTTTCGATCGTCGTGTAGCATATTAATTTTAAAACTACTATTACCCTGGTTGCTTTATTTAATGGGCAACTTGTGATTTTCCCAGGCATTAATGAGATTTAATACCGGCACAAATAGCTTAACTAGTTTCAATATCTAATTCTTTACTACTTGCTTTACTATTCATAATAAAAGGTCACAAATTAAATAAATATAAAAAAGAAAATAAAGAGAAAAAAGTTACACTTTCAATATAGCAACCTGTCTAACCCGAATATCATCAACGACGATCGAAAGCGCTGGGTATAAAATAAACACCGCTTAGTTCTCTTCTTCGTGATGTAAACCGGAACACACGAAAACTTGTACGGCAACAAAGAAAAAAAATATCACAAAAAGATTATCAAAAGACAAAGTTCCGCGATCTTGAATTATTAATGACTTGCTGCCGAAATATTTATATATATATATGTATATATTTTTTTAATGGATTCGTCTACACACTTTAAAATGCAGCAACCTTTTTGTAAGTAACGGATAAATTTTATTAGACAGACGAACAACACAGGTAAAGAAGACGTTTTTCTTTTTTTAATAACTAATATAAGTTAGCAAAACATTTATACGGAACAAAACTTAGGTTTAGTATACGGAACGTTTACGTTTTTGTCTTTTAAGGGAAGTGGGGTCTTATCAACTCTGCTGGGAAGCCATGAAATTAAATACTTAAATATTTTCATGGTAAAAAACTGATGATCCCTTAAATAATATTAGAAGCAAACTAGTATAATAACTGAAAAAGTTAAATTGACTTACATGAGTGATTTTCCACTGAACGACTTGGGACTTAAGGTTGTTTTAAAAAAAAAAATTAAATTTTTTTTTTAATATAGTTTTAATGGTTGAGAAACTTCCAAGACTATATATATATATATATATATATAGGTCGTCGGGGTATGTTAAAAAGAAATCAATAAAGTGCTCTATCGCAAAAGTGTGAGAACTAAAATACATACTATGTGTTACATATTTCAGAGACTACCCACGAAGACGAAGATATTTCGAGAGTCGCCGATTGATTGAATTTCAAACGGTAGCAAGTCAATGTCAATGAAACGGTGGTACGTCTCAAAAAGATTAAGCAAAGTTTTGAAATTATATATATATATATATATATATATATATATATATATAAGTGTCTCTCTATATATATATAAGTGTCTGGGGCAGCAAACTCAATATCGACTATTGCCATCACCTGTTCATTTAATTAATACGTAAGCATGGCTTTTAAACTCTCCTTCACTAAAACAATCATCATAAAAGCTCGCATTTTACGTACTCAACCTAATCGATAAAACCTTGCATTTTTGTCATATTATAAATAAATAATTATTATTTATTACCTACAAACATCGATGTTTCATGCTTACGCAATCTTCAGTGCAAGTTGGCGGGCGCGAACTCCAATCACATATCGCCACTGATTCGCAGTTAGCCGTTGGCCACCACAAATTAGCTTAGAAGTTAGGAGGAATTAAACTTTGTAAAAGCTAAGTCGGCGGGTACTTACAACAAGCAGCGAATAGTGATCACAACAACCACCAATATTTATATATACATATATAAAAGTATCTTAATTTTAATTGTTAATGTGGTGCATAGTTGGTCAGTTCAAATTAGAAAGTTGTCATCAGATTCAATAATAATGAATTCCATGAATGACATTTTATTTATGACAAGTATTTTTTTATCTCTGGATTCGAAGACGACCATGTAGTCAGAAAAGGGATAGAATGTCGTCGTAACGCGTCCAACAGATGTAACGTTATTGGGAACAAACTGTCTTTTAAATTCTGTGTAATGTGCTTCAGACACACATGTCTTTTTACTACGAAAACCGTGTACTGAAAATCCCTTTTATTGTGTAACCCTTAACAGAGGTAAGGAACATAAGACTGACATATATCGTTATATTACCTTTCTGTCCTGAATCTTGTAACGATATGATGGAGTAAAACAATTCAAGTGTCGATTACTACGTTTAAGGATCTATAACACAGCGTTAATTAATTATCTTTATTACATATTCGTTTTCGTTAGGATTTTGCATACTGAAAGAATATCTTCTTGGTATCTGTACACCGTCGACCTATCAACAACAGATCAGTTATTTGGCGATATCTAAAACAATTTATTTACTAAGTAATGGTGAACTAATGTACGTGTCTACGTACGTTATCACCAATCAACATGTAAACTAAATAAAAACTGTAAGGATAAACAATCCGACTATAACTATGAAAAATGAATCGTTCCAAAATCAAATTATTTCGAATAAACGTCTATCTCATATATATATAAATTATTTTAATAGTTTAAATTTCTGAGGTTCACACCAGATCTAAAAATTAGTTACGCATTTCTAGTAACTTGCTAAGATTGTTTGAAAAATGGTTGGATCATTCTACCGCTCTAGAAAGTACTCGAATCTAGATGCGATCGTATACCCACATAAGAGTCAGACACGTTCAAAGCTGGAATACTTCTGCCACATATGGGAAGGAGTTTCGCAGAGAAAACATCTAGCTTTTTGGCAAAGATCAAAGTGTAGTATTTGTTCCGATGGATACTACTCCCTAAAGACCGGTATCGTCTTGGCCTTCGGGTCTAAATTCCGCTGGTGTGTAGGGTTTGTCCTGTGCAGTTCTAGGTCTACCATCCCAGGCCTTGCCTCCCATCTTTGGGGTGGAGTAAGTATATCGCTTGCTGCCTTAGGCACCTTGATCTGGGAATACCGACGGGGCTGCCAGGCTATTTTTGCTAGGCCAGAGTGCTCCTTCTTTAGTGGCGCTGGCTTGACTACTCCCCCACTTTCTGACCTTGTGTCACACATTCCTGCTTTGATAGAATATAAAGTCTAGTGCTGAATGATCTCTTCTTTTCCGTAAAACCTCTTTGATAGTCTCTTACTGTCTACTCTATCGTTATTACTATTGAGCTCCAATATTTAATTCCTCATTGTTAGACTTTTAAGCAAGAACTACCACATCGCAAAAAGATTTCCCCTTTTCTCCTCCATATGACTATTTCCAGGAGGACTCTTTATGGGCAAAACTATTTTGCAAAAAGCCAACAGTCAGCAACATTAGACTGGTACTGCTTTTTTACTAATTACAACTTGAAATTCAATGTCAACAAATTCTTTAAAAAAAAACGCCCCAAAACGATAATAATCAGTTCATACAATTAATCAAAGTAAGTACTTTCATAGTGTTCTTCATCCTTCAGTTGAGAACTATTTATGTCTAATGTATTCTTATCCTAGATTGGTTTTTGATGTTGCTTAACGGTTACAATAGTAAAACAATCCACACTGGATTCGTTTTTATTTTTAAATTTAATGTTAATACACATATTAATTGTTACAATTCTAAATAAAAATATTTGAAGTCTCATTCTTTTTTATGTAAAAAATATTTAGCTGAAACTTATTTTTTTACTTCATAAAAATGTTGTTTTTTTAAATTGAGCGATGTTCTCGAATAGCTAAACATTTTGTATTAATGTTTTGAAAAAAATGAACAATTTAATGAAGCGATTTTGCATCAGCGAATATGAAATTCGAATGTTTATGTTTTGCGATAAAACTTGGTCAATAATGAATCGTTTAAACGTACGTCACTAAACTGATTCGGCGTCTATTAATCTAGCCCTTATCTCTATGTCTGAACCAATTTTATTTTTTCTCTCAGAAGAAATTACTTCGTTTTTAGATAACTGGCTTAAAAACAATTTAATAAGTTGT
>OY744540.1:82963211-83035711 GCA_963556195.1 Sepiola atlantica
CAGATTTTAATAACATTTACAATCTTTACAGAGACTGCTCTTAAATGTGAAAGATACATCATCTTTGTAAATTAAAATAAATGACGATGATAAAAACTATCAATAATATACTACCCTAAGTTCGAAATGAACATGTAATGATGGTAGAATATTATCCCTGTTTATTACACGATAAATACTATTTATTTCGCCTAAAACAATCTTTCAACGGCTGAAAACCATATCGCAGATCTACATCGATGAATGAAAAACAAAAGACTTAAATATATGAAACAAATGAGATAAAATAAGAAAGATATACATTGTATGAAGTCTTTGGTTTTATATACAAATCTCAATAATATTTCAAAGAATGATTATCAATTTCTTCAGTATTGGTGCTGCAATGCGCGACCTGTTTTGACTATCTTTTTATTGCCGCTTAAATACATTATGAGTATTAATAACAACCAATGAAAAAAGGACTTAAAAATTATTAAACATCTATTGTCTCGGTTCCGGGTGTCTATCGACGAACATTTTAAGATTAAATTTTTTTTTTAAATTGCATTGTATGGCTTGTAACGGCTTTGTTTTGATATTTAACTTTCAAACATAAAAGATGCTTCAGAAAAGAATGACCATCAATTTCTTCTACTGTTCGAATACACTTACAAGTACTTAACTATTATACTGATTTGTTTTCTTAAAATGTTGATACGGAATATAGAATTTCTGTTCTCAGTCAGTGAAGGAAAAATCTCTATAGATTGAGGAAAGTTTTATTTTTGTTCCAATCTAGGCCATTTTCTTTGGGTGGGGGTGTTGCATTACCCGTTATTTCAGGGTACCCGTTAAGGTCCAACAAGAATGACAAAGAACAGAACGAATATGAAAACACTTTGGTTTTCTTTATTTGCCATTACCGGATGGATAACGCCGGCTACGCACACATATTAAACAATCTTTTGACATACTTTTGTCTCATGAAAGTCTTTTTCTTGCTGAGGTCACAGACTTGGTTTACGCTATAAACTCGTGCGTATATACATTCGATTGGAAAGTAATTTGGTCTGCATTGTCTATCCGAGCGTGAACTGAAGCAATTGTTCTACAAGCGCTTTGGCGAAGTACAACTTAGGGGATTCCTTAATTCCGCATTTTTAGTCAGCGGACACAAAACTCGCATTCTTCCGGTACATCGATAGTTTTATCACCAAGCGTTTCGGCTCTTCGAAACCGTCGTTGTTCACGTTTCTTTTGCACTGCCGAACCTTTTCCTTTTTAACAGTTATCAAGTCGCCTTTATTTCTTTCTCGACGTCCCACCCACAATGGACTCGTCCACGATTCATTTTTGCCACTCTTCATTATCTTACAGGGGAAGCTAGATTTTCCCCACTTTAAATTACCGATCTTATGTCTACCTATTTCCCGAGAGGCAATTAAATAGAAACATTGCTAGTGAATCAATGTGGATTCGTTATTTTCGAACTAATCGTATTAACAAAAACAGAACAAAACTACTTATTCAAATATCATTCACGTATGTTGTTGATAACAACAAGCAAAACATACAATACGTAACCGGGACTCGTTAGGTAACCATCACTACGAATATTTTGTCTATGTTTATTTCATTCGCAAATTAATAAACTGTGACAGCTAATTTAGGATGACAATCAACACTTTCAGTTTAATTCTCAGTAGCCCCTTACCTTTACAGTTGAAACTTGTCTTGTTACGGGTGAACTATGTTAAAAAAATGTGAGAATGTCTTCAAGATAAGTAAAAATAATAGCTTTACGTCTATATTATTCTTTATTCTCTATTATCATGAATAATTATTCTTTATTATTCTTATATTAAAGGAACGCTTACTTCTTTCATCTGATTTGCATACGCGTCTGTAATACGTACAGGCACTCGGATGTAAATTATATGTCGACGCTGAAAATAGAAGTTCAGTCTTGCAGAAACATGAATACATATTAAAATGGTTCATTCAGTATAAATCGAGAGGCGAGAAAACTGCAGATAACAGAGTGAGAAAGGTGACGCGTCTATTTAATTATGAACAAGCCGCGCGTGCGTGGTCCCCCTCTGTATGTGACTCGATGTGGCGAGTGTAAAATGCAATAAATTTGGGCAATTTGGGGCATTTTTGACCCCCCTTTGACCCCCCTGGTGGCGCGAAACAGAATTTTTCTGCGGTCAAGGATGCTCATTTTATATCCAGAACAATTGCCTCTACATTTTGGCCAAGTTTCAGAAAACTTCAATGGATTGATCAAACGAGGGTTAACCAGATGGTTTTCAAAAAATCGGAGAATGTCACTTTCTAAGCTGAACAAAGTTACAACTTTATGCAAAATTTCAGAGAAATTGAATAGATGGTTGTGGAGAAAAATTCGGACAGACGGACGGAAATGCCTCAAAACATAAGTCCCCCGAATTAGGACTAATTATAACTATTACACCAGAGTCTTATTTCAAACTTGACTTAATCACCAATCTAAAACATATTTTAGCATTTTATAATATTTAAGTGGTACTTATATCGATCTTGACCCACTTTTCGCGAGTTTCTTGTCGGAAGCGTTCGGCTATCCTACGCAAACGCCCGAGAGATGACGAGCCGATTTGTACCAGACGACAATTTTGATGCGGTGCTGCGTCCTATTATTTTAAGTTATTTTTTCAAGAAATTATCTCCTAGAAACAACAAAATAAACAAGCTAAACATAGCGAAGTTACTGTTATCAAATAAATATCTTCTGTTACGTGCTGCGTCCTATAATTTTTAGTTATATTTGCAAGAATTTTTTTAAATAACAAAACAAATAAAACAAGCAAAACAGAGCGAAATTACTGTTTTCAAATAAATATTTTTAACTCTAAACCCTAACAACAAAAAAATAACAAGCAAAACATTATAATCATAGGACGCAGCACCGTATGAAAAGTGTCGTCTGGTACAAATCGGCACCTCATCTCTCGGGCGTTTGCGTAGGATAGCCGAACGCATCCGACTAGAAACTCACAGAAACTGGGCCAAGATCGATATAAGTACAATTTAAGTATATATAAACACGTTTTCGGTAAACTCATATTTACTAGAATAATAAATTAGTCTTTGTTTATTAGCCTTGTAAGCCATTTTTCGTAACTAAGTCTGGAGACTCTCGCCACCATCTTGATTGGAAGCCGTTGAACACACCTTAGATTTACAATATCTTTTTGAAGGTAGGAATTTTATTTTTCTTCCGTCTATTTAACGAGAATGCTCTTTACTTTTTATGAAATACAGACGTTTAAAAGTTCATTATTATGCACAGTTTTAATAACCATTTACTTTATAAGGTTGTGTTTCATTACATACGAACGTTTAACTTTTCTGGTGCCCTCACGACGCAAATTCACTAGACCAACCAGACAATCTGCCAAATCCCATCCATTCACTATGGAGGCCCTCAGATGCCGAAGAGCTTTCTACTCTAAAATCTTCTTTCCTCGTGCTGCTAGACTCTGGAACTCCCTCCCTGCTCCCTGTTTCCTGACGGTACTGGCATTCATAAATTTAAAACTAATGTAAACATACATCTCGCTGCAGAGCTCCAAATTTAGGTTGACCCCCCTAAATAAAAAAAAAACTATCATCCTTTTTCTCAGTAGCCCTTTACGTCTACAGTGGCGGCATGCCTTGCTTAGGGTTAACTTTGTTAAAAAAAAAGTTCATTATAATATGCCTCCCCACAAACGCAAATTAAAAAGCAACCTCATATTTACGTTCGTATTTTGCTGCGAGTGTGCTCTTTCTTTGTTATCAATTAAGAGAAACGTTTAAAATGTCATTATTATTATTTATAATTCTTATTATTTTCGTAAAATATCGAATAACGTTATTTATAAGGAGTTCCGTGCTGGGAGCAGGAGTTTCCTTGGTTCTTAGGTTAGACCGGGCGACGTTAGTCATGTGTCTCGCTAGTTAAAAAAAACACACACACCCATCCGGTTTTATTTCAGTTCCTTCCTTTCAAATCTGTAATATATGTTTACGTTTTATGACTGTTTCTACCTATCATATTAATACATCCTACGTTCTTTCCTATTGCTGGACCGATATATGTACGGTCTACTGATTGCAATTTCTATAGAACATTTGAAGAGATGCTTTTATCTGTCTTGTACATCCGAACGCACTTAATTGCTGTAAATGGTTATCTTTCAGCCATTCCATTGAAGACGTGTGCGTATATCATTACGGTGGCCGTTGTAAGGGGAATAAACGCAAGTGGAAATGCTATCAATTTGTATTGACTATTAATTACTCCAAGTCGAACCGTGATAAACAGAAAGATAACGGATTGCGGCTGGGCTTATTGGCTGACAGAACAATGATAATATCGCCATCGCGGAAACAACGGAGAATGGATATTGGTGTTAGAAGCTATTCATTTAACGATACGGATATAACAAGCACCGAAAGTATGGTTGTACATCACGCAGCTGAGACAACTAAAAACCGATTACATCATTGGTAAAGGATATGAGAAAACGAATAGGTAATCACATAAAATAGCACGAGAACAGTTCGTTCCCCAATTCTTTCGATTTGATTCGTCAATTTATCTGCAGGCGGTGTTAGTCTTGGTGTCTTTAAAAATATGACTTTACAGTTGAGTTTTTTTAAATTATTTTAACGTGTAGGAATTTACAACTAAAAATAGCGTTTATAAAATATACATCCATACACACATACATACATATATATATATATATATATATATATATATATATACATACCCATATATACATACCCATATATACATACACATATATACAGACACACACACACACACATATACATACCCATATATACAGACACCCACACATATATACATACACATATATACAGACACCCACACATATATACATACACATATATACAGACCCACACACACACATATATACATCCACACCCACACACATATATACAGACACACACACACATATATACAGCCACACCCACACACATATATACAGACACACCCACACATATATACAGACACACACACACACACACACATATATATATACAGACCCACACACACACACATATATACAGACACACACACATATATATATATACAGACACACACACACACATATACAGACACACACATATATACATATATATAGATATATATATACACATATGCTACATTGCGGCGATTGGGCAGGGACTGGAGCTTGGTTGACAGTGAGGGACCTTTTAGGTTGGCGACGCTTTTTTGGACCTTGTCAAGGAGGGGGAGACTGGTAGATGATGCACCAGCCCAGATGTGGCAACTCTACTCCATGCATATAATAATAATGAATAGAAAACAAACTTAACAGCGAATGAGTGTGTCGAAATAAATCGTATATTAAAACAGAAAATTGTTAGCATATTTTCAAATCAAATGCTGTAATATATTAATGGGAAATGAAAAAGGAAAACACTTAGAGATACTTTTTTTTATATATTCATCAACGTTTTGTCCTTACTGTAAGACTTCCTCAGGATTATAATTTGAAGAAAAATGTCATGCAAGTACATCGAAATATTGGGTTGACATGATCGAGTGATAAGGAAAAGTAGTAGCCGTGGCTACTGTGAGCGCTGGAGGAGAGTCCAGGCTGCACACAAATGAATGGCACAGTAGTGGCGAAGAATGAAACGACTATATATATTAATGTTTTGCTCTAAAAATATTTTCTTCGATAAAACCGATTAGTTTACCTTTATATCCCTGAACATTAATACTACGGTGAAAACTGTTTGAAAAATGCTGAAACGTCTACAAGATGAAAATAATTAATTGTATTCCAATAGTCTTGTTTCAAATAGTTGTATTTCATCATTTTATATTATACCGTTACAATTTATTTTCGGAAAACGATTGAGGACATTAAAATTATATTTCTAAAAGTTAAATAAATCTTTTGTCAGAATTAAGTTGTTCGTTAAGTAACCAAAAAGAACAGTAACAGCAGCCCCTCAAATTAATGCCTTCCTAACAATGGTGGCAAGTGGTAGTCTAAGAGCTACGCGGCTAACAGCGCTCTGCTGAAAATCCAGGGCGAATCGGCTTCAAAATCCGTCATACTCCGCTCGTCTCTGTCTCAGCGTGTGTCAGGCAACGATGTGTCAGGTTCGGAACGGCAAATAAATAGAATGAAAGGAACAATGTTTTTTTCTGTGCCAGTCATTTGTGTGCTTGACCAAACCTTCCCCGACTTCGCATGTACACGCTGAGCCTTACTAATGCGACTAACGAGGAGTACTACATGCAGACCATACAATCCTGATGCAATTTCTCTGAAATGTATGTAGAAGTCCAAATCGCGTAACAAAAATAAGCAGCATCAGCAGCTAAATCGATCTGATCGATTGCAAAAGTCTGATTCAATTTTGTCGTAAAGATTAAGTGATATTGACTGAATGATATGATAAGCGAACGATAAAACTTTGATTTTCTTGAAAAATACTTTTAGTATAGTCCAGATTACCAAGGAGATTAAAATAGGGAAAACAATTATTTACCTGTATCCTGGCGAATAAAAGTCGGTTGATAAGGTCAGAAAGTAACTTACCTAGAAATGAAAAGACAAATAAATAATAAATACTTTGATAAGAAAACAAGAAAAAAGTATTAATCAAATACCAGTTCAATACGTAAAACTAAAAAAAAAATATCTCTGCAGTTGTCTGTAACTTGTAATTACCTATGTTTTTCGGCTGTAATATTTTACTTAATTTTATTGTTTTTTAAGTCCTTCCTGAGATAACAGATTATGATCTACTTCCAACACGCTTCTAGTAAGAAGGGGGGGGGCGAAATTAGTTCTTCGCAAACACGTCTGAATCGTTTCGCAGCCAAAACCAAATTGAGAGTAACTATTCAGACTTTTTGTCACGCCTCACTATTCTATGTCGTTTCCGAAAGGTCACTTCCGGTTCGTTACATCAGAAGTCTTTTCTCAGCTACCTAACTCGCATTAGGTAATTTTATGTGTAACTTAGTTACTATTACATTGTTACAGAAACATGGCATTGAGTTGAACGGTTTTAGACATCACTGAACATGCTTTATTCTATTTATCTTCCTCCCACAAGGTAAGATGTGACACAAGGTTGGGAAAGTGGGGAAAAAACAGGGCTCGAGAATTTGAGCACTCAGGCTATTTAAAAATTGCCTGTGCAGCCCCGTCGGCATTCCCCGGTAGGGCGCCTTAGGCGATTAGCAATAAACTAACCCCTTCTCAAAGGGTGAGAAGGCAAAGCCTGGGAGGGTGCACCTCCTAGAACTGCACAGGACGGACAACCGATAGACCGGCGTAAATCCAGACCCGAAGGCCCGAACAATACCGGTTTATTAACATGCTTGATCTCTGAAATGCTTTGAATACAAGATATTATAAGAGTGTCAAGTTTATCTACGGTAATCAACCGCACAGTTTGTAAAACTATTTAGGGTTGATTCTGAGCAATTCTACACAGCACGTTCATTCGTAAACCTTTGAAATCAAACAGGAAACGAAACAATTCAGAACCTAAAAGCAATGAACCACGATACTAACAATGTCAGCGCAGATGTTTCACGGCTCGAATTACTTCAGTGAAATGATGTATTATTTGCATGCAGGTTAGCTGCATGCAAATAATACAAGATATTAGATCCGGATGATGATTATTGTTAGCGTATCCATTTACCAAATGATACACATTTTGAGTACTCTAGCTCAAAACAACAATGGTGTAATTTGAGAAAACTCCAAAAATATCGATATTATGAATTTTTTAATTAACTTAGTTCATCTCCTGTAGAAATATTGCATGTTAATGAAAGTTTTAACAATTTAACATAAGTTAAACTTCTTGAAATATTTTATTTTTTACCGTAAAAATAATTGCTAGCTAAATATATCTATACAAAGTTATGTATGTGTAAACAATGTTTTTTTTCTAGTTGTATTTATAGAATTCGATGCTAAACTAATTAACTGATCATTATGAATTTTTGAACACAGTTGCAAAGCGTAAGGAGTGGTAATATGCTCTACAATGTGCTGGTTGAGTTTTATATAAAAGTGGTGAAAAAGCTGTGGAAGGCCTACGTGAAAATTCAGATACCTCTGATTTTTGTGAAATTTTAACTATAGTTATTAGACATTTATTAATATTCCGCATATTTAAGTTATTTAAGAGTACTGATAGGATAGCCCTTGGCACAACTTTCGTAGTAATTAAACACCAAATACGGAAGATTCTGAATTTCATTTTCTTACGGTATCTTAAATCTTTAATTCGAAGACATTTTCTAGAATCAAAACCATGTAAGTGATTTTGAGCAGAATCTGAATAAATATTCTAGACATAACATTTAGTATCATTGTATATCGCATGTGGTAATAAAATTGGTTCCAAACCTCTTGTCAGAAGAAATAATTATTTTACCCGTTCTGGGACAGGTACTTTTATAGAGTATTTTAATTAATAGAACAAATACTACATTTTAAAATTTATTTTTAATTTTAAGAATTAAAATTGTTAAATTAGGAAAAATCGAAAAGTAGATTTTATAAACAGTTTCAGTGGCCTGGACAACATCATTCTATCTATAACGGTCTATTCGATTTTGGCACACTTTTTTTGGAAACGGGAAAATAGTCATTTTAGAAACCAGCGATATGAGATATTTCCTAATAGACATTGGCGATTGTATGTGTCTATTCATGTTAATATGTGTAGAGCTGATAACATACGTACAAACAGTTTTATTCTACACATTGTTATTATTAATACTGTATTATCATTTATTCCATACATGTGTATAGAAATCTACTAAAGATAACACCTAGTAAAACAAACTCTGATATGCTGTTACCACTATACGAAACCTTGTCAAGTTATACAACCTATGATCCATACAGAATGCGAGATATTTCTCTATTAGGTATGGCGTTTTGTGGCATCCAAATTTAATTAAACCATAGAATTTTGTAAGAACGAAATTCGCTAATGAATTTTTCGCTCGCTTGACACATGGATCTCAACGATGAACGGATGATCATCGCTAGTCGAAACTGGTCAGCATTGCTCTAAATCGAAAACAGTGTCAGCAACGCTTTTACTAATAGGTCTTTGGTATTGGATCTATTGAAAAGAGGGGCGTCTATTCAAAGTGTGCGTCATAAAAGAAATGACGGGAGTGAGCGGCTGTGGTTGTTACAGAAGGAAAGCATACGATCCTGCCTTCCTTTGGGTCAAGCGTTGATTTTGGCATCATAAGCAGCCAGGAATTATTCATGAGAAACAACAATGAGACATTTAGAAGGGAATTCAAAGAGAAACGTCAGCACGGAGAATGACGCGGACAAACGATCGCGATGCCGTCGATGGAAAGCTGATAGAAACGCCAGGGTTGGAAAGCTAGCGAGGAACGGCAGGGCTGGGAAGCTAGCGAGAAACTGCAAGGTTGGGAAGCTAGCGAGGAACGGCAGGGCTTGGAAGTTTGTTAAAAACGACAAAGCATAGAGTTATGGCGGGGTGAGACATTTCCGAAGAAAATAGTGTCGTACAGAAAGAAAAAGCAGAAAATTGTCACAGAATGGTTAGTTTTCACAGGAAAATGGTCGGCTTGTGAAGTGGATTTAATCTGCATATGAGAATGGAAGTATCAGGTAAAGTTTGCAAGGTGATGGGGAAGGTGAACTTATGAATTTGTCGGACAAGAGGCCGAATGAGATGGGTTAAATAAGAATACAAAGAAAGCAGAAGAGAATTACATAAAATAAGAAGTAGAAAACTATTTAACGAGGCATATGACCTGTCGAAAAGAAACATGGAAGAGCACTCTAAATATAAAACAAAACGTATGACCAATTTAAAAAATCAACACGATAAACAACGAAGTGCATTGACTCAAACAACGATCGATATCATGTAAGCTTTGTTTTATACGTTTTACAAAATGCAAAAATATTTCTGCATTTTCAAGGATACAATATTGACATGAAACTAGCAATTATATATGTAATATAACTATTAAATTGCTAGTTGGATAGTGAAACCTGTTTGCCTTTCCGACAGAATAATTGCATATAATACTTATACGTTTTACTAGCTGGGAGTTGCGTGGGAGTAAAATATATTAGAATGAGGGAATCGTCTACATTTATCAATCGCAACCATTAAAAAAAAAAAGAGAATCGTGTGCATTTAATATTTTACAAATACAATCAGGATCTTTTTATGACCCCCTCCTCACCTAAAAAATTTTTTTTTTTTGATTGATTTTTATTTTTATTTCGTTACTTTTCAAAATATTATTAACGTTGATGGCGTTTTCCCACATTACTGAACCCGGTCTCTAAGTATTGTGTACTTGGCGGTTTTTAATTTAAGTTATACTTTTCAAAATAGAATTACCGTTAAAGTGTAGTATATTGTATGCTATCATTTTTTTCGGTACTTCTTAACTATACGAACCGTGCTGAAATAATTACGTTATTATTAACAAACCCATTTTTAATGGGGAGGGGGCTTTCTTACCTATTCTCTACTTTCACTTAATTTATTTTTGTCAAATAAAAAAAAATTCTCTGCTAAAAAAACAAACTGTTTGCTATCAGTTGTTGCCCCCTATTTTCTTCAAACAAAATAAATATTTATTCATGAAACTTACCACATACGATGAATTTTTATTACTTGATTTTAATTTGTTTCCCTACATTTTGGGAATTTTACAAATTTACATATTTTTTCTAATTTTTTAATTAACTATTTCGTTGAAACTAACATACGATGCCTGTTTCTAGCGTTTTACCATTGGTCAATGTATTTGACACAAAAACACGAAGTTTGCGTGTGGCACCTTGCGGCGGTTTACGTAACTTGCCGGAATGTGCCGATGAAAACGCGTTACCTTAACTGCATTACTACCTTATTTTCTATTGTGTTTACGTATTATTGATTACATATAATTGTTCCACTTGATTTAATACGAAATCTGAAAATGAACAAATGCATACTTTTTCATTATTATTGGTATCTATTGTTGGTGTGTATACATACATTATCTTCTAAACATTAATTTAACATCTTTTTTATTCTATAATTACATAACTTATTATTACTATTATTGTTAACATCATAAGCACTACACTAACTGCTACGATTTATGATTATTTTGGATTGTCTTTACGTATGATTGATTACATTTCCCCATACAGCATTAACTAATCTTAATGATTTTTTTCACTTGATTATGTACACCATCTAAAAATGCACAGTGAGTAAATTCACCGAGAAATCTGAGTCTATACTTCCTATTCGACAAAATAAACGAAGCCAAACAAAAGTGCATAGCAATACTCGATGACACTAAAAACAAGGAAAACAAAAGCAGAACCTTTTAGATTTAAACGAAACAAATCAATAAGGACGTTCTTTGTTGAGACTGTTGCACTAACAAAAAAAAATGGTCTTACTAAACGTATGGCTACTGGCGAGGCGTTCGGTAAAACGGGCGTTGATTGATTCTGTACTGAAACGACTTCTTAAAATAGAAATATATTTTGAAAGAAACAGATATTAAACGCAGATTAAACTAAAAGAATATTTTATCAATAAACTATAAGTATTGCAGGGTACAGTCAAAGAAAGCGAATTATTTAGTGCGTATCAATTACTACATAGGAAGTGGTGGTAATTTATGTGTAACAACGACAGATTGGCGATCTCTAAGTGTGAGTTCGAATCCTGCTATTTCAAATGCACCATTGTTACTATGGATAATATCAAACAGCACTTGGTCAACGCGTTCAATACCTGGTCAGAGCAATGAACAGCATAATTGAGACATCGGTCTAAGAATCTTAACATGCTTATACATATGAACTTAAGTTTTTATTATTTAATAGAATAAGGAGTACCTATGATGTAATACAGAATAAAGAGTACATATGATGTGATACAGAATAAAGAGTACATATGATGTGATACAGAATAAAGAGTACATATGATGTGATACAGAATAAAGAGTACATATGTAATACAGAATAAAGAGTACATATGTAATACAGAATAAAGAGTACATATGTAATACAGAATAAAGAGTACATATGATGTAATACAGAATAAAGAGTACATATGATGTAATACAGAATAAAGAGTACATATGATGTAATACAGAATAAAGAGTACATATGATGTAATACAGAATAAAGAGTACATATGATGTAATACAGAATAAAGAGTACATATGATGTAATACAGAATAAAGAGTACATATGATGTGATACACAATAAAGAGTACATATGATGTGATACACAATAAAGAGTACATATGATGTGATACACAATAAAGAGTACATATGATGTGATACACAATAAAGAGTATATATCATGTAATACAGAATAAAGAGTATATATCATGTAATACAGAATAAAGAGTATAGATCATGTACTATCGAAAGATAAGCATATATTATGCATTATAGCATAATATACATCATGCAATATAGCATAAGGATCATACATCGTGTAGTATAGCACAAGGAGCATACATCGTGTAATATAGCACAAGGAGCATACATCGTGTAATATAGCACAAGGAGCATACATCGTGCAATATAGCACAAGGAGCATACATCGTGCAATATAGCACAAGGAGCATACATCGTGCAATATAGCACAAGGAGCATACATCGTGCACTATAGGATTAGGAGCATACATCGTGCAATATAGGATTAGGAGCATATATCATGTAATATATGAGTAGGAGCATATATCATGTAATATATGAGTAGGAGCATATATCATGTAATATAGGAGTAGGAGCATATATCATGTAATATAGGAGTAGGAGCATATATCATGTAATATTGGAGTAGGAGCATATATAATGTAATATAGAATTAGGAGCATATATCGTTCAATATAGATTAAAGGGTATATATCATATACTCTTTCATGTTATACAACGATAAGTGTGAGTTAATAGAACGGTTTAAATTACATTTACGGGTCATGGTGAGTCTAGTAAGCCGGAAGTTAACGAAATCACATGAGTTCCGGAAGTGAGATATCTTCTTCCTCGTGGCGATACACAAGCGAAGCAGACGTGTGAAGCGCGCCGAATCATATAGGGAGCAAAATACGTGACTAGGTTTTATGAGACGGGCAATTTCTTTCTCTACCACTCGCACGGAAGTAACCCTGTAGTTTAAAACAACGGGTTGTTTCTTGTTTCTTTGAGATTTTTATTTTCCCATTAATAAACATTTTAAAAAACTAAACTTCGGCGCCCCAGTAATTGTATCCATATTAACAGCGTGGTTTTCCTTCATACAATAAGTGTGTATAATGATCTATACACACCACGATAACTGAAAACGTAACACTCAGAAGAGAATTTATATATTTGCTACGAGCTGATCTACCGTTCCGGGAATGGTTTAGAATCATAAGGAACTAGAAAACCCTTAGAAATCCAAGAGACAATCCCACAAAATTCTTGAAACCCCCGGAAAAAGAGATATTGCTATTTAGTGATGATTTGAAGTCAATAAACGAATCAGATTTCCAATGAATTACTGACGGCACTGATCTGTGAGCTTGAACAGAGAATATTTCGTAATTACTATGTGCAGGTACGTTCTCCTTAAGAGTGTCGATCTGTGTACGCCATTTTAGAAAAACATTGTTTTTCAAAGATTATAATAAAAACAAGAACAGAAGTGAGTCCTGAACCTGCACACATCCGGCTGACAGCGTAAAGTAATAGTTTTATCAAAAGCGCAATCTTTCATATTAAGTGAATCATCTCCGACGTCATCCCATTGAAACGTTGATGAATCAAAATCGGTTTATCTGATCAACTTGAGATTTTGCACGGTTATTACTATGTAGTACAGATGGAAACACTACTATCCACTTAGTTGAATAACATTTTAACTACATATTATTAGTCACAATAAATATATTATGCTTTTACAAATGTAGTTGTGTTTATTCCTCCAACATTCGAAAACTATATTTACAGTACCTGTATAAAATCTTAGACACTGTAGATAGAAACATAGTCCAGTCTTCTCTTGAGAGACACTACTAATACTGTACATAACATACAAATACACGAACTGACCTACAGGAATTGAACAACTCAACGAATGACATACCTTACTCCCAAATCCTTATGAATAAGAGAGCAGAAGGAGATGGAAAGTAACAGAGAACTGGCCATAACAAACAACTGCAGCTTAAAAAAGAATAAGTAGATCAAATACTAACACACCTCAAAAACAGAACTCCGAGATAGAATCCTTAAAACACATTCCAGTAACAATAAAAAAAATCGGGAGTATATTTTTCGCTGAAACGCGCTCTTAATAAAGAATTTGTTTAAAAAAGAAACATATGAAACGAAAAGAAAATGAATTAATCGATCAAATAAAGTGAATTGGGTAGCATTGAATTATTTGATATGGCGGCATCTATTCCGAATACATAACTGTCAGTCGTCATTAATAGTCGGATTCTCTGGTACCGAATGGTCAAAAACAACGTTGTAAGTTAAATTTAAACGGTTTCAAACCGATATACATGATTGTACACTTAATTTAAATAGAGCGTTTTTTTAATATGAATTATTTTGTTTTTTCAGTAATCAAGAAAAAATCCATCTTCTACTTGATATTTTATTTTCATTAAAAACGTATCAGAACATTTTGAAAACTTTTTAAAATGTAAAATTTAAGCTTTTTCATAAGCAGTTGATATTCAAAGAATGTTGCTTAACTTGTGTCTCATGACTGGATCAAATTCAATACAAATTTAAATTTTGAAATAGGTAGTTGTTCCCACATAATGCCCCTTAAAACTCTCCAAAATACTTAAATTTTATGAATATTGGATCATTTTGGGTTTACTTTTGGCTGCCTCGTAACTCTCGCCTCCCTTATGTTGTCCTTTCGTCCCCACACTCAGTGAGTGATGTTTCTGATAAAGGGGAAAGTATTGCTGTTTTGGGGCTCGGAAACTATGAATCTAACACTTATGGTTCACTAGTTTTTGAACTTGAAGTAATTTCTATAGCTCCTTACACTAAGTGGCTTCATGCCGTGTATGGAGGGACTTGCATAAAAATTATATCTAATATCTATTGTCAAATTTCACAAAAAGTCGAAGGTATCTGAATTTTCAGCAACTTCTTACCCCTTTTCATGAAACTATATTCAACTACACATATCCCACATTACCTATCCTTACGCCTAGAAGCAGTTATCAAAAGTTCATGATTATTGTTTAATTAGTTTATGGTGAATCCTGTACATACACAATATTAACATAAATAACTTTATATAAATAGAGATATATAGTTTTGAGAACTTCGAACAGAAATGCTGACATGAAATAAAAATAGCAGAAATACAAATAAATTGTAATCAATTAAACTCTTGTGGGTACATTATTATTGTTTGCTCTATTTGTAAAAGAAAGGACTTCCTGAAAAATAAGCCAAAATGTATTTTCTGTTTTGGGGGATAAATAATTGAGATAATTCCCGAGAAGTAACAGTTATAAGGATATAGTAAAATATAAAATAAAAAAGAGTGGATTTTAAACGAAATATTTGATAAACGCTGACAAAAAAATGGTGAAATTCTCACTAGACAAGTTAATTCAATTCTGCTGTTTTGGTCCATAAGCTTTTTCTATTACATCTCTCGATCTCTTATCTGTTTCGTCTGCTTATGTCAATTCAATAAATCGAAAATACGTCGTACTTTCTGTTTCTTAGTCAACCATACTTCCGAAATGTAATATAACAAGGCATTATGACAAATAAACGTAGTTTTGGGCATAGAAAACGTTACCGGAAACATAACCTAAAACTGTCCGCGCATGCGCTCTCCATAGTGCAGTGACTCAATGTCTACGAATACGTTGTTATTTGATGTCACTTAGAGATATTATTCGATTACGTATACATCACGAAAATGTCAGCATCCAAACGATCGATAAATAAGACACTGTGTTATGTGATGTGGATATTATGGAATCGCAAATCCAATAAACTGATTAATAAAATTACAGAGGTTAGATATGCATTTCTCGTCGTTTGTTTGGCTTCATCTGCATTCTCACGTGCTAGCCGCGAAAGTTCCAAATATTAATCGGTTACTACAATTCAAACTCGATCACCGAACAAGTATTAGGTTGCTTGATAATTTCATCGTCGCCTTAATAGCCATATATGTACTAAATGGCCACGTGAAATCGAGGTCCTATCTGAACATCCGGTGACAACTATTAAAAACAATGTTGACTTACTATTTCGAAACTCAACTCTCTAATTAAACTCGTGACATTGTTCGATAAATTAACGATTTATATATGTCAACCTACCATCTATTTTATCCAAGAAAAGCGAGAATATTTCATTACCAAAGTCACTGTATAAGAACCTCTCTAATGATATGACATAAATATCATTAGAAAAATTCCTCCTTTGTAGACACTTAGTAGATAGATCAAGTATTAACAAAAATCGAAGACCTTACTCAATCAGTGAATTAACTTATGAACATGCAATGCTGCACATAAGCGATAGATACCAATACTAGGGATGGCCTGTGGACGAGTGGTTATAGCACTAGTCTTTGGGCTGGACGACCCGGGTTCGATCCAACTCACGGCATGCGAATTTTCGGGTCTGAAAACTCCCTCTGTCCACCCAGCAGTAAATGGGTACCTGACTAAAACTCAGGGAAGGTTCAAGGCAGCGGAAAGAGAGGGATGAGCTCAGACTTCCATATGCTGTGCTCTAGACACGGTGATTCTTAACAAATAACCGTCGCTACGGCCATGGGCAGTGTGCGATGTCGGCAACGACACTCGTGCGCGTTCAGGCTATGCGACCTTTACCTTTACCTACCAATACTAATACAATTTTTAACTAAAGCGAAAAAGAGCGACACAAATACAATGTCACACTGGATGATTGACAAAGAAATGAAATTCCAAACTTAAGCGTTACAGACATAACTACGAATTGACCAACAGAGATTTTATTTTTCTAACTCTTTGACAAACGATGTGAGGAGTCCGTTCTATCTCCGTAAAAAACAAAAGAGCCGCCACGGACACACTTACAATGCCTCTCAGAGATTCGTAGAATTGGTTCCGGTTTTAGAAACGTACGTAAAAAAGCCAGACAGCTTTTATTGTTGAAACTATTAAGTCGAGAAATGTTAATTTTATTTGATTACATTAACCACACAGTTCTCACAATACAGACATTATTTATAGAAAAATCTAAGACAAAAAAATATTTACAAATATGATAAAAACACACGTATATAAAGGGTAATTGATATTTGAGTTAATTACAGTTTGATTTTAACTGAGCGTAATTACTGTCAATAATAGATGAGGCGTGTTTTTTATACTTGAATTCGTTTAGAAAGATGCTGTCTGGCAGGGATAAAAGGTCAGATTTGTCAGACTTTAGAACGTAAAAAGGAGAACAAGACATTTGCATGAAGAATGACGTCACCATAGAATGACGAAGATACTTGCTAAATCATGAGTCAGTGAGTGACTTGGAAGGAGTCTGTAAACATATTTTAGTTTTTAAATCAAGTAATCGTATCTCGTTCTCAAACTCATTGCTTCTACTCTATGTGAGAATCAAAATATATGACGAAGTTTCTAGTGCCAACTCGTTTTGGAGTTAGCTTTAGTAATTACTGAGTATGCTGCAGTGTCATTCTGTAACACAAACTTTCCTTCGTATGATTACGAGATTACATCTTCTGCAGCAGTTCATCCTAACCCACCACACTGACGATCAGAGCAAGCCACAATGACGAAAGCAACGACAATATCAAAGCATGATATCGTCCCACAACTAATATCGCAGTCATTATATACATATAACAGTACCATATATAAATACGTGAACAAACGTACGTCTACAAAAATATGTTTACATAATTTTGTAGACGTTTGTTCATATACAGCTATAAAGTACATTCTTTTCATGCGCCAAGCAAATATTCGAATGCACAAGGTTTTATAAAAGTGGTACTTCTGCAATTTACGGACCATGCTGACATAACGTTATTATTTAGAAACGGATTCTTAACATGCGGATGAGGATTTTGTTGAACTATTCTGTACTTTTTCGTAACAATTTAATAAACACAAAGGTAACGTAAATACTGAACTGAATTTGAAAATCTTATTTTTTTAAATTGCACGGTCCGTAAACTGCAGAAGTACCATAAAAGTTGCATAGTCTATCATTTGTTTAAATGAAAATACGTTTTCTGATAAAATGAGTGCCGTTAGAAATATTAACATTACAAATATAATAAAACATTATACAAAGGCTTTTTGCATTCGATGACGCTGTTTTCTTTTTCAATATGGTATAATTCATGGTATAATTTAGGGAGTGGACGAGTGGTTATAGCACGGATATGCGAATTTTCGGGTCTGAAAACTTCCTCTGTCCACTCAGCAGTAAATGGATACCTGACTAAAAATCAGGGAAGGTTCAAGGCAGTGGAAGGAGATGGATGGGCTCCGCGTTCCATATGCTGTGCCCTAGACACGATGATTCTTAACAAATCACCGCCGCTACGGCAATGGGCAGTGTGCGATGTCGGCAACGACACTCGTGCGCGTCCAGGCTATGCGACCTTTACCGTTTATGGTATAATTCATCGTCCCTTGCTGAGATTAACATATATAATCTTTGATAATGCTAGTCGTTAGATCTCAGTCAAATACACCTGAGCATAGGTAATGCCGTGGAAGTGCATTTAAGTGTACCGCAGACTACATTATCTATTCATAGAGTTCTACCTGAATGTATATTGAACCCATCCTTGTCCAAAATATTCATATTAAGGTCCATTTCAATTTTTTCAACTTTAGTTTATATATACATACATACACACACATTATATATATGTGTGTGTGTGTGTGTGTGTGTTTTGAAAGTTTACCAAAACATTTCGTTCACGAAATCATTCATCAAATTTATTTATTCCTAAGATTTATCAAAATAAAAGAGTTTTTTCCATACATGGGTTTCTCTACGAAGCAGGTCCTTGATTGGCAGATCATCAGGGGAATTATGTACCTGGAAAAAGAATTTCCACAACTGACAATACCCAACGTGGTGTTGCTCTAATTGAGGTCATGTAAGAAGAAAACAGAAGAAAAAAGGAAAAGAGAAAAAAACCTCTTAAAATAGTGGGTCATAAGATTTTTGCATCATGGTTGCTACTATGCAAACCAACAAGGAATTAGTTCCAATGCAGTCCAAAAGAAACAGGAACAATATAAATGCTCTGTACCCTGTAGTCGAGTATCATCGAGCTTATTTTTATTGGCCTAATCTCGGTCTTCACTGAATGAAATATCTTCTAAGTGAAAAATGTAAATCTAATATATATATATATGTGTGTATATATATATATATATATATGTATGTAAAATGTACATGGATGGACCAGATCGCTGCGCTAAGTATACGTTTTCCCAATCCGATCGCATATTGGAACAAAGATCAATCTCATCCGAATGCTCCATCGATCGATCTATTTCTATAGGAACGGATTCAGAGAGTTAAAAAAGATCAAAAGAAAGTTTCATTATTTAATCAATTGAATAACAATAGCTATTTCTAATCATATCAGCATTTCGTGGGTGGGGTGGGTGGGCACAGTCACTCGTTAATTCGCATGACAAAAGAGAAAAAAAAACTTAAATCAATTTTGATTCTATGTAAGCCGACTTCCACGATGATCATATAAAATGTCCTTTGTCCACGCCTCCTTTTCAGTGGCTAGCTCGGTTTGACATTGATTGGATCTGCGCACACATGCTTGACTGTATTTAAAAAAAAAAACTTTTCCATTTGAAAGGCAGCTGTATGTTTGCGTAGCATAGGCCATTTTATTTTTTGTGTTTCATTTTAAACTACGATATGCTCCACAAGAACTCGGAAATTTACTCTTAGGCTAACATAATGTTATTTACGGACTCGAAATGTTAACACTATGAACGAGGATCCAAGGACTGTTGCCTGGAGTAGAGTCAGAATGATCCCTGCAACGATTAGATCTCGCCGTCATCTAATTTATCGTTTTGTGTTTTGAGGGTTGGTTTTTATGGAAATTGCTCCAGACAAGTCATGAATCCACTTGATGTAAGGAGCTAAAAAAATACGACTTTAAAGTCAAAGGTATCTAACAATACGTCCTAGATGGATAGATTCCGGTCCAGAAAACAGCAATTATTCTCCCTTTGTCAGGAACATCGCACATGGAATATGATGACTAAAGGGCAAAATAAGGGAAACGTTTACTGTTACATTACCTTCAGAGGGGAAAGTTCAGATTCTTTGACACTCTACTGATTGAAACTTGAAACAATATCCTGAATTAAGTCTTCGTTAAGGCGACTGCAAGTTAGCTCGACCCTCTACGTAATCATGCACCTCCTCAGGGCAACATATTACACATTTCATCAAACATGTTTATCTTCGTTTCTGTTTTTGACATCATTTGACTATTTCCCACATTTGTGTACGTGTAATGTTACTGTTCTACATGTTTTACTAAGGGAAACAAAATTCGGTATGATTTTTTTCTATTTTTATGTAACACAGATTAACAAGCTTTGCAAACTCGCATTATATTTACAAGTCAGGGACATTATTGACATCTTTCTGGCAACCTGGAGATTCGCTTGTCTTTTGGTAGATTCTTTGTTTGAATGCAGTATAGTTCGATTTGGTTCTTGGAGGCCACTTTCTCAGGCATTACTTCTTCCTTAGGAAAGAGGTTTACTTTATTTCATGTCGCCTGTGACACAACTATGATGGAATACCGACGCGTCTATTCACAGCTAGTTTCATACTCATCCTAAGTGGACCATTGGAATAACTGTTTAATTTTTCAGCATTAAACTGACCTATGCCACATGTTGCCGCCGGGGAAGACACCTAAGTAGAATACCTTTTCCGGTTCTTCTTTTCCTGACAGCCGCGGTTATCCTTGTCATTTAAAAATAGTGCATTGTTCTAAAATAGTATTACAAACTAAACAAAGCCTTGAAAGAAAGATAGTAATAGTATAGTGTTTGCTTCAGCCAGCCAGCTCCAAAATCTATATCACTAATAGATTATGAAGCTCTTTTAATTATTTATTATCATTTATTATCATACGCATATATAAATATATACAAAAACTATCTAAAATTTAGGATTCGATGCGTATATTTCATTTGGTCTCCGATTATAATCATAAAAGAGTGATGGTTTATCACTGGTCGGTAATCTGTTTATCAACAGAGTCTCTAACATAATTTCAAAAAGTTATGCATTAAGTTGTATAATTTATAGCACAGAAAACCGATATAAATATTTTCAAGTAAATTACGTTTTTTTTTCAATCTGACAGCTTGAATGCCTCAAAACAGCATTTTTTTAAAATATATCAAAAACTAGTAGGTAGACCCGACGTTGTTCGGTATTCAATGATGATCACTATGTACTTTTTTTAGTATGCTCATAACAGCATATAACTTTATTGCGTTGTACTGCCTTCTCTTCCCATTTAGTTCCCTAATATAGTCGGAAGTCACAGAAGTGTTGGAAAACTCTTAAGTATTGACTTATATATATGTTTGAAATTTGAATACGATCGGATATACGTATTTTACGTTTTAAGAGGGTTCTGTGACAATAGGTCACTTAGAGGTGAGGAAAGGTAGATATTCAGCACACAGAGTGTAATGTAGATATTCGGAACAACTTCCATTGTCTTCCCCGGAGAATTTTATACATATGAAAATGTAATCAAAATAAGATATATTTCAGGTTTTAAGGGGTTATCCCCTCACAGTCCGGGGCACGTGAAAATTAAGGAACACTTGTGTCGTCTTTTCCGGTACATTTTGAATGATACACATTTAGACTTCAAGTAGATTCTCTTCATTTTTTTTCTATGAGGAACACGAACATCTAACAGACTAACACTCACATATATATATATATATATATATATTTAGGCAGCAAGTTATTATCAAAGCAAGCGTTATTGAACGTCACGGAACTTTCTCATGTGTAAATCTTCCTCGTGAGGTTCTCAAACCGTCAAGCTATCCTTCTGGTGTCTGAAGACGACTAATAGAGTCGAAAGCGCTCGTAAAACAAAATGGCCGAATTAAGAACAATCGGAGAAATAATCTACGGATTGCCACCCGAAATCAGAAAGATAACTCGACGGTTTGAGAACATCAAAAAGAAGATTTACAAACGAGAAAGTACCGCGATGTTCAACAACGCTTGCTTGGATATATATATATATATATATATATATATATATATATATATATATAAAAATAGAGGCAAAATGCCTTCATTGAGAAAACCATGTGTTAGATGCAGAAAAATGTATTAAATCAAAATAAAAATAGAAAGTAAAAACATTTTTTTCTTCATCCTGACTTATATAACTGGTATTTCGCTTGATAAAACAAGCCTCTTCGGAGTTTAGACAAGTAAAATGTATTAACCTGGTTTTTTTTTTTGTAATAATCCTTCCTGGTCTTGTAGAAGGTGTCCGATGTTCTGGACTAACAGTGCAAATGTCTGTTATATATACAGGGTGTCTCAAAAAAATGTACTCACTCGTAGAATGACGAGAAAACTTTGCTTCATCGCTCCACACAATTTTGTGTGCAAACTCGACATCTTCTGCACATTTTGCCATTCTAAGAGTGAGTACATTTTTTTGAGACACCCTGTATATATATATATATATATATATATATATATATATATATATATATACATTTACATATAAGAAAGTGATATCATTCACTTAGAAAAAAAATCCAAAAAAATCGAGAACTCGTATGTTTCATAACGAAAATGTTTATGTATTTGTGAATAATGGCATGTAGTTTAATTGCGTTACGCAAGAGTTACCGGGTAAACCACGTGCACGTTTCTAGCTCCCGGACGAACCTTTTTAAAAAGGGGAAGCAACAAAGTAATCGTAAGTCAAGCTGCAACCTCAGACTTACCCTCCGCCTGAAATTAATTAAAAAGTCTCCCATCTTAATTTATGATAAAAAGTAAACATCGTTTTTCTTTTTGCTTTAGGTCAGCAACAATTATAATTGATATATGAATAATGTAATTACTGACATAGTTTTATATGAACATAATAGTAATATATCTAGATAATAGCGAGTGCGAACGCTGACAAAGTATACTTTCTCATTTTTAAGGAGGGTGTATACTATTATATATGTATGTACATATTTGACATTAAAGTTTGTTTTTTTCGAAGGATTTTGGACTAAGGAACCAAAAAATGCTATAACGTAAACTAAAAACGAACATTTTTCGCTTCAATAATATTTGTCTCCTCTCGTTTCCACTCACACAAAAAGCGTAGCCAGTTTCCTCCTCTATATATTCGTCCAGTAATAAGCATTTTCTTTATTTATCAGCGTGCTTGCTTATAATGTATAAGCTCTGAAGAATTCATTTAGTTTAATAGACAAACATGGGAAACAAAAAGGAAAGTAAAAATATTCCCGGACAACGGTGGATGTGCAGTGCTAGTATCATATATAATGCTAAAAATGCATGGGTTGAGATAATTCGACACAAATCATGAAATTGGTCGAGAAAAAGTCTTCCATGGAACCAGATCGATTAAACCCGTCCAATTTGTATCCATGACGCAGCGTTTATTTGATTGACGGCTTGTTATGGGACACAAACGATGCTATTGATTGACTTGGTAAACAAATACTTTCCGGCTATCAAAAGAGATGGCGTCGTCGAAAAATAAATATTAATATTGATGGCAGTGTGGACAGATGCTATACGTCTGAATTGTTTCGGAGCCAGAGAAGAGGATTTAACGGATGCTAAAAGGATTACGGTCGGAAATCCTTGAGATGCAACTAAGAATCGTGCCGGTTTAGCAGTCAATTTTCTTGAAACTGTAAAGGCGTTAGAATCATACAGAGCGCGGAATTTAGGCACGCCTTTTTGAGACTCTTCGAAGTAAGGAGATTATTCCATTTTTGTTAGGTGATCGTCGAGAAACAGGAGCACTACTTCGCCAATTCTAGGGGGAATCTAATAGCGGAATTTCGTATCAGGAGTAAAGAATTGTAAACGTGCTTGGATAATAGGATTTACTAAAGAACAGAAACAGGTATTCTTGATACATCGATTCAATCTGCTATGACAGACTAAAACATGACAGACCAATGAAAAGGCTGATCTAAACAAATATGATTGTTGTAAAAAGGACACAAAGCATAGAAACAGTATTTAGGTTTAATGCAGCATATATTAGTAAATAGCAGGATCATTTATGGGAGGTGACGGTGGATATCGACACGGACTGAAGACCTGAGTGTTCCAAGTTCGAATCTAGTCGGTTCCACAGTATTACTGCTGGCAACCTTCTCGTGGTCCTTCCCGATGTCTTTCCAGAAAGATTTTTCATTTAGAAAAACATCTGGGGGAAACTAATGCCAACACCATAATCATGTGATTCAAACGAAAGGAGGAGGATCATTTACAATCAGGGGCAGTCCATTTTTTTTATTGTTTTTAACGTAGTTCACCCCAAACAAGGCAGGACGCCACTGTAGACGTAAGGAGCTACTGAGAAGAAAATAAGGGGAGAAGGTTGGGGGGGACTTACACTCCGGTTTGTTAAATGATGTGTCTGACTGGGTATGTGCATATTATGATACAACTATTCATCGACAAATAAAGATCTCTGCTAAAACGAATAACAGTTAAACTGCAAGGAATAGTATTCTCTACTAAACGAATATGTCAACCCTGAATAAGTCACCGCTTATCAAGACTTAAAGGCCACGCGAGGATAAAGGGTTAATGAGTTTGTCATGTGGATGGTGAATCAACAGACATGGTGGAGACTAAGGCAAAATTTTACTATTTAAAAGGACGGCTCAACAAGAATGTTATCATTGGACTTGAAAATGATCTTGTTATAGTCAGCTAGGAAGGAACTCTAGTATCGTATTTTACATGCGATTAATTCTTGAAAAGAAACTTTGTGCATGGAAGTTACGTTTTGTTTTAAGTACACAGATGAAGAAAGAATCTTTTTACAGTGCTTGTAGACAGATTATTTTTTTGTTGTGGATGTTTTACTGTAAAGTTCCAGGTATTTGAGCTAAATCGATCACCTACCAGAGAGTAGAGAAAGACTAACGAGATCTCTCCTGTGAAAAAAAAGTGACTACAGGCAAGAGAAGACATCCCCCACTAGATTTAGAAGTAGGTGTTGTACTTTGTCAAGGCAGGAAAAGTTACTCTGATCGGCACCTCCCCAGATGTGGCAACCGTATCTTAGGACGTATTTTAGTGGAACGAGGTTTCGTCAGGAGTGATATACATTCCAGAGCGGTAGAGTAATCCAACTAGTTTTCTGGCGACCTTAGCAACACATTTATAAAAAACACATTTCGATCCCATAACTAAGATAGTGTAAACTCTTGAACTATGAAATCATAAGGAACGTCTTAGTTTTTTTTTTAACCGCGAGTATTATATGGGTAAAAATGATGTTATGTTGATGCGTCGTTTAAATAATTATAGTTTTTTATAACCTACGTTAACTAGCACACATTGTATTATTCGGACTACTGTTCTCATTTGGATGAAATTTTCACAACTTTTCGGCCATTATATCGAAATCTGTTTTATCAGATATTGAGATTGTTCCTATTTCTTTGCGTATGAAAATAAATGTGCATACATCATTATTATTTCCTTTTTAAACAGTTATTATTCAGATTAAGAGTTAACCTCTCTTTACTATGCTCATAAAAATAAATTTGAATACGTGCTTTCAAAAGGTAGCCGGACACACGCACGCTTAATTTTATTATATAAATTATCGAGTTTAATTTCATATTTCTCTTGTATTTCTTCTAAATTTGATGATTCGTTCAACTTTCTAACTAGCCAAGCAATAAGATGAGAAAATCGTGCAACGTCAATCGCATTCACATTAGTATGTTAGACACAGTGGCATTCTCTTTTATTCGAACGACGTGTTTCATGCTTGGATGCTATTCTTACAACGTTTCGGCAGATGTCAACTCCGACCTTCTTCATGTGGTTCTCGTCGAACACAGGAGTCTATGGAATTCCGAGCGGGATACTTTATTTAATTCACGGAGTAGATTGCTCTCAGTCAGCTAGCCATGTCCGGGTAAATATCCATAAGGCAGTGGATCAACAAATACATTTAAGTACGAATCAAAAATCTCGCATTGTTTTGTGTTGATTGCGTATTTTTAGTAGTATTTAGCATGTATTCCTTTATTTTCAGAGTGAAATAAAAAAAAATTTCCATCGCTACGAGTAAATAACATTTTAACGACTCTAACGAAACTTCATTCTCGATTTCTGTAAAAAACTCGAATCTTTACAGAAATAAACTGCTTATTTTTATATCATTTTTTTATGTTAGAAAATTACTTGGTTATATTAAATACTAAAAGTGACGTTTTCCATAATTATATTGCGTGCTGTGGAGACTTATAAAATGATAACAAGAAATTTTAAAGTCCTGGCAATTTTCGTGTCTTCATCGACCAAGAAGAATTATAACTTTGCTATGAAGAAAGTATTAATTTTAAAGTAAATCCGGATAGCTGGTTTTTACTTAATTAAACTTTATATTTTCATCGTTTATATAGTAAAAGTTTTTTTTAACAACTAACAATTTAATCTAATTACTTTTAATGTAATTAAAACTGAATACGAAAATTAATTAATCTCGAGATCCGGATTTTTCCCTGTAAAAGTCTAGGCATATCGTTAGTTTATATTATACTGTGTCACTAAGAATATTGCAGTCATTTAATCGTGTAGGGACGACAGAGTTACCTCCCTTGAATAAGATTTCGCTTCTCGATAGATTAAGAGATGTGCTCTCGTGATCTCGGAAGACGCGTGACTCGGACCCAGTTCTCGCGAGATTTAAAGAACCCCTTCTGTATGTTATAGTATATCAATCCCAGTTCATGCTCTCCCGGACACCCTATTACAGTTTTCGTCTCTTTGTTCAATAAAATCTCGTTAAAATCAAACCAGGCGTTCAAGTTGTTATCGATCAGAGTCCGAGGGACAAGTCAACAGCGGCGAACTCTGGGTATACACCCACGTAGGTTAGCAGTATCTTACAGTTGGCGTACGAGGTTATTTTAGCTCACAGTCCTTTATTAAACATATATCCTAAACATATCTATCACCGGAACAAATAATTGACAAAACAAAAATATATAATACATTAGTACTTACTTTACCTCTTAACATAGGAATAAAGATAACCGGAGAACAGACACGTTCTATATTCTGCGGGTTCGTCGTAGGAGACGTCCAGCGGGTTTGAATTCTGGATACGTTAACCTTTTTTATGTAAATAAAAACTAAGGAAATAACCAAGCAGCGGTTTTCTCACCGGTCCACGTCAATTTACGTTCCCGACAGCGTTGGTACGGACATGTAATTGTGACACACAAAAATGACAAAAATCGGAATTCTGAATAATAGACCTAGCGTTCTATAGTTTATGCACGGATTTTTTTTTAATTTAGAGAGCGCAAATAAAAACATGCGCTGTACGGTGTAAAAAAGAAATACCCATCGTACAGTGGGTTTCTTTTACACGGAGGTAGACAGAGAAAATACTCCTTGCCTTGTAAAATCGGATGCTAGAAAAAGGCTAAGGTCCAGATTTATTTTCGAACCCGTGGTGGAGGTGAGTAGTACTAAATTCCCCGACCGAGGCGACATCTCGCGTGCAAACCTATTTCCTCCAAGTGAAATACTTATCCCCCTTACAAGAGCAATTCGCTGGGATTACATTGTGCGATTAATTAAGCATAAAAACAATTAGAAATTCATTTTGATTTCTGTCCACAATTTAAAACTATAAAATAATCTCACCTACCATAGACGCATATAGAAGTTGTTTTAGACAAGATTATGAGCCGTAAATAAAAAAAAGTATTTTATCAAACATTAGTATGTAACTGCTTTCATAGACAGAAGTGTTTTAGTTTTGTTAATTTATTCTACGTTTATGAAGATGCGTCAAAAATACAAAATGGCCGCCAAGCAATCTCTCGATTGTTTTCATTCATTAATATTCATCAAATTCATTAAATGGATGTAGAAAACAAAAGGAAACACCAGCAAACTGAATATATAAGCGATCTTTTTATTTATTAGAAATGTTATTTTCACTTCGACCTGCAATGTCTGATGTATATTCTTAGTCTGGCACGGTGGGTTCGTCTTGACGTTTGGATTCCTAGTAATCATCTTTTGGGGCGCGATTATAGATGTTGCGACAGAGACGACAATGAATATAAGTAAGGAGCACTTTTGCATGTACTTGACTGAAAGCGCATCTATTTAAAAGAGATTTATATTCATGTCTGTGTATTAAAGTCCAGCGAAAACTCGGAAACTACTGAATATATATTTACAAACGTTACACATTTAGTTCTATATTACCTGCGGAGTCAAATATTCTGATATTACTTTGCTTCGGGACATCAAGGACCAAATTAGTTTATAATATATATGTATCACTAATTCTATTAATGTATGTTAAGGGCAACCATTGCAATCTATTGTAATGTGTCTATGCATGAATGAATGAGAAATATGTTACCTATTTGTATTGTTTTTTTTAGCAATTCTGCTTCTATCACCTTTCAGGATGATGAATAAAAGATGAAGAAACTATCCATGACTTATGTCCTTATTCTAGAGAAGTTATTGGACATAACTACATAGTGTATGTTCGAAATACTATACTGAAACAACGTCAAACAGTCGGTTACTGCTTAAGTTATCCATTCCTTTATGGCTTACACTATTCGTCTCATTATATATATATATATATATATCTTTACTTAAGCTCACTCTAAACCAAGCACAACGCAACTTAAACGTTGGGGGGGGGGGGTAATTGGAATTAGGGGAGTTTTGCATCGAGTAGTTATTTCATATTACATGTTAATGTCTGTATGTTAGTACGGTCAGGGAAACAGGAAAGGAATTCCAAAGGCTAGCAGTACAAGGAAATACGTTATTCGAGTAGAAAACATTTGGGAACTTCAATATGAAGGTAGAATATTACTGACTGACAGGTAGATCAGAGGATTTACGTAGAGAGGCAACTATGCCGCACATTCGTTGGATCACAGTTGATTACAAGACTTGTTAAACAAGTACAGGGATTGAACATTGCTGCGATCGAACAGAGACTGGGTCATGCTTAATAGTGAAAGGGTTATTAGATTAGGGACTCTTTTTTTGTACCTTGACCAAGAGTGAGATGGTAACGTTTGGTGCACCAGCTTGGATGTGACGACAATACTCCATGCATGGGCGAATGATTGAATATTCAAACATTTGCTTGATTTCCCGCATGAAAATTGTCAGTTGGAGGAGAGGGTTGTATTTTCTAAGTAAATTAATTGATGATGGTTAGTGTGAGAGACAAAGACATGTTAAAAAAATGATGCTACGCACCGTATAACTAGTTTGTCATCCAGGCTCACTGTCAAGGTCCTGCAACTCTGCTCAGATGATAAAGCATGACAAATATATTTAATCTGTTTTTTTTTTCCTTAATTATTTCATAGCATTGTTTTCTTCTTTTGAATGCAAAATGTCCGTTCTATTACAGAAAAAAGTAATCAAATATTAATACACGCTGTCACTCCAAACGAGATAACACCTATTTCATACAGCGACTTGCATCTAAAAGAAGTTTCATTGTGAAAATTTTAAGTTATGTATAATAAGCTTTATCGACCAGGAAAACTATCTGAGTAATTTTTATTTCATGTTGCTCATTGCCCGTTCCATCTCGTAATTTCTTAGTATTTCAATATCTTAAATATTAATTAACGAATACATGTTTAATTAAAAATCGGCGTTACAATTAAAGTGATAGGACGTCTTACAGGTTGGAATTAAAATGACATATCTTGAGTTTTTTTTCTTCTTCTTTTTAACAGCAAAATTGCTTGCTACGTAATATATTATTTACAAAATGTCTCTCCTATTCCCCTTTTGTGTTGAGCGGCTTTTTTGTGAACCTTAATTGTATTACTATGGTATCATTTGGTTATTGCATTATTAAAATGCTTTAAACTTAAACGGTTTCTTAAGTTCCATTTGGAATTCAATTATAGATAAACGATTTCTATAATAGTGTTGAAAAAATTAAAAAACAAGTGAATATCTTTATTTTGTTTTTTATTTTTCAAAAGACTTAAAACATCGGTTTAATATTTATACTTTAAAACCAAAACGAGAGAGTTGGGGACCGAAATCAAGAGTGAGGAAAACGACCGTATTAACAATTTCATTTATTTTTTTAATATCTAATAAAAAGCAGGTCAGAGGAAATATATAACTCCTTTGATATACCATTTATAAGTATCCGGTGTATATATACAAACCAGCTTTTCAATGGATAGAGACAGAACGTATGCTCTGGTTTGCTAAACAGGGGTTTAGGGGAGAGATGTTTGAAAAATGCTGCTCATGTTGGCGTCCGATGACATTGTTTTGATTAACATCAAATTTGAAGATTTAAAACAAAAAAACACGGATATTTAAATGTGTATTAAAATTGTATTACTAAAAATATGGTTTCAAACTTAAATCAGTGGTAACTTGGAAGCGTGACCGTCTTACGGGCTCGTCTTACGGGCTAAAAGAGTTTATAATAGAGATGATTGGACGCAACTCGTGAGCTGATAATATAGATAATTTGATGCAGCTCGTTAGCTCCTAATAGAGATAGTTGGAAGCAACTCGTGGGCGCATAATAGAGCTAATTAGAAGCAACTCGTGGGCGCATAATAGAGATAGTTGGAAGCAACTCGTGGGCGCATAATAGAGATAATCGGAAGCAACTCGTGGGCGCATAATAGAGATAATCGGAAGCAACTCGTGGGCGCATAATAGAGATAATCGGAAGCAACTCGTGAGCGCATAATAGAGATAATCGGAAGCAACTCGTGAGCGCATAATAGAGATAATCGGAAGAAACTCGTGAGCGCATAATAGAGATAATCGGAAGGAACTCGTGAGCGCATTATAGAGATAATCGGAAGCAACTCGTGAGCCCATAATAGAGATAATTTGAAGCTACTCGTAAGGGTGTATTAAAGATAGTTTGACGCAACTCGTGAGCTTATAATAGAGATCGTTATACGTAACTCGTGAATTGCTCGGAAAATATTGGTCGATAATTCTACTTGCATGAAAAATTGATTCAGGAAGCTGCTCTTACAAGGTTTTATACGAAATCTTTCAATAATTAATAAAATGTGTGTACTCTTTAATAAATTTTGAATGTTTATTCAAAATAATTAAAACATTATATTCACCTGTCATTGCTATGTTATAATATTAAGAGAAAAGCAGGGGAAGGTATCCCTAATGATCGGTCAATATAAGTGTGAGTTCGGTAACTCCGTAATTAGAGCTTCTAAGACAAACGTAGAGAGCGGAGATGCATTACAAATAATTGAACGACAGTCTGGTGGAAGGCTCAGAACAATGCTTGCGGCATTGAAACGGTGTTCTACAAACAATGGTAATGTGAAACCCTCGATAATTAGGTCCCCCAAATAAAAATCGTCATGAATAAATGTTTATTACGTAAATGGATAAATATGTTTTAAAAACTGAATACATGACAGCGAACGTCTAAAAAATATCAGATCTTGTAAAGAAAACATGTAATATACATAGAACACAAACTACTCAATCTTATGTCTGGAATCCTCATTCGATTTTTATCCAAATATAGTGAATCCTTTTGGTTCGAAAAAAAGAATGTCTTAAATTTGAGGCTTAAGCTTCAACCTTACATTCGTGGGTCTTAATATATTTTGTAGAAATACAAATTGAAAGATCTTGCTGAACTAGTGCCTTCCCATCGGTGTAATTATATCAAAATAAATATATATTTTTAAATAAGGCTTATGGTCAAGTTATGTATTTACATCACCTAAATAAAACTTGAAATATAAATTTGCAATGAGAATACAAAATGCTTTAAACTCAATGTGTTAAAATAAAGACATTACACAATAAAACGAACAATACATTAAATATATACTTTGACCAAAAGTTTATTTCAATTGAAAACAATGAAAGATCATGCCAATATCATATGTAAACGATGCTTCTGAGATGTGATCGTGTGATGAAATGCAACATTCTTTGTAGGGATAGGTTCATAATTTTGAAAATGGCGTTCATCGCGCGTTGCATTCGAACTGATCATATATTTTGCGCTTATTATTTTGCTTCAAATCCTCATGAAATATTTTTTAGTATCGATGTTATTGTTTGGCATCTTAAAATTCTAAAATTGGGTATTTAGGACCTACATCATTAAATACTACTAACATACCCCAAACCACAACCCGTGGCGTCAGATCAAGGAAACTAGTCCATAAATCGATATCATGCAGTCTCACGATGTTCTTGGCCTTTTGGCTTAGATCAAAGTGTAGTATCTGTTCCGATGGATACTGCCCTCATAGACTGGTATTGTCTTGGCCTTCGGGGCTTGATTTACGCCGGTCTATGGGTCTGTCTTGTGCAGTTCTAGGAGGTCTACCCTCCCAGGCTTCGCCTCCCCTCTTTGGGGAGGAGTAAGTTTATTGCTTACTGCCTGAGGCACCCCTACCGGGGAATGCCGACGGGGCGGCCCAGGAAATTTTTAAACCTCACTTTCCCGACCCGACCTTGGGTCACATCTTACTTGTTGGAGTAAGATAAAAACTGGCCTTGTGCCTAACTCCTGGAGAGGAGTAAATCAATACTCGATATTTCCATTGTGATTTTACAATCAATTTTTTTCGATCGAATGCTCTTGCATAATTTAATGTTTGCTGATATAAGAACCAGTCAATAATGTTTCAGATTCTACCAGACTTAAATTGCAATAATATCAACATTTTATGGTAGATCTGCATTACCCTTCCTCACCAGAAAATGCATGCATTGTTACCGTGGAAATGTATTTATAGTAGAACCATATCCTAATAATCCGGATATTTCCCTGTTCTCAGAGGTTTTCAATTTTTTATATGTTTATGAGTGTGCAGTTTATCAATTTTCCTTAAAGACTGGATGTTGTCACCGAATATTCAGAAAAACTCAGATTATGTTCGTTTGATTAAAAATGTTGATATTTCTTTTCAACGGAATTAGTTTTTTTTTAAATTCAACGCAGAAGCCATGTTCTTTACGTTGCCAATCGTAAAAGTCATGTACGTTTATCATCTCATAGGTGGTTGTTGGTCATCTGAATTATTTCACTGTCAAATTTATAATCGCGTTTAACGGTAGTAATCTCTCGATTATAATGCTGCATATTTAAAACGATTGAATTGCAAAACTGAAGATAACAGCTAAAACGACTGTACTGACTATACTACCTACCCTTACATAGCACAAACAGTTACCAAATCTCCATTAATAATTAATAGTCTAGCTGAAGTTCCCGGGTACGCCGAGTTTCGAAAATATTTTTATTCTGCGTGTCTGTAGAGATATTAGTCTGTAAGTATATGGTAAAGAATGGAAAATTTTACTTAATGTTAGTTTAAGTAAGAAAATGGAATTTTCTAATAGAAGTCGTAGTTAGAACTACGTGTACAAGGAGTTGTGTCACATTGTAAAAATAAAGTAAAAAATGGAAAATTCCACATGAAGTCAAATCAAGCATAAACCCAGCTTAAGTAGGTGTTTGTACCAGTCGATGATACGTCATCAACAATACGTTCGACAATGACTGTTGCTTTCTGGCTAAGGTATTGTTCTGTTCAGTCCTAGGATGTTAATATTTCCAGGCCTTACCTTCTCCCTGAGAAAGGCGTAGTTTATTTCTTATCGTCTGGGGCGACCTTACATGGGAATGTTGATGGATTGCACAGACAATTTTTTGTAGGCCAGAGTGCGCTTAGCGTCGCGCTGGATTTTGAAACCCCCACCTTATTTGTGTCTAACTTCTTGGAGAGGTGTTTAATAGAATACAACCGAACAAGCCCAAACTCAGAATTAACATTAACCAACGTATGGCGTAATAACTAAAAATATAACGATTATACGATGTATCAATCACCGGAAACTACCGCTGTTCTTACGGAAATTATTTGGTATCCTATTTGATAAAACCGGTGTTTAGGACAATTAAATGGTCACAACATTAAAAAAACGAAACATCACTCAAACTAAGAGATAACTTATGGAAACAACGACTTCAATACGCGTGCACTTATAACCTCTGTCATGGCAGAGGTTATGTTTTCAGTTGAGTGTGTTTGTGTACCGCCTCGTGCTGATATAAGTTGACCAATCGTAAAAAATATCAGTAATGATGTAACTGGGCATTAATTTTATTTTAAGATGTCCATGAAATAAGTTCGGTTCTCTTAAAAAATTTGTCAGTCCAAATTTTGACAGAATTTCCACTTCCGACTTTTCCAAATGTTCATATATGGATTCGATGTTGTTTCATAACAGTAACCCTCATGCAAAATGTCATGCTTATCTGATGAATAGTTTTTGAACTATCAATGTTTCCTACAGCTTACTTCGAGAAAACTTCATAACGGAAAATAAAACCCAGATTAGACTTATGCCCATCCTTATGTTGTCAGGCGGAGATATGTAGTCTACCAACTCAGTTATGTTTTTGTTTCCTTCATATAAATTCGCTATTTTTTCAAATATTTTTTTGTCTTGTGTACATACCGTTTAAATCTGGGCTGTTCACTTTGGTCAAAATGTTTCTTTTACTAATTACACATAATTATATAACTATCGAAAACTTGTCTTTAGTCTGTTCAGTTGTTTACAATTATTGTAAGTAGCAATTGTCGGATTTACAGATAAATTAATTAGCGTCTAATTTGATAACCATAAACAACACAATTGTATAATTACAAGTTATAAAAATCCAATAATTAGGTTTCATCTGGCAGAAATGTGTTTTTTTCCTATACGATCTCAATTATTTCTTGGCAAACAGATAAGATGATAGATTGAATAGTTTTTATGCAAAACGCGAAAACTCCAATATCTCCTAATCAAGAACTGATAGAATGAAATGATGCTCATCTCAAATCTGACTATGAAAGCTTATCTTAAATGAGAGCAAGTAGATTGAGGGGAATAAAGTGGATATCGACACGGACTGAAGACCTGGGTGTTTCGAGTTCGAATCCAGTCGGTTCCACAGTATTACTTTCTCTTAGGAGTGTTGGCAACCTCTTGTGGTCCTTTCCGTAAGTACCCGCTGTCTTCCCAGAAAGATTTATAACTAGAAAAACATCGGGGTTACTAATGCATACACCAGAATCATCTGATTCACACGAAAGCAGAAGAGCGGAATACAAATTAAAACCATAACAAAATTAACCGTTTGACGGTTAAGGTATTATGGTCAATTATTAAAAAAAAAACAAATAAAGCTACAAATGGGTTGTTGAAACGAATAGCAGGATGATGACAAATATATAAATGATGTAAGGTAGGCGAGTGTACAGGTACACGCAATAAATGAGTAGGATTTGTTATTGGATACGTCGCTATGGAAATAATGAAAGTTGTTAGGAACTAAGTTTCAAAGAGCCACCCCGTTGGCACACAGTTCCCAACTAGTGTCTCAGTTCACAGTGAAAACATAAATTGAGCGGTAATTCAATGCGGTCTTGCGAAGTGATAAAACATTTACTTGCCATACCTGATAATCGAGTGATTGAATGTCGGACAGCGAAACCATTTTGTTCAAGAACTGCTCAGTGTGTCTGCTCTTGGCCTGCCAAGCAAGCCGAACATTCGAAGAAAACAATAGACTGTGATACGATTATATATAAGGAAACAGAATTTATTGCTACTGAACTAAATAACGTCCAAGTGACGAATAAGGTATTTATTAATTATTTATTGAATTATTAATCTTATAGTTTACTTTTTCACAGAATAGGTCAGTGTGAAATATTTGTTTCTTTTCTTTTTATCTGTGATTGAATAAAATAACAATTCAAGTTTAATTTTTAAAACTGAAAACGAAAGAAAAAAATTAATAAATAAATAAAAGTTACAAATAATGGTTTGAATAAACAGAAGAATTCCGTTGTTATCTCCATCTGACGAGAGAATACAGATTGAATTTTCAAGTGCGTAAAATCACAGCGAACTCAATGAAAGAATCTATAAATTCTTGTTCGGAGTTTATCGATTTCTGGAAACCTGCAAATTGTTGGAACGCTGAATACCATCAGATCAGCGAATATTCCGACCCGACAACGCCATCTCTGAATATACCTCTTTCCCGCATGTCATGCGATAGATGAGACTTGACAAAAGGCCAGACACACAACTTCCCCGTTTGTTTAAAGGAATATATCATGTTAACTAGTTTGTCCTCAAAACATTGACTAAAAGGAGATATCGTCCATCACGGCGACGCGAAATCTCAGAAACTTGCAACGAGACAGAACAGGCGATGGATTCTTTTCTCCGGTTGGAAAAGATATTTGAAATCGCCGACAGAATTAACTGCCGAAGTTCTTGACGTGTTGATAGACTTGGGTTTTACACGATCAACAAAATTGCCGAGCGGTTGTCAGGTGGTACATTTCTTTCACTCACATCTCGGATTTTCGATTGAGCACGAAAACCATTAATCAAGTAATAAAAGAACATTCCACACCGGTTCTAGGTCGAACAGTTCGTGGAAAAGTTTTTATAATGTTGTTTACTAGCGGAGTCAAATTATTCAAAGTTTATTTTATTTTTTTCTTAAGTATTAAATAATTTCTAATGTTGCAGATATAAGCAGGTGCTGTATCAGATTGGGAATATTGTTTATCATGTATTTGAGATCTAATTTTTCACTCGTAGAAAACGCATTGAGCCTGCTCCCGGCCTGTCAAGCAAAGAAGCCACTCGATGAAACTTCCTAACACTTGCATATTGGTTTTGTAAAAAGGACATTTTATTAACTATTATTTGTTTCCCCATTACTCAATAGAACAATAAACCATTATAAGACCGTAATTTAATTTTTTTTAAATAACAAAACAATTCAAAAAGAATAGTTAACTTGTGTTTAAGTAAATAAAATAACGTTGTTTGATGTAAAATTAAACAAAGATATCAAAAGATTTAGTATGCGTTTGTGAGAATCAATATATTATCTCACCTAAGAATGTGTTCATAAGGTCAAACCCATATCTGACATTTATAGCTGATCCGGATATTATATAAATAAAGATTGTATATTCTCGATTTGATCGGATAAATCAATACATCGCTGATTATCCATTATTTTTGATTAAAATTGTGTATTCTCCAAAATAGATGAAATAGTTTTCATTGTCGTTAAAATAATCGATTTTAATATATAATCCTGATCAATATTTTATTTGTGATTAGTCTTAAATAAATAAAAGCCGAGGAGGTTTTCCTACCAGAGTCATAAATTCTAACACGGAAACATTAATAACTAGGAACTAATTTAATAGCACTGTTGTCGCTATTCACCGTTTTGTCCGTAATTATTCTCACTTCTCCGTTTTTGATAATTTTTTGGTTTTACGCCATATCAACCCATTTCTAAGTTATTTAATGTCGAATCTGGGCATTTTAATAACAGTTTTTTTATGTATCAAGTTCTTTATATCTTTAAATATTTTTTCATAATTTCCTTTGCTTGTTTTTTTTAATAGAAAATTTTGTTTTGTTTTTTACCTTTAGAAAAAATGATTGAGTTTGGTAAAGGAAACAAATAAATATCATCAATGTTTGGTGCATTTTAAGCCAGGAGGCGGGTATCTTCAGACAACCTTATCTGGTAGCACCGTTTTTGTTTTTTGATAGGCGTCCGACAAATATTCGATTAGGGAGAAAAAACAGAAAAAAAAAGACATTGAGAGGCAGAAAATGTGATTTGGTTTATTAATTTAATAACGTTACCATTTCGTTATTGGTCCCGTGAGTAAATTAATTAACGTGTCCTACCTCATGACTGATGTTGTGAGTTCGATCCTGGCACGGGGCATTATTATTTTTTCTCTGATTGTGTCCAAAAATCAAGGGAGGTGCGAGAGCGCTCTATCCCTTAATAGACTTCAAAAACGGCCTATGCTAGAAATCTCATTTCTTTGATCAATCATAACTCAAAAACCAATAAACCAAATAAGTTAAAACTTTGCACGAAGTTTGTTTTTGATAGGTTCTGTAAGTGTGTAGAATTTCAGCATCATTAGTCAAGGCAACCCAGAGACCTAGAAAGGTCAGGCATGATTTTGTATTATCCGTGTGTACGTACGTATGTGCCACCCTGTATCTCATCAACTATTTGATGGATTCAGCTGATTTTTGGCAGAGATAGGAGGTTCTAGGGTCTAGTTTATGGCATTTGAATTTCAGTTCACTATATACTTTAGTTTTCCAGAAAATTCCAAAAAAACCTTTAAAAAAACCATTGTATTGAGGCATAGCCTTTACAAAAGTAGTGACATTCCATGAAAAATGCCAGTATACTGAAATCATATGCCCTTAATAGGGTTAAGATGAAAATTCATATACACTAAATGTACAAAAGCAAGGAAATTCCCAAATGTTTACACTTTTCTTGTCATTAAGGGTATGCGAGCACAACAGGTCTATGTATTTTACTGCTAGGAATTTTTCTTCAGCGCACCTCACACACTTCATCCACTTATTGCATAGAGATTAATACTGTAGTGATGTGATAATGAAATTGTTTGGTTGATATGTAGTCATACCCTAAATTAATGACAATAAAAGTGTGAACATTTGGGAATTTCCGTGCTTTTGTACATTTAGTGTATATGAATTTTCATCTTAACCCTATTAAGGGCATATGATTTCAGTATATTGGCATTTTTCATGGAATTAACTTTTGATGTTTCAATGATATTGAAACATAAAAAGTCTAAGTTCATTTTTGATCTATTTTTTCTTTTTTTTTCTGTAATAATTGTCATTTACGGAAATAAGTCCGAGCGACGTTGCGTATCCCTGCTAGTTGGTAATGTTTACCAATCTACTCTCCAATCTATGCAAATATTTTTCGCAATTTTTTATACTCGTCAAAGCATCTTATGAATTGGCTATTTTTTGCCGGTAGAGTTGCCCGTTTATCAAACTGAAGTTTCAAATAGTGAACATCGCAGTTTAATATCTTTTCTGTAAAAGTAATTTATAGTGTAATAAATATTCAATTTCTTTCAAATACTATCATCAAGAATGTTCATTTTTTCAACATTATTTCCGTTCGCCTTCGCTAAATCGCGAAGCATGCTCATTAATTGGCAGAATGCATTCTGTGCTTATGCAGATTAAGGACCGGGATATTTTGAGGATTTTTAAGTTTAATTCAATCTTACGGTATCTTTTGTTTATTGGTCCCCCGATTTATAAAATTGGGGGACTTATTTTTTGAGGCATGTCCGTCCGTCGGTCCGGATTTTTATCCGCCACAATCCATTGAATTTCTCTGAAATTTTGCATGAAGTTGTAACTTTGGGCAGGTTAAAAAGTGACATTCTCCGATTTAAAAAAAAATCTTGTTAGCCCCCAGGGGGTCAAAAGGCCCCATAATGGCAAATAATGACATTTTTTGCCCCATTACTTTTCATCCATCCATTCAATTTTTTAAAAACTTGGCCAAAATGTGGAGGCAATTGTTCTTAATAAAAAATACGTATCGCTGACCTTGGTAAAGATCTGGTTCGCACCGCCAGGGGGTCAAAAGCCCTCAAAAGGGCAAAAATGACCCTTTTTCCGATAATGTTTGATCCATCCATTCAATCTTTCTGAAACCTGGCCAAAATGTAGAGGCAATTGTTCTGGATATAAAATGAGCATCCTTGACCTCAGAAAAATTCTGGTTTGCGACCCCAGGGTGTCAAAGCCGGGTCAAAATGTCCCAAATTGCCAAAATTTATTGCATTTCACACTCTCCACATCGAGTCACATACAGAGGGGGACCACGCACGCGCGGCCTTTTTAATTATTAGTCGAAAGTACAAAAATAATTAATCAACCCCCACCACACCGTTTAGAATAGGTTTCTAAATTATAACGTTATTACTTCAATCGGGTCCGTAAACTGCATAAATACCATTTATTCATATAATTTTAGTGAACTTAAATCAATGTTTTATTTTTCTGTTGGTTTGTTTTTGATAGCTGTTAAATAATTATAGACTTAGTATCGCCTGCACTGACGATTAAAACCTCCCCTATAACCCTAACCCATCCCTCTTACCTTCAGAAATATTTAATAATCAATAAAACCACTACCCGGCCATGAAAGAGTGAACAAAATAATTTACCCCCATTTTGAAAATAAAAATTTATTTTCAAAATTCCGTACATATTTCAGAGTTCGAAATAATTAACGTATGTTTCGGATTACATCGGCCGAAACGTTGGGAGAATAAGATCCAGGATGAAAACTAATGTGAATGATACAAATAAATTATTGATGCTCGTGTAAAAAAAATCAGAGGCATTAAGTCACATTGTCTCTAAGTAAACTATTCGGTTAGCAAGAAACAAACACCACAAAACAGATCAATCATTTACTGGTCGGTAAGTGTTTTCCCCTGAGTTATCCGAATTATCGTTGCCTGCTTCGTGGATTCTGTGGATCATTTTTCCATTCGTCTATTGCGCATGTTTTAGATTTAGCAGATTGTTACAAAATTCATTGTTTGAGAAATCCATAAAAAATCCATCTAGTTCGACAGTAATGTTATGGGATGTATTTAATGGAATATCTGTTTAGGCAAGGAGAATTATATCGGAGCCAGCATCTTGGATCAACGATTCTTTAAATCGATAATGGCTGTGGTGTCCTTACCTAGTGAAATGCTATGGAGTTTTTCTTCTTTACCGAAAATCGTATTGTTAATATTTATTCTCTGCTCTACCTCCAGGTGAATTCATGTAAATAACCTATTCAAATAAACGTTATTGTAGTGAAACCAAAGAACAATTTTCGCGAACGAATTACCCAATTATTCCATTTAAAACTACAATAAATGTCAACCTTTGTGCTAGAATGTCACTGTTTAAATCAGATGCCATTAATTAAAAAAAGCCATTAAAAAAAATCAAAATTAGTCTCTTTATGCTCGTTGTAATTTCTTCTTTCCCTTTCATCTTTGAATGAGGGTTGAATAGTTTTATAAATTGTCATACTTTTTTTCGTTTATAACAGACTGTTAAAATCTGATTGCTTAACATTTAGTTTTATTAACTAAGACTGTTACTAAACAGAGAGTGTCGGAAGTGAGAGTGATAAACACTTAAAATAAGAGCGGAAGCTCAAACAACATAACATGAGATGGGGAAAGAGTGATAGACAGATTTACTTGCAAATTACGGCTAATTAGAACAATTAAAATGGAAGTTTATTAAACCATGACAATCCATAATCTAGGGACTATTAAGATGCATTACGTCTGATGAACATATATAAAAAAACGCCTTAAAGAAACAAACGTTGATTTAATGAAAGATGAGGCCATCTTCGACAAGCGATTTCTCTTTTCAAGTACACTTTCGACTCGCTGGACACTTATGTTTGTTTTGGTACTCTTTGTTTATTACAAACCCCGCGGAGTAAAGGAAACTTTAGGTTAACGATATTAATCGCGTAAACATTAGCATCATCACAAACACAACGTAACACACACGTGTTTGTGCATCCAGAACGTCAGTGTAAAATAATAAATATGAGTTAAATACTTGAAAAATATTATACTGATAGACGATACAGTATTTGAAGATGGGGCTCTTTGCTACTTGGTTGTGCGTTCTGAAATTCCTAATTAACAAAAAAAATTTTCTAACAGATGCATTGGACTGGGTCGACCATTTTCCTGGACCCTTAAATGTGCCAAATTTGACTCATTAGATTTGTATATGGATATTTCTTTTATATATATATAAAAACAGAGACCACCACTTTATCAAGGCCGAGGCCAAGTGTTTATATGATTTCTATTTATCCCCTCTCCAGGAGATTAGACACAATTGTCATGTGGGTTAGATGGAAGCGTTTTCAGTGGAATGACTTGGATTTGAACCTGGCACACCCAGGTTCTCAGTCTGCGTCGATACCAACTAAGCCACTGTGCCATCCCCATATGGATATGTAAAACAATTTTGCATGCACTAAAACAGTGTTCGTTAAAATAACTTGAAAGCTAAAATAACTCATGTGTTGCCAGGCATTTCTGTAAATCAATTAGCAGATGTTTTTAGGGAACCACCAACGCATTTCTGTAAATCAATTAGCAGATGTTTTGAGTGAACCACCAACGCATTTCTGTAAATCAATTAGCAGATGTTTTGAGTGAACCACTAACGCATTTCTGTAAATCAATTAGCAGATGTTTTTAGTGAACCACCAACGCATTTCTGTAAATCAATTAGATGTTTTTAGTGAACCACCAACGCATTTCTGTAAATCAATTAGATGTTTTTAGGGAACCACCAACGCATTTCTGTAAATCAATTAGCAGATGTTTTTAGGGAACCACCAACGCATTTCTGTAAATCAATAAGCAGATGTTTTTAGGGAACCACCAACGCATTTCTGTAAATCAATTAGCAGATGTTTTTAGGGAACCACAAACTCGTTTTCTTATTTTTATTACAAATGAGTCGGGACATGAAACAACTTAAACACGTTAAAACGAAAAATACAAATGTTCAGAGGTTCGTTTGACATCATTTCACAGCGTCTTTTTGGGACAGATACTTAAAATGTGATATTCTTTATATGGCACACGGATTTCACGGGCACCCTGTACGGGAGCATGTGCGCTAAAATAGTAAGTAAAGACTGGTGCGAAGGTTGAAGACATGCCAAAAAACTCTTAGCTTTTATTTCCTGGTTCATCCTTGATTCTCTGAAGGTTTTTGTTTAAATGTGTATTTCCCTCGCAGATACGAAAACACCAATCGAAACAGGAGAAAACAAAATGGATTTTCGAGATATTCCAGGAACCGGCGACGTGAGCGACGCACGTCGAAAACCCATCTACATAATCGGGAAAAGAAATGTTTCCTTGGAAACCCGGACGTTTGAAAGAATTATCCTGGTTTATTCGCAAAACAAAATCAATACACAAAATAACCTTAAAAAAGCAATTGTTTCAAAATTATAATCTTTAAAAGAACAGAATAGGTAAAACACGATTACTTGTTTAGCCCAAAATACACTATTTATATCACACACATTAGAATGAAATTCTCTACCTTACTCGTCTCGTAACGTTTATAAAACTTGATGTCATACTTTACGTTCTTTAAAATCCGTCCTCTCGACAATCGAATGTACGCGTAATGGGCACTATGCCTACAAATGTTAGACATAAAACATCTATTGCCGAGAAAACAGATTTGATACGAGAAAACTTATCTAATAAAGTTTTATAAACGTTAAATCAAGGCAAGTAAGGTAAATAATTTCATTCTAATGCGTTTTATATAAATTATGTGTAATTGCTAGGTCACGAGTTATTAAGTGTTTACTATTCTCTACCTTTATCGAATTACCTTCTACACATAAGTTGATCTAAAATATTTTTATTCAAGTTGAATGGATTTGAAACAAAATGTAAAAGATTGAAAAATTATGTGTTGTTGGATTAAATTTGTTTTTTGTATGGAATAGCAACAATTTCTTGGGAATTAAATTCTGAACCAGAACCTATTGTATACTATTTCTTCAAGGGGAAATGTGGCTTCCTGCCTTCTTAACAGGCTTACGGCATAAGTGAACATAATATCTGATAAGATTTGAAGTCAGTGCTGCCGATTTAATAGTCAACGACAAAATAAATTATAGAAGGTCGGAGGTTACATCGGCCGAAACGTTGTGATAAAAACACCCAAGATGAGAACAGTGGTCCAGATATATACCAAATTCTACAAATTATCAACCCTCATCTCACAAATTCCGAAACATGTAATCTGCTCATGACATTTCTACGTTGGTTTTAATTAGTTTTCGAGATTAAAATATATTCAGTTTTAAAAAATTGTTCTTCTCATACATATTAAGCAAATCTGGAAAAGTTGTAAAACGTTAATTACATAAGAATTCAAAAATAACTGGCAAGTTTTTCATTAGTAAGTCGTTCAGTTAAAGAAAGATTACATGAACACCTGTACGCTACGATTCATTCGAGCATATCTACGCTTTGAAAACCCAATTTATTTTCTCGACACACACACACACACACACACAATTAATTGCATAAACTACCTTTGAAATGTGCGGACTCAGTACACGAATGCCAAATCCAATAGAGATGAAGAGATTACATTCTCGCATTTATAATCTGATATACATGCAGTTTCCGATCAAAATACGTGTTTGGCGCAGGTGAAGCATGAAACAGATCCCTCTCATATAATTCCAAATGTTTACATTTGATGCATCTATATATAAATACATTATTTTCTTCGGTATATGTTTCTCTAAAACAATAATATGTGAACAAAAAGAAAATGATATCGCATTTCGAAACAAATATAAAAAGGTCACGAACGAATATGTTTGCAAATTAAAAATTTAATAACATAAAAACAAACAATTTGGCAACATTCTTTGAAAAGTAATATATTATTACACATCTCAACATTACCATCAGTGTTTTTGATCACTCCTGGTTAAAGAAACCTCTCCCTGGTGTCTGCCTTACTTATTGGTGACGGTCATTGAGTTTGGTTTTTCATAGTCGTCACGCTAGGCACTGCGTGTTGGCGACGTTGTTTGCCCATACTCCAGAACAATAATGTTATAGCTGTTCGCCATATGTGTGTAAACTATATCCCCACAAATATACGGTGAGATTAGTCTGACTATTGTTCTCAGCTTGGATGTCATTCTCAGAACGTTTCGGGCGATGTAACTTCCGATCTTCCTCATGTGCGTCTTATCGAACTCGGGAATCTGCACAGGGCGTGAGAAATCAACCACCCGTGGATTAAAGAAAAAGGTTCCGTTCGAAATTCTCTACAGATTCCCGAGTTAGGCAAGACGCACCTGAAAAAAGTCGGAAGTTACATCGCGCGAAAAGTTGTAAAAATAACTTTGTCCAGGTTATTTATCTTCCTCCCACAACGTAAGATGTGACACAAGGTCGTGGAAAGTGGGATTAGATAAGCCAGCGCTCGAGAGGTGAGCACTCTGGCTTTTTATTTTAAATAGCCTGGGCAGCCCCGTCGGCATTCCCGGGTAGGGGCGCCTCAGACAGTAAGCAATAAACTTACTCCTCCCGAAAGAGGGGAGGCAAAGCCTGGGAGGGTGCACCTCCTAGAACTGCGCAGGACCGGCAACCCCCAATAGACCGGCATAAATCCAGACCCAAAGGCCCGGACAATACCGGTTTATTAGGCGGGGTAGTCCAAATAATCTAAAAAATTAAGAAACCTTTTTTTGACAAACTCTCAAATGAGGTCGCCACCTCTCAATCTGGCCCTCATCATAGTAGCGCATTATACATCACTGGCAATATGCCTTATTTGCAGAAAACAATTACAGAAAATTAAATGTTCATTTATTGGTAGAGGTGCAACAGTTATTACTAGTCGTGTGATGCGTTCAAAATTAAATTATCTTTAAAACGAACTAATCACAGATTCTTAACGAAACGCATAAACTACGATTTAGACTCGCGAAACTATATTTTATTTTAATCTTTGTTACTTCTATATGAAAAGACCCATATCGGAAAGAGTGTTTTCTGTTGCGATTTACGAACAAGACCGGGAATTACTGATCCCTCGCCGAACAGTCACTCAGTATAGACATTTAAAGATACTTTTTAATTTTTCCTGAATTACGGTCTTGGTAAATCACCTGTATCTTAGAGTTAAGAATGGATTGAAAGATTTTCTGCAAATCCGTAAGAAAAATTTGTTGTTTTTTAGGAAGATTTTAAAACTCCATCAAGGGATGCGCGAGAGGCTCTATCCCTTAATAGACTTAAAAAAACGGTCTATGCTAGAAATCTCGTTTCTTTGATCAATTATAACTCAAAAACCAATAAACCAAATTAGTTAAAACTTTGCACCTTTTTTTTTTTTGATAGGTTCTATTAGAGTGTAGAATTTCAGCATCATTAGTCAAGGCAACCCAGAGATCCAGAAAGGTCAGGAGTGAGTTAGTGTTGTCCGTGTGTACGTACGTACGTATATGCCACCCTGTACTTCATCAACTATTGGATCCAGCTGATTTTTAACAGAGATAGAGGTTCTAGGGTCCAGTTAATGGCATTTTAATTTCAGTTCACAATATACCTTAGTTTTCCAGAAAATTCCCAAAAACCTTAAAAATTACCATTGTTTAAAGTATAGCCTTTACAAAAGTAGTGACTTTCATGATAAATGCCAGTATACTGAAATCATATGCCCTTAATAGGGTTAAGATGAAAATTCATATACACTAAATGTACAAAAAGGAAATTCCAAAATGTTTACACTTTTATTGTAATTAAGGGTATGCGAGCACAACAGGGCAATGTATTTTACTGGTAGGACTTTTTCTTCAGCGCACCTCACACTTCATCCACTCATGCATAGAGATTTATACTGTAGTGATGTGATGATGAAATGGTTTGGTTGATATGTAGTCATACCCTTAATTTATGACAAAAGTGTAAACATTTGGGAATTTCCTTGCTGTTGTACATTTAGTGTATATGAATTTTCATTTTAACCCTATTAAGGGCATATGATTTCAGTATACTGGCATTTTTCATGGAATTTCATTAGAGGCTTATTTTTCATTTAACTGTAAGTTAATATCTTTGTATTTCATATTTTGTCGGCTATCATTAGCGGTGTTGTCTTTTTCTTCCAGATGTGGATCCCATCCTATAGAAGCAACACATTCAGATTTCTTAAATGTTTGTATTTCTGAAAGTTGAAGGTGTAATACTGGCAACAGGTGATTCTAACAAAAAAAATACATTTTTGTTTAACTTCATAAAACTTCAAACCTGTCATTGGTGACATAACAAGAACAGTCAACAGATGTGGGTTAAACAACGAGTTCAGTTCGCAATTCTGTCTCGGTTTCAGGGTTAAGAAAACTATTCCGGAGTTCAAAAACATGAACCTCGATAAGGTCAAGTTATATCGGCCGAAATATTCTGAAAATAACCGATATAAGAATACTAGTCCGAACAATCCAAATCATACTATTATTCCGAAATATATATTTATTTTGTTTTGGTTTGGTAGTTTTGTTTTACGGCATATCAACCCTTTTTGGGTTATTTAATGCCGAATCTGGTCATTATAGTAAAAGTTTTTATGCTTCAAGTTCTTTATATCTTTAAATGTTTAATCATCGTTTTTGGTTTGGTAGTTTTGTTTTACGGCATATCAACCCTTTTTGGGTTATTTAATGCCGAATCTGGTCATTATAGTAAAAGATTTATGCTTCAAGTTCTAAAAATAAAATAAAAAAGGGGAGGGAGAAAGGGAGAGGGGCTGTTGTTTTTGTTTTTGGTTTTGTAGAACATAATTAAGTTTTACAAAAAAAAAAAAAAAAGAAGAAAAACAAAAAACGTCAATGTAGGTGAATTTCGTCTCAGGGAGCCACAGGGCAGCCTGATCTGGTATCACCAGTATTTTGTTTTAAACGATTTCAAAAAGAAAACATACTCTACATCTATGATTTTACCAGGAACAATGCGCACATCTGAATTATATTTGAAATTATTTTTTTGTATTTTAAAGAACGAATGGTTTCTCGCAGACAGTTACCAATAAATAAGTAACTACGAATTCTATTTATATTTTAAAAGCAAAACGAAAATATATTTGAATATTTAAAAAATTAATCAAAACAAAAAATGATTGCCAAAAGATGTTTCTCGTCCTGAAAACATTGATTAAAATATTGAGAGCGAGATTTATCATAACGAATATTACATTTATTCCAACAATAACAATTGTATGGGACTTGTTTTGGATTTTGTCTTTATTTTAAATTTGGTTGGTTTTGTAGGACGCCTTTACCGTTTCAAGTAGTCTAGTAAATGGATCAGGGTTGTTGTTGGAGGTGGGTATAATGTGGGCACATGTATTTATAAAGACTATAAAGAAGAGAAGAAAAAAGGAGAACATTATATATATATATATATATATATATATATATATATCTGAATGTGTGTGTGTGTGTGGGGGGGTTGTTTAATATTCTGAGAATTTTATGAACAAAACGTATACGCAATACTATTAGAGTTGTGTGCATCTGTTTCAAGGATAAAATGAAACGTGCTTTCAAAACATAGAATCTCTTCACAACTGATTCTTAGTAAAAAAAATAATCAGACACCCACACATATTAAACTGTAGAAGTGAAATAGCAAACAACTGCTTACAAAGAATAACATTTATCTTAGTTTAAAAATACATAATATATAAATAAATACATGACTGAACCAATAAATACATAAAAAACTAAACTAAAACCCCAAACAGAAATACAAGCAAACACGTGTTAAAATAAGGTCACCCATTATTTCGACACAAAACAGAAAAAAGGGATGGGCCCCTCTATAGAAAACAGGACAATAGAATAGGAAATATGAAGTAAAATCAACCGAACTTTTGTTTGTGAAAAGCCCAACGATTGGCTAAGAGAGCAACAAATAATATGATTGGTTCACAAGCTAGACTAAACACCACGTGTATATATATATATAAAGACATCCAGCACCACAACCTCTTTGCATTTTAGCCTGACGATTCCTTACGGGGATGCAACGCGGAAGCCTCTGTGTCGCTTATTTGCGATAAATATATTTTCATAACATATATATACTGTAAATATTTATAAATATTGAAGTGCTTTTATACCTACATACGATATCGTTTCGTGTTTAAAAACACGATCATTGCAGAAGTGGCGGTTGCGAACGGTCGTATGAAACGCAGTTAGTATATTCAGACTAGAATCACGAGGCTGACGTCTATGCCCGCGCGACCACAGGAAATCACCATAGACAGTAATTGCAGTTAACGTACACTTACCCGAGAGGCGTGGCAAACGTGTCGTTGCTGAAAATGTTCGACGCTCGAGCGGAAATTTGCATAATCTCGTAACTCCAAAGAGTTGTTTGCTATTAAGACTTAAGTCTTAAAGTCAATTAACTGTCAGGGTTTTTAGATATTAAAGTGCTTTTATACCTAGAGACACAACCACATTCACTCATTCTTTTCAACATTCATTTCTATTTCTCCAACAAATACGGACGTCCACCCAGCAGTGGCCACTATGTCATTCTATTTTTCCTCCCAATATGTCTACCCTACATGTATCTGTACTTGCATGACATTTTTTCTCTATTTTATCATCCTGATGAAGTCTTATAAATAAAGACGAAACGTTTATGTACACATAAAAAACATCCATTTTTTGATTTTTTTGGTTTTTCCTTTTTCATTTTCCCATCACGTCGGATTACTTTCATCCTTCTCTTCCCATATATATATATATATATATATATATATATATGTGTAATAATTTAGTTCCTCTACTTTTCGACAGAATCTTCATACAACTGAATTATTTTATTTCACTTCCCACTACAATCACTGAGACAATAATAAAGATTTAGAGAAGGACTATTGCTAATAAATATAAAAACTGAAACTCTCAAATCCTTGGATTAAAGGCATTTTAAAAGTCTGATGTGAATTTTATGTTTAGTGGTGTAATCAAAATGTTCAGCTGTCTTAATATTCTGTTAAAAAGCAGATAAAATAAATTATTACATAACATTCATAGTTGGGTATATTTCGGGGTAAGAAATATATATGGAGATGTAATCATTATTAAATGTAGGTGTCATAGAAACTTAGTTAATTCAGAGAAAACATTTATATATATTTATTAAAACACTTGTTTTTAGCATATAATTGTTTCTTCCTTTCTCAACGCAAAATTTCGTGATATACAGTATGTCAACGATTTTTCATGATATTCTTCTTAGAAAAATATTTTTTCAGAAAAAATAAAATTAAAATAAATTAAATTTTAGTTCAATTTTTGCTAGACGGGTTAACATTTATGCGCTGACGACGCCTCCTCCTGAGAAAAAGAAATCGTATATAATTGATAAAAGCAGAAATATTTGTATGCTAATAAAAGTGTGTTTGGATGAATAGATGGAACATGTTCCCTGAATAAACTATGGTTTCGTATGACATTAGATTAACTGCTCTTGTCGTAGACTGTTGAGCTATGACGTAAGCATTTGTGTTAAAAAATTGATAGATGAGAGACATAACATTCAATATATATATATATATATATATATATATATATATATATATATATATATATATATATATAATGGTAATAATCCATGGTGAAAAATATCCACAGGGTGGTAATCCAGAGAATTTTAACCGGGTTTATAAAAAGTGCTCAATATCAAAATAGAGCTTTATATATGATATTTTTTTATTTACACAGACATGTACAAAATCTGCGACACTGGCATGTCGATGTTATCGATCAACAGTTACTATAAACTGAGATCTCATCAGGTAGAGTTAGAATCCGATCTTAACCTCAGATCATATTTGATCCAAATAGGATCTGAGGTTAAGATCGGATTCTAACTCTTCCTGATGAGATCTCAGTTTATAGTAACTGTTGATCGATAACATCGACATGCCAGTGTCGCAGATTTTGTACATGTCTGTAAATAAAAGTATCATATATATATATATAATATTTATTGAAGTAAATATTTATTTTTCTTACTAACATACACCGGCGTTTCAAGCTTTTGCTATCATCAGTGTATGAGATGATAATTGCAGACGGTCGCAATACGTGAACCGAGTTACAGAACCACCCAGGACACCGCAAGCAAGCGTTTTAACCTCAGTCACGAGAAATTACCAGGAAAAGAAAGGGAATTCAGTTCTATTTATTCCTAAGTAAAGTGGGCACAGCCACTAGACGTATCAAGAATGTTCAACTAACGTTGTCGCAAAATGCCATATAGCTACGTAGCAGTCTATATTTAACTCTTCGAACAGGGCTCAACTTCAATTTCTTAAAGGGGCTTATAACAATATTTATTTAAGTAACTATTATATTACTTTGACCTACACACGCCGCCGTTTCAAACTTTTGCTATCAACTGTGTAGAAGATGATCATTTCAGACGGTCGCAAGATCGAAACCTAGTTACAGAACCACCCTAGACTCCGCAAGCAAGAATTACATATTGTATATATTAGATGTTAGGTGCAACTTTGATTTTTTTTAAGGATAATAATAAAAAAACGGATTCGAATAGGGCACATACACAAATAAAAACCGGCCATTTTCATAGACAGCGAATGAACCTTTACAGAGTTTCACCTATTTTCAAAATGGCTATTGTTTCTCTCGATCTCCATCGTTATAAAACAACATTTTCTTAGATCGGCGAACATGCTTCATAGAATAGTACACTAAAGTTTAAAATTATGCCACCTTGTGTGAGCTAATCTTCTGAACGTGGATCTTATCAAAGAATCGATAACAGGATTCGTGACATGAGTGCTGTGGCACAATTAGATATTCCCAGATAACCTTCCACCCACATTGTTAGTTATGTGAAGAATTCATTCGCAATTAATTAAGAATAAATGTTAGAAAATATACACTAAACTGACGATTCTTTCCAAGATAACCGAATCCATACAAACATCAAATTCCAAATCTGCGTCAATGCATCTCAATATTCGTTATCCAAGGAACGAAATAGCGAGTGTGTTAGTATCTCAATTAAATTGTTTTTAACGTAGGTCACCCCAAACAAGGCAGGCCGCCACTGTAGACGTAAGGGGCTACTAAGAAGAAAGAAAAAGGGAGAAGGTTGGGTGGGGGCAACCTAAACTGGAATCTGCGTAGCGAGATGTCTGTTTACATTAATTTTAAATTTCTGCATGTCAGTACTGTCCGGGAAACAGGAGGCAGGGAGGGAGTTTCAGAGGCCAGCAGCACGAGAAAAGAAGCTATTTAGGTAGAAAGCTCTCTGGCATCTGGGGACCGCCACAGTGAATGGATGGGATTTAGCAGATTGTCGAGTTTATCTAGTGAATTTACGTCGAGGGGGCAGCAGAGTAGCCAATTCATCGGAGCATAATCCATTGAAGTATTTGTAAAACAAGCACAAGGATTCTACAGGGATTTGAGCTTGGTTGACAGTGAGTGACCTATTAGGTTGGCGACTCTTTTTTGAACCTTGTCAAGGAGGGTGAGAGTAGTAGATGATGCACCAGCCCAGATGTGGTAACAATACTCCATGCATGGGCGGATGGTGGCTTTGTAGAGATTTTTTGGAAGTGTACATATTTCATTTTATTATTATATGATAATTTATATAATTTTGGTTGTTCGGACTACGTTACAACGTTTAAGCCGCTGTAACCCCCAGCCTTCTTCATGTGTATCTTTTCGAACTCGGTAACATTTCTGTCAAACTCGGGAATCTGGACGGAATTTCGAACGGGACCCTTTATTTAATCCACGGTGATAGCATGCTCTTGTTCCGTCATCCATGACGGGGAGAAGTCTTCAGTAATTCGCAATTCATCGTATCGCACGCACCGAGGATTGAACCTTCAACCGTCAGATGACTATCACTTAGAACTGAATGTAACTTAGTACTTTATCCACTGCGCCACGGATCCCTGCGGATATGATAATACTACTAATCATTAGGTGTTATACATTCAAATATTTATAAACAATTGGTCACGAACAGTTGCTTCTTTTTGCAGTGTTTTTTACCGATTTAAGTTATATTTGATGTGTTTCACCCCCTCATTTTTGTTTTAGATTTTAAAGCTTCTTTTTGTCGCCTTCCCCGACCAAACCTTCCGCCATTTTTATTCCTTATTTTCCTGTCCGATTTTGTTTTCGATGCCGTATCAACGATTTATTTCCACTAATGGCTTTTTAATGACACGTTTAGCTCGCCTCTTGCAGACACGAACACTTTAATTAAAGCAGCAAATTGGAAGGGGACAATTGGCTGAGGGCATAAAATCTCAATATCACCGTGGTGTTATTTATTATTTCGTTTTTGGATTCGGCTTAAGCAAAAATGAGTCAAAATTCCTTTTTTGCTAAACAATGAAAACTGACGTCTTAGATAATTAATAAAATCTTATTCAATTTTTACCCATCCCCCCAAAAAAGTTCGCTGCTTATTAAATTTTAACATTAATTCTCTTATACTTGTTTTAAAAATATTTTGATGAATGTATCTATTCAAATCACTTGGTTGAATCGCTGAAAAATATTAATGTGCTTTCGTATTAGACAATCTTCAATTACATCATTGTTATTCGTGATTGTTTCTTTAAGTTAATCGCGCCGATGTATTATCTATATATTAATACGATAGCGTGTGGGTTCGTATGTCACGCTTACATTAAAAGCTCTCCGCACCTAGATTTGGAAAAGCATTCAAGTCACCTTATTTTCTAAATATTTAAGTATTTCTCTTTGGCGCAACGGTTAGCGACGTAGGATTTTGACGTCGGCCCGACTGGTTTATAGTTCGATCCCAACCAACCTCTAAGATTTTTTTCTACATCGAAGGGGGGAGGTAGGGAGGGGACGACCGGGAAGACACATAGATACGATACGTGTGTTATTTTGTGTGTCACGCTTACATAAAAAGCAACAACCTTCCGAATCTTTGTATGCTACTCATGGTCATTAATAAAGCTCAAGGACAGACTTTCGATAAGTTTGGTATCTACCTACCACAACAATACTTTACTCATGGACAACTTTATGTAGCCTTCTCAAAAGCAAGGGCTATGAACATTGTAAGAGTGAAAATTTGTCCTAAGAATAATTCTACTCATGGTTAGAAAAGAGGAACTATCTTCACTAGACATATTGTATATAAAGAAGTTTTGTAAATGGTTTCATGTATTGTTCATTTAAAAAAAAAAAAATATACAAGTCAAATCTTATATTTTATGTATAGGTTAGTGGCAAGATAATTAGTATTGAAAACATCATTTCGTGTAATTTACACGGGGCCCGCTAGTCTTCATTATTCCTATATGTCATCGGGTTTTAATATTTTAAAACTCATTTTCGATCTAAACATATACAAATGCGCTCTCTCTCTTAAGGTGGGTAAGTTAGATTTTGATGCAAGGATTGAAAGACAGTTCATGACCTATTAGTTTATTGAAAGTTAAAGAATTTATTTGCTACGAAAAAGTCTACTTGATGAAAAATGTTTTTATTTTGTGTCCCCATTTTTCTCACTAATTAATGTCACACGCTTCCTGAAACTTGCACACATGTTCCTCAAATATTCGGGAGTTATCTTCTATTCCTATTAAATAGTATAATTTTACACAGCCACCATTACTTTGTGATGTTCTATTGGTAGCATGTTCTAAAACGCTCCAAATAGTATAATACATAGTTTATACATGGTCTAGAAGGTGGCCATGAACATGATTTCCCAAACTTGCTGGAGTTGGATTTGCAGAAATTTTGCATTTTTCTAGCTGTGTTGGCTGGAACACTATCATGCATCGATACATAATTAGCATGAACATTGCTAATTTTTTTTCATTTTTGTAAAATTGTATAGACAGCGTTTCGATCGGAAGCCACAATACCAAAAGCCAAAACGGAAAAGATCGTGACAATGGAGGACATTTTCTGAATTCTATTGCACCTTTGTAAACACTTTTGCTTCATTGTCAACAAGTGTTTAGTGTTCTTGTGTACGATTTACACTTCAAATCATTTTACGGCATTTATTGTTCTATTGTTGTCTACTACAAGTTCAATTGCCATTTTTCCGGTGGGCTTCTTCAGAATTTCGGATGTTAAAACTTTAATAAGAGCTTCGGTACGATTTCTTGTTGATTCTCCCACTTCCAGACTTCTTCGTACTAGTTTTGCTCATAGTTGTCTTATTATTTACATCATAAACATTCTTTATGGACAATCCAACTATTTATAAAATTATCTTTGGTGTGACGAGTGCATTCAGCAAATTACACACACTTCTTTATTACTCATATCGGCAAGATTTTAGAAAAAAAAAAATATATATGTTTTCCGGCCATCAGCAGCCAACTGCGTAAATATATCATTTTCAGATAAGATGAAGGGAAAGGTCGGCAAAGAGGTATGCTTCCTAGATAAGGGTGGACACTGACATGCCGCTCCTGGTAACTGACAAAAAGGCCCAAGACCGTCGTAAGTTACGAAAATTTGTTTCCATTATATGGCGATTCTCACTGGAGTAAGGACATAAGTAAAGTACTTTATATCCGATTTGTCAATCACGTTGATACATCTTCTGACTCGTTCACTTCAACTATCTGTCACACATCGCCGTGCTTAATTTTATCTGGCAACTCGATCCAAAAATATAATATATTAGGAAAAGCATCAATTAGTGAATAGACCGAAGAGAAATATGTTAAGTGTTAAATACCGTTTACAATAATCGAACCATGTTCGTCACTTGTTGATCGAGAACCACACGGACATCGGTTCGTTTTTAAGAGTTATATATAACAAAAAACAAACGACAGACACTGAAAAAAATCATGAGTAAGTGAGTGAGTGAGAGTGAGAGAGTAGGAGAGAGAGTGAAAGAGTAGGAGAGAGAGTGAAGGAGTAGGAGAGAGAGTGAAGGAGTAGGAGAGAGAGTGAAGGAGTAGGAGAGAGAGTGAAGGAGTAGGAGAGAGAGTGAAGGAGTAGGAGAGAGAGTGAAGGAGTAGGAGAGAGAGTGAAGGAGTAGGAGAGAGAGTGAAGGAGTAGGAGAGAGAGTGAGAGAGTAAGTGAGAGAGAGTGAGAGTAGGAGAGAGAGATCGCGAGCGAGAGAGATCGCTAGCAAGAGAGAGATCGCGAGCGAGAGAGAGATCGCAAACGAGAGAGAGATCGCGAGCGAGAGAGAGATCGCGAGCGAGATCGCGAGAGAGAGATCGCGAGAGAGAGATCGCGAGAGAGAGATCGCGAGAGAGAGATCGCGAGAGAGAGATCGCGAGAGAGAGATCGCGAGAGAGAGATCGCGAGAGAGAGATCGCGAGAGAGAGATCGCGAGAGAGAGATCGCGAGAGAGAGATCGCGAGAGAGAGATCGCGAGAGAGAGATCGAGAGAGAGAGATCGAGAGAGAGAGATCGCGAGAGAGAGATCGAGATCGAGAGAGATCGAGATCGAGAGAGATCGAGATGGAGAGAGATCGAGATCGAGAGAGATCGAGATCGAGAGAGATCGAGATCGAGAGATCGAGAGATCGAGAGAGAGAGAGATCGAGAGATCGAGAGATCGAGAGATCGAGAGATCGAGAGAGAGAGAGATCGAGAGAGAGAGAGATCGAGAGAGAGAGAGATCGAGAGAGAGAGAGATCGAGAGAGAGAGAGATCGAGAGAGAGAGAGATCGAGAGAGAGAGAGATCGAGAGAGAGAGAGAGAGATCGAGAGAGAGAGAGAGATCGAGAGAGAGAGAGAGATCGAGAGAGAGATCGAGATCGAGAGAGAGAGAGATCGAGAGAGATCGAGATCGAGAGAGATCGAGATCGAGAGAGATCGAGATCGAGAGAGATCGAGAGAGAGAGATCGAGAGAGATCGAGAGAGAGAGAGATCGAGAGAGAGAGAGATCGAGAGAGAGAGAGATCGAGAGAGAGAGAGATCGAGAGAGAGAGAGATCGAGAGAGAGAGAGATCGAGAGAGAGAGAGATCGAGAGAGAGAGAGATCGAGAGAGAGAGAGATCGAGAGAGAGAGAGATCGAGAGAGAGAGAGATCGAGAGAGAGAGAGATCGAGAGAGAGAGAGATCGAGAGAGAGAGAGATCGAGAGAGAGAGAGAGATCGAGAGAGAGAGAGATCGAGAGAGAGAGAGAGATCGAGAGAGAGAGATCGAGAGAGATAGAGAGAGATAGAGAGAGATAGAGACAACGACATCGCGTTTCTAGTGTGTTTTTGTCGCTGTCGGCAGCTTAAGAGACAGAACCGCTCTTCACGTGATTGTCTGGCTTCCGCTTAGCCCCTCTCTTTTTAGGGCGTTCTCCCCATGCCCTCCCGACTCGTTATATAACAAAAGTAGCATCCTGATTCGAAAGGCGATTAATTACATTTATATTCTGTTAAGAACGATGTTACTATTATAAGGTGGCTTGCATCTATTTTCAAATGTTTCCCTGTAACTAATTTTTCTCACGTTTCATATAATACTTTGAATCATCGTTTTCATTGTTATTTACTGAAAGACTTGTACGTGTTGTGCACAACGCAAAATATATCTGTAACTAATAGACATCAACCAGCTGTTTGTCTGAAGCCGAAACTATATTATTTAAAATGGGAAGTGTTGCATTTCTGCTGTTGTCATGATACCATCCTCCCATGGGTTTACTCCTCATATTTAGGGTAGTGTAGCATATCTTCACTTGTAATTAATCCATCAGTCAGACATTACCTCCTCCTTTTGACGGGGTAGTTTAGTATGCTTCTTTCGTTATGTTCCCATCGTTCTAGGCATTACCTCCTACTCTGCAACGTAGAATGTAGTATATATCCTGATTCCTTATCGATGTTAATGAAAATATGCGACAAGAGGAGTATATTTTATCGCTAGAAACATTAATGTGCAAATGAAATGGTCTAATATATTTAATCAGATGGACTTACATATTCTTGGAAAGTTAATTCTTTATCTATTATTACATTCTCCAAAGAGGTTATGTTTTCGGTCAAGTTCGTATGTAGTTTTGTCACTGTTTTTTTTCTGTATATAGCCTAACGTTTCAGAATATTGATCATGTTCAAACTTACAACTAGTTTAATTTAAGATATATAGGTCAGGAACACGGAAAAAGTTAAAGACACACTTTTAGCGATAACATTTCTATTCGTCGTTGAAACACAATATTTTGCCCGTATTTAAGCCAATGAAGTCCAGCATATTACATGACCTTGACAGGTTCGGTCAGGTTCGAAATTTTGACAGAATTTTAACTTTATTTTTTTTGTTTGATTTGATGTATAAATTATTTTCTATTTGATACCAGTGACCAACATGCTAAATTGCAGCCTTATTAGGTAGAGAGTTTGATACATCAACTTTAGCGTGGTGTAACTCTATACAATATTGATAAGTAAAACCCAGATATGACTTTCGTCTATCCTTACGTTGTCAGACAGAGGGATGCTCTGTCACGACCGATGCATGTTTTTGTTTCTGAATGAATCGCAGTTACACTTAACATCTATCTTCGTGTTATATTTTTTTCATACTTTATTCCGAAAGTCATTCTGTGATTAATTTAGTTTTTTTCAGATATTTCTAGCAAATCTATTTCCAGCGCAATGCTATATAATAAATACATTAGATACTTCCATATTTATCAACCATTCATTTCCATTATCTCGTGTTCATTTTACACGAAATTTCTTTTCAATAGACTGAATACGCATTTGCAGTTTATGTTACAAGTCTTAATCGAGTTATGCATAACAGGAAATTTACATTAACAAAATGCGTCGATTTTATTAAAGCACTAAAACAAAGCGAACCATTATTCAGTTTTGTAGGCGTCGATCTGACACGGTTTTCTACGTATTCTGTCTGCTATATGTATTGTTAAGGAACGCTTATGAAAATATAATCAGTGGGAAACACTTTTTTTAAACAAATCAAATTATTATTATAACTAGCAAGAATTCCCGACGTTATTCGGGATTTAGTGGCATTACATCTTTATTTTAATCTTCGTTAGTGAACATAAAAGTGGTGCAAAAGTGTTCTATTCGGTTAATATGGTGTACCAATCCGGGGTCGGGTATGATTCTTGTTAAAGTATATAAAAAAATATATGGAAAAAAAACCGTCGATTCAGTTAGCTTTAATATAATTGATATTTCAAAATCTAATTGATCTGAGTTTTTAGGCAACAACCATTTTTTTTGTCAATTGCTTTTACTTCCTGACAATCTACCATTTATGCAGTGCATTCACTTGCTAAGCATTCAAATATTTATTCTGGACTATAAAATAGAGGTAATGTTTTATAGATTTTAAACGGGAAGCGCGAAATGCTGGAATAAAATAAGCTAGGACGTTGTTGTTGTGATCACCGGTTGAACGAACTTTTATGCGTTCAACTTTTAAGAATCAATTTGCCGGTTCAGCTGTTGACATGAAGCAGCAAACAGAAACTAATTTAAAATGTCAAAAGAAAATAAATGGCAACATCTACTTCACGATTTCAGACAGTTTTTCCATCCGCAAAATCAACAAAGATATAATTACTATCAGTGATTGACTCAGGATAGCAGGTCGATGACAAACATTTTTATAGACGGGCCTTTCTGAATTTAAATGGCACCAAAGAAATGGAAGACTTGATGTGTTTGTTCAGAATGTTTTAGCGTCAACTGAATCAATAAAAAGCGGATAGGATTGTGGGTTACATATTTAAGCAAAGAACTTATGAATAGTTGATGGTCTATAGAGCAGCCATAATTTCAAATGGAGCCAATTGTATCGCTTGAATGGTTAAATGTACTTATAAAACGGTAATGACACTGAAATGAGCTGAAAATGATAAAATAGCCGATAAATTTCCAAAATATTTTGTTTGAAATAACACATGCTGATCCCCCCTCCTCGGCCTTGAAATATGAAAGCTTTAATGAAATTCACAATCTTTCTTGTAATTAAAGCATTTTTAAGTATTCGTTTCGGAATGTTCTTGGATATAATAATTTGTTAGTTTAGATGTTTTCTTTGTTTAAAATAAAAGGAAACATTTATCAAGGCCCAAAGGCCACTCGAGGAATAGGGGTAACACGTTTGACTGGTGGACGGTGGGACAACTTAGCGATGGTTGTAGCAAGGCAGAAATTGGTTATTTTCGAGCACGGCTTAACAAAAACTTAAAACTGGACTTAAAGACGACCATACTGTAGTCGGCTGGGAAGAAGACTCGCGGCACTGTGTTCCACATACGGGCAGTTGCAGGACAGCAATTCTGCTCATGTAAGTAAATAAGGAAAGTATAGCGATTTAAATATAAACTACAATAACATTTAATGTTTAAGAGTTTTTTCGATGAGGATTGACAAATTATATAATTCAGACTATAATTCTAATCTTTAGTGTTATTTTCACGTTTCGGCAAATGTAACCTCCGACCTTTGTCAGGTGCGTTTGGATCGAACGAGAGATAGCTACCCAGGTAGATGAAATAATGGGGTCTATTCGAAATTCCGAAGATTCCCGAGTTCGACAAGACTTACACGAAGAAGCTCGGAGTTTACATCTGCCGAAACGTTGTGAGAATAACGTTCAAGATCAAAACAGAATAATCAAATAACAGCAATAAAATTCAGGTGATTTATTGAGCAGTCATTTTTTTTTTTAGATATGCGTTGTTTCTCCATGGACCATCCTCACCGTTTATCCGACCGCTCCTATCTATCAATATATTACATTGTACATATCGTCGCTACTATCGAGACGAACTGAACTCTTATAATTGTGACATACCACCAACAATTGCCACGAATGGAATCGTTAATAAAATTAACAAGCCGCGCGTGCGTGGTCCCCCATTGTATGTGACTCGATATGGCGTGTGTAAAATGCAATAAATTTGGGCAATTGGGGCATTTTTGATCCTCCCCCTCCCCTTGACCCCCACGGGCGCGAACCAGAATATTTCTGATGTCAAAGATGCTCATTTTATATCCATAACAATTGCCTCTACATTTTGGTCAAGTTTCAGAAAAATTGAATGGACGGATCAAACGTTATGGGAGAAAAGGGTCATTTTTTGCCATTTTGGAGGCTTTTGACCCCCTGGGGACGCGAACCAACATTTTTCCAAGGTCAGAGATACTTATTTTCTATTAGGAACAATTGCCTCCACATTTTGGCCAAGTTAAAGAGAAATTGGATGAAAAGTTATGGGGCAAAAAATGTAATTTTTTTCCATTTCGGGTCTTTTTGACCCCCTGGGGGGCCAACCAGTTTTTTTTCAAAAATCGGAGAATGTCACTTTCTAACCTGCCCAAAGTTACAACTTCATGCAAAATTTCAGAGAAATTCAATGCATGGTTGCGGAGAAAAATCCGGACGGACGAACGAACGGACATGCCTTAAAACATAAGTCCCCCGATGTTATAAATCGGGGGAACAACAATTCTTTCTGTGACCATAATGAGTACAAATTTCGTCTTGTCCATGTCTGATTTGTTCATCAATTACAGTCATTAATATCCAAACATGTTTTGGTGTCTTTCAAGATACGATGTGTAAACTGTTAAATACGGGCATTCCTCTTGTGGTAATTTCCTAACTATTGTTTCACGTTAGCAATTGTCTAGTAATTCTTTTTATATGCATTCTTTTTAATAGAAATCTGGTTGTTTGATGTCTATGCAGAATAATACTTTCAATTGATGAGACGATCAGAAAAGTGTCATCATATCATTCAACAGCGATAAAACAAAGAGACTTGGACATCCATGACTGGCTGCCAAGTTAGGAAGAACTGCAATTTATTTGTTCCTAATAAGAATTGCGAATCTCATTAAAGACTCCATTCGTGGCAGTTCTTTGGGGAGATCGTCTTTTAGAGCTTAAGACACCTCGAACGGAACCATGTATTTAATCTACGTATTATAAACAGCAGCCGACCCAGAAAACGGCATTTTTTCCATTGTCAAAAATATTTCTCTAGGCATGCGAGGACTAAAGGAAAAAATAACGTATAATTCATAAATCGTGCCCCCCCCCCCCTAAATAATTTCTAGTAACAATTGTATTTCAGTAATAACTTACATGTATAGGGTATATATATATATATATATATATATATGGGAGTCTGAATTACCTACTAGGCACCATCCTCGATAGCTCTGTATAAGGGTGTGTCGGGGCAAACAACCCGCCATGAAGATACTTCACCTTACAAGTAAACCCTGAACAAATATTTCATGAGAAACGTACGAAGTATTGTACCTAAAAGTCTTGCAAATCTTTATACACTTTACCTGAGATCAGTTGAAATATATGTATTGAAATCTCTCCAAACAAGGCATGAGCCCACGATGCAAGTAGTTACATGAAAAAGCCTATTTCAAGGTAAAACGACTAGCCAATAACTAGTGTTAGATGGTATGATTCCGACCCAGAAAACAGCAATTATTCCTCCTTTGTCAGAAATATCACTACTAAAATGTGAGGACTACATAACAAAATAATGGAAGCAAGTGTTCCAAGGCTGCCGAAAGAAAACTCAAGGTCCACTTTCTACTCTCCTTATATGAAGCTTGTCAAGAAGTTGACTTGTATTCGGTTGTGGATTGGAGCATCAAAAGGCTTGTTTCGTTTAATCCAGTTAAGAATCAGCCCGTGTCTTTCAATCGTACGCGTGCCCTTTTTCTTCCTGAGCTTCTCGTGGATGGCTCTGCTCTAGAGAAACTGATTCTGAAAATTCGTGGCATTTCTTTCTTGATGTGCATACATTAGATCCATTGTTGGTTTTGCTTCTCGTAAAGTTTGATTTCTCTATCGTTCCAAACACTTTCTCACGACTGACGCTATTCTCTATCTCTGAAAATCTATCAGACTATATATTAGGTACGGTTTTCATATTTGGGCTGGTGAATCTGTCCAATTTGAGGGTTTTGATCAGGTGCAGAAATACAGATATTTGCATCGTGAAATGAAAACGTGGTTTTCAAAGGTATTTTGTATTTTAACAAAAGCTTTATACACATATTATATATATAATAAAATTAAAAGAAAAAGAAAAATCCGGGTTGTCCTCGATGGCCGTTCATCTAAGCAACATGACATAAATGCTGGTGTGCCCCAAGGATCTATTCTTGGACCTTTGTTGTTCCTGATCTATATAAACGATCTCCCTGATGGCATAGTGCCTGAGATTGGTTTATTTGCTGACGACACCACGCTTTACTCTCGCCATGTTGGCAAAACAGAGGCGATCATATGTGAGGCAATGGCTGAATCCTTAGAAAATGACCTCCAGGCTGTAGTGGATTGAGGCCATAAATGGTTGGTGACTTTTAATGCCGCAAAGACTAAGCTCCTTTCCTTCAACAACTACAAGAAGCCTCTCTATCCACCGATTGTCATGGCAAATAACACCCTACCCGAGAGTTCATCATTCAAACTCCTTGGCCTAACCTTTACAGGTAACATGAATTGGAACACATACATTGAAGACATTGCCAAGACTGCCGCAAAGAAGGTTGGCTCCCTCTACCGTGCTAGTAGACTCCTTACACTTGACATTATCCTGTATCTCTACCAAGCCACCATTCGCCCATGCATGGAGTATTGTTGCCACATCTGGGCTGGTGCATCATCTACTAGTCTCTCCCTCATTGACAAAGTCCAAAAAAGAGTAGTCAACCTAATAAGTCCCTCACTGTCAGCTAAGCTCCATCCCCTGTTCCATCGCCGCAATGTGGTATCCTTGTGTTTGTTTTACAAATACTTCAATGGATTATGCTCCGATGAGTTGGCTACTCTGGTGCCCCCTCGACGTAAATTCACTAGACTAACTCGACATTCTACTAAATCTCATTCATTCACTGTGGAGGCCCCCAGATGCCGGAGAGCATTCTACTCAAATAGCTTCTTTCCTCGTGCTGCTAGCCTCTGGAACTCTCTCCCTGCCCCCTGTTTCCCCGAAATTATTGACATGCAGAAATTTAAAACTAATGTAAACAGACATCTCGCTGCTCAGATCCCAATTTAAGCTGAACCACCAAACCTTCTCCCCTTTTCCTTTTTCTCAGTAGCCCCTTACGTTTACAGTGGCGTCCTGCTTTGTTTGGGGTGAATCATGTAAAAAATAAAAAATAAAAAATAACACGGAATCACATAATCACCGGTGCAATCATTTATTTATAATAGAGGGGGACAATGTATGATTTACTCTCTTTCTCTCTCTATATATATATATTGCTCTCTTTCACCCCTCACTGTATCGCCTTCCGTTATACATCGTGCTATCTCCCCCTCTCGAGATACATTAAATGTGTTTATTCTCCTTAACTTCGATTTACGTCTTAAATAACTCATTTCCCCTCTCACAAAATATGTATTAGATATGTCGTCGCTCTCTCTATATGTATATTTAATTGGTTAGTGTAAATTTTTTTTTTCTCATTTTCAAAAATGTAGTCACCTCACTTGGATGCTTGACAATACCGGAGGGTTAAAATAAATTATTGCACCGGTGATTATGATTCCGTGTTACTTTATTTTAGCCAGATTTATTACATTGCGGTCTCATACCTGGATTTCCTTTCTGGAATCTATTTCATTATAACACTAATTTGTATATATATATATATATATATATATATATATATACATACATACAGGGTGAGCCAAACGTGGGCAGTAAAACACATTTATTTAGATATCAATTATACGTACAATTACATGTAATAAAACAATTATATTAATGAAAATTAAATGTTATTTATCAACGCAAGTGTTCAAACTGTTTTCCTTCTTGATTTACACAGCCTTGAAGTCTGCCTCTTACGCTTCGACAAACAAATGTTTTTTACTGTCCGCCTATTTTTTGCTCACCCTATATATATGTATATATATATATGCATATATATATATATGTATATATATATATATGTGTGTGTATATATGTGTATATATATATGTGTGTATATATATATATATATATATATATGTGTATATATATATATATATGTGTATATATATATATATATATATATGTGTATATATATATGTATATATATGTGTATATATATATATGTATATATATATATGTATATATATATATGTGTATATATATATATGTATATATATATGTATATATATATGGGTGTGTATATATATATGTGTATATATATATTTGTATATATATATATTTGTAAATATATATATTTGTATATATGTATATATATGTATGTATATAAACATGGCTTGCTGTTATGGAGTAGAGAGATGGATCTTTTGCCAATTGAAGATTATTTAAAATGACTTCAAATTCTTAAGACTTTGCAAGACTCAATTCATTTTCAAGTTTAAAGAATATTCTTCCATAGTCATTAATCAGCAAACGTTGGAAGTTTCTCATTAGCTGATTGGCAAACGAATTCCATCGAAAACATCCACACCCATCTAATTCATCGCTGTTTTATTAAGTGTTCGTAATTGTCAATGTTGCCATGGTTTCGAGTCGAGAATGATCAATACGCAATAAGCATTTCTGAAAAGGTTCCAAAATGTCAGAAGCCGGAGATAATATTTATTCAAAGCAAAAGAAGAAGCAGGGAATAACATGCCTGAAGAAAGTACCCTCGTAATTAACGATATATTTGAAAAAGCAATCATCTAGCTTTCACGCCTCATGATAATATATGTAGGGAAACCGAACGACAAGACCTCGATTGGAATGTCGGGTATCAATAAAGAAATACAGAATTAAATATGTATTATATTAATTAGTTTAAAACTCAATCTTTAACGGATTGGATACAGTAACAGGTGATGTAGATTTATATCTATACATAGCTTCTATCGCTGTACAGCTTTTACGAAAAACATATTTAAACTTTCACTGCATATTTGCATACGGGAGTCAGTAACTACGATACATATATGTATGCATTGTTTGTATTAGCAAACATCAGCCCTTGTTTTTATGCAAACATAATTTACTTTGAACTGATGCTAAATATCACCAGATCTACATTTTTACGGATAATAAAAATAAATCACTTATTTTAAAAAATATTTGTGTGATGTTTTTTCTCATGCTATGCTATCTTCTTTACATTTATAAAACACGTATTACATTTTTTTAAAATTTAGCCTGTCAGATACGAACTCGTGAACTACTTATTTAGTGATGTGTATTCTTCCTAATCCTTTTTTGTCAATCAATTCCATGTTACTATTTACGTAGGGATAGACAAACCCCGAATAAATAAACATTTTTTAATAATAGTACATAGACACATGTTTTATTCTCGATGGTAATACCAATCTTCGTTTATTTTTTTAAGCTTTTTAAGCTATGTACAAGATGTTTCGCATATTTGCGAAGCATTATCTCATCCGACCGTTTCCCCATTTCTTCACACATTTTTTTTTATTATCAAAAGCTGCTAAATTTGCGAGGATGCACTGGTAAGAGAAGGAAAACAAGGCATAGCTTCATAGTATAGTCTTAATCTTTCCATTCTAAGAAGGTTCGTTCGGGTTTGAAGCCGCGTCTGACCATAGCATTTGATCCTTCCTTTCCTGTATTCAGGCGATTACATGTATTCCACTAGAACAACCATGCTTCTGAGCCTAGACGGGGGTCTCATAGCAGAAAGAAAGGGTTATTCTTTAGTGTTTTGGTCAATATCTGTAGTCGTGTTTCTTTTCTAGATTTTTTCATAGGCTGGACATAAGAGAAGAGATACTTATTGACTTCAGTCGTGGGTATGGGTTTCACATCTACCGAAGCAATGTCAACGAGTGGAGTTAGGTTTTCCAGGTTGATAGTTTTTAGGCTACCAGTGATCAAGCAGAAAGCTTGTTTAACTAAATGCCTTGTTTATTAGCATGTGTTAATTGATTCCGAACTTGTAAAGCATGAAAATAATTCACACAATCCCAATCTACAAACACGCCCACGCATTTATCAATCAAACCAACCAATTAATTATACGATGACGATGTGTACCACAATATTTTTTTTCAGCCTGCCTCCCTATAAACATGTTACTCTATGGATGGGAAACGAGATGGAGCTTACGATATTTCTGAAACCTATACACTTACATAGTTGTTCAGCTTTTATATTATGTTCATTATTACTACATTTCATGAGTATAATATTTTCATACATTAAATATACGTTCGTATTTATTGTTATTTTTGTTTCAGAATAAGTGGTTGATAAAAAGGAATACGTAGAGTACACATTAGTTAGGCAGTAGTTCTTACGATGTCAATATTTGAGTTCGAATCTATTGTAACTTTTAAAGGGTTTTCTTAGCAATAGTTTTATAAATTATAAAAAATTAGCATGGCAAATAATTGCAAAAATATCTACAAAACTAAATCACGTTTTATTTTTTGATAATTCACAAGAAGTACACATACGATATTTGACTTAAGTTCTAAGCGAATTATCTTTCTTCTAAGCAATTTCTAATATTTTTGTTAATATAAACAATACACATAACTACCTTCATTTTAGTGATGTACTATCTCATAAAAATACTAAGGGTATTTATTCACATATGCTGTAACTAGAGTTACCATATACATTTAGAGAATGAGGCTCGACACTGACACATTCGTTCAGATAGATCTTTAAAAGATTCTTGTTAAAGCTATACAGTTGTGAAATAGTTTCCGATTTGCGGCAGGTCAACATTCCTGCTACGTTGCAGACAAATAAAACCTACCTTACCTACAAGTTTCGAACGTTTTTTTTTTAATTAATTAAAGTGAGATTCATTTCACGGTGACATTTTTTCATGAAGTTTGACGACGTTTCAAAAAATTGTTCAATGAATATAAAATAAATATGTGCATTTGTGTTATATGGTAAACGTACTGTTTATTATTTAAAGTTTGAAAAATGTATTTCACAAATTTAAAAAAAAACAAGAATTCCGCCTTCAAAGAACAAGCTACTTTTAATCTGATATAAGAAATAGTAGCATTATATCTTGATTTAAATCTTTGTAAGGGGACGTTGACACTCCTGATCCCGTTGGATCACCGAAAATAAACGACGCTGAGCCTGGCTAATAAAAGATAGTTAACTAGTTAGGAATAACAGGCGCTGCATGTAATTCTGGAAAGTAATGGTAACCTATTAGACCGGATATCGCTATCTATACATCTACACGAAAACTCGAAACACGGGCAACGAGTTTCTGAGTAGTTATGCGTTGCGAAGATCTGAAAAGATCAGGCTGATGCTTTTAAATCTTTGTAAGCGGACGTTGACACACCTGATCTCGTATGTTCACCGAAAATAAACAACGTTGAGCCTGGCTAGCACAAAATAGTTGACCATTTGGGAATAACAGGCGCTGAATACAATTCTGGAAAGTGATGACAACCTATAAGACCGGATATCTATCTATACATTTACACGAAAACTTGAAACACCGACAACGAGTTTCTGAGTTGCTATGCGCTGCGAAGATCTGAAAAGATGAAGCTGATGTTTTTAAGGGGATATAAACAGATCATTGGTTTTAGTTCGAGCAATTAATTTAAAATTTTCTTGGGCAGATATTATTCTAGATAAAGAAGTAACAAATGTCTACCTTGCTTACTGGCTTTATTTTTCTGTATTCAACTTCCGAAAATGAATCCATGCTTATATTACAAGTGTGGCCTTGTTTCTACAGTCGAAGTGTGTTTTATTAGACCATAGAATTGCGTTTTCGCTGAGAAAAAGTTATATTCATGAATAATTTTTTTAGTTTTTGTATTTTTCTCACAACTCATTTTTTTTTTAATGATCAATACTTTTAGACTTCATAAATTGTTTTTAACAGACGCAAATCGATGTTCACAAAAAATGTGACGTCGATTTTAATATCTTTAATTTTAAGTGTATTTCTGTTTATCGTTTGAAATTTATTTAAATGTGCGTCAATTCAAAGAGATTATTCTTTTGATGTCAGATTTTGCCGACTGAATCAAATCAGAATATGCGCTCAGATGAGAGACCAAATTTGCATTTTTACAAGCTACTCTCAATTCGATTGGTTCACGAAAATGCAAAAGGCATGCGTTTTTAAAGAATAACTATTCAGAAACCCTCAGCAAATCTGAACCGTTGCAAAACAAGTGTCTACACTTTCAAGAGCGACGTGATTTCTCTATATTAAACAGTGCTTAACATATCACGTTTATTCCTTTTAATAAAAATTTAATCAATAGTTTTATAATTTGTTTTAGTCTTCTCATCTTATAGTATTCTTACACCGTTTCGACCGATGCATTCTCGGCCATCTTCAATTACGCCTTGTTTTACTGTGGAATCTCTGCGGATTATCAAATTGGATCCTTTATTTACAAGATTGGGGAAGGTTGTTCGCATTCTATCCACCATAACCAGGTAAAAAGCTTAACTAATTCTTATTATCTTCGTAGTATAGCCTGTACTAGAGCTTGAACCAAACGACTGCAACTTAGAAGTTATTAATTACTTAGCACGTCATCTGTTGCGCAACGCGTCAATGTAAAAACAGCAATTTGATTGATACGAAATATAGTTTAATTAAAAACAGGTTTGCTATGAAGTTAAAACTTGATAAATCATATATACGAAACCTGTATACATACACATACATACATAAATATACACACATATATATACACACATATACACACACACACATATATACACACACATATATACACACACACATATATACACACACATATATATATATATACACACATATATATACACACACATATATATACACACACATATATATACACACACATATATATACAGACACATATATATACAGACACATATATATACAGACACACATACATACATATACATATATACATATACACACACACATATACACACACATATACATATACACACACATGCACAGTTGTGTATTTAATCTTAAAACGGGGAATTCTCTGAAAAGGGCATTTTACGCTCTCCAGTTAGCGAAAGGAATTCGATTGTCATAGTGACGGTTTTTTCTTCGAAGAAAATCCACTTTTAATCGACCTTCTCCTAAGATTATTAGACGGTGGATGGAGCAGTTTAAGAACAATTAATGTCTGTGTAAAGGAAGACATCCAGAATAATCATGAGTTTCAATGACAAATATCTCTGCTGCATTTAAAGGGAGTTTACGGTTGTCGGCAGATTAATCTAGCCCTTTAGGGTCTGGCATCCTTATTCACTATCTTGTATGTGCGAATAAAGCGGCTGCATTTGAAACTTAACATCATGTTTCGTTCAGGAAGTTAACCCTAACCATAACGACAGAAGGAAGCGGATACAATTTTACACTATGACCTGAGATTGGGAGAGTTTGAGACATATCCGTCTGCGATTTATTCTTGTGCCAATACGTAAAATATAACGTCAATGCTTTTGAAACATAAAAAGGAACAACTTAGTGGATCGTGACATGCTGATACACAAACCACATATTTAAAGTGCTGCAGGTAGTGGAGCATTGAATACTTCTGTTGGATATGGGAATGGACGTATCTGTTGGAAATCGTTGGTTTGACTTGCGCGAATTAGCGCTGGTGCAGTCGATTGCAGAACAGGGCCTGTTCTCACAGTCAGAGCTAACAGACGTGACAAGGTCACCGTGTGACGAGATCCCTGATAAAGGGTCAGTGTGCACCTGCGAGAGGCTGTGACGTCACGGGTCCTTGCGTGGGAAATAGAGGGATCCGTGACGTCACTCGTTCTTCGCGAGAAGCGAGTTTCGTCAGTCCGGGGTTGGGAGGAAACCCGATGAGACGTGAGTGTTAAAATGTAATTTACAACAGATAAGGGAAATATTTCCCTAAGAAAATACAAGCGAGAGATATCTTTTCCCTCCATCTATTAATGGTTAAGAAAATAATGGTTTAGTAACTACGATAAAGTAATGATGCTCTCTCTCTCTCTGTAGTGAATGAGTCCCAGCTGATCAAATAACTTACGCTTGAAATAAAAAGAATTAGATTTAAAGAAAAGTTTGTCTTCCGACCTGATCGTGGAGTTTTTGTTGCAGACAACGGACGGCGTGGTTCACGGCAGGAAGGAAATGCGAAAGAATTCATCTACTAGACGACACGACCCTCTACACGGAGAGGGGGAAATCTAAGGTATGCAAACAATATATGAACTATGTGATTTATGATGTTTTAAAAATGACGAGTATTAAATGTGAACTGCCACCACCCTGTCAGGGACGAGTAAACGAAATGAGTACTGCCGCGGCCCATGCAGGAGTAAGCATATGCAACACTTCTAAGAGTGGCAATAAAAGTTTATTCTAAGTTATATGGGTTGCGTTTTCTATTATTTTTCCTTATTAAAATATTACGTAATGAAAATCCGTTCATGCTTTTTTGAATAACTCTGTACATGAGATCGAGAATAAGCCCGAGATTTTAACGACTCTAAAATCTACCGCCAGCAGAGTAATATGCTATAACGTTCAGGCGATTCGTTAAAAGACATGTACGCTCCCTTGCACGATGGCGCTGTTGCTTTTAAGTTAATGCTATGTTTTGGCAACTGGCCAGTTCAGTGTGTATTTGACTCACTTGAATCTGGCCTTAAACCAATCGTTGAATCATTAGTCTGAACGCCTGGAAAATTATGTGCACGCACTGATGCAATTATAGTTGGAGTGTGTTCAATTGAAGAGACTTGAAGAGACTCAAAGCGTAAACTTTCTTGTCGAGTCGTGTTTGGGAATAACGATATATAAAAAACACGGGTCGGTTTAAATGAGCGGCTATGACCGATTGCTTAAAACCTACGTCATCCGATATGTTTTGAAATGATTCAGAGAAAAAGTATTGACGCTCGGTTATTAAGATATTTACTATAATGTTTCGGCGATTATCAAGACTATTTTACAAAAGACTTTTTTTTTTGCGATTAACACTCCCGGAGTATTTAATGAAAGATCCGATTATTTAAGTAAAAGATAATCTTGCATTTATAAAAGTCTTTCTCTCTCACATATATATATATATATATATATATATATATATATATATATGTGCAATTATTGTTAAAAATTACAGAATTCGTCTGTTTTATTATACATTTTTTTATTTGTTCAATTTTCCCGATGTAATTTTTATATTAAAATTTTAAAAAAATGTTCCATAGATTACACGAACGCTTTCAGTTATTCGTCGAATCATCCTCAGGTGTCAAAAGCAAATGACCAAAAAAGCTGGAGTTAGAAGAGACTTAAAAAAAAGACGGCGGAGAAACGCTCAGATAACGTTTTTCACATTGTGCCAGGAAGTTGTTGACGATTTAAATTCAGCAACGCTGAATGGCATCACAGAACAAAATCGCATTAGTGAAGCATTTTAAAATGTTACCACTGGTTTTATATTTGATTTTATTTATTTTAGGTTGTATTTTATGTAGATAGCTTCCAGATATATCAAAAATATAAATACTCAATGC